>CAWUHX010000118.1:737297-1031237 GCA_963922205.1 Romanomermis culicivorax | reverse complement strand
CGTGACGCTTGGGTTGCTGAACGCTCTCTTCTATCCGCTAAGGTCCAGCATGGACAAGAGTGGATACTTCGTGAGGGGGCACGGCGGTCCTTCGAAAAAGGACGTCCTCGTCCGTAAGCGGGGACAATGAAGAGAATGCATCTTGAGGTTACGGGTCGGGGACCTCTGCATCAAGATGTGGGTCAATCAGATTCGGTGTAAAGTCCCGACTTATTGAGGGATACAATAAGGGTGCCGAACCTGTTTGCCTGTGAAGTGGGAGGTGTATCCTCTGCTTCACTTGGTTGTTCAGGGGACACGTAAAGTCGAAGCTGGTTGACATGTACAGTGTCTTCCTGATCCATCTCGAGACGAAGTGTGACATTGGGGATATGCCACACTTGTTACAAGGTAGGGTCCATCTTAGATGGGCAGCAATTTAGGAGTGAGTCCAGGTTTGCTGGAGGTGCGCAGTTTGAGCACCTGATCCCCTACTTTGTACGAGACATCATGTGCCTTCCGGTCGTACGACCGTGCATAGGCTTCCTGTGCTTTCTCAATCCGACTCTGGATTAAGGTTAACGCATTCGTGAAATGACGTTTGACCTCCATATCATATGACGAAACATTAATGATATGGGCCGGAGGGTTGAATGAGAGCGGGGGCATCAACAGGGAGCATGGGGTGTGCGACCGTATATGAGTTCAAAGGGCGAGTACCCTGTTGACTCATTCATGCTGATATTGACGGCAAACACAGCGTATGGTAGGTGTTCATCCCAATCGGTATGTCCTTGATGAACATACATACGTAGCCGTGTGGCTAGCGTCTGATTAGCTCTTTCCACTTCGCCGTTGGTCATCGGGTGATAGGCGGTAGAGTGGATTTTTCTTCGTTGCGCAGATCGCAGTGATCTCAGTCATCAGTTTTGATGTGAAATCAGTGCCACGATCTGACTGAAGAATCTGCGGTGCCCCGTGCCGGCAGACAATTTGCGTTACAAACAGCCGGGCTATGGTGTGCGCAGTGATGTCCGGAGTAGCAAAAGCCTCGACCCATTTCGTAAAGTAGTCGATAAAGACTACAATGAAACGGTTGCCAGCTTCGCTAGTGGTCATTGGTCCCATGCAGTCGACACCTACCCGGTGAAACAGTCCCGTGATGGTGATAGGTTTCAGGGTCGCAGTGGTTTTCTGTCGAGCGGGCTTATTCCGTTGGCAAAGATCACACCGCTGACAGAAGGACTTGACATCCCGACTGAGGGAGGGCCAGTGGTATCTGCGAGCAATGAGCCGCGCAGTACGTTTAGCACCGAAGTGTCCAGCTAAGATGTCATCGTGATGAGCCCGGATAATGGTAGTAACCATGGATCTGGGTATGACGATCTTATTGGACTCGCCTGTCCATTTCTGAAGAACGTTATCCAACAGATGGTAGCCTCGCACATCATTCTGGTCGCCCAGAGGCTTAAGAGAGCGAATGATGTCGGCTAACTCCGGATCCTCCAGCTGAGCAGTGAAAAGGTCGGGGTGCTGCGCACCGACGGATATCTCGGCATAAGACTCTGATCGTACCGGGCGCTCCGCGCCAACAGTGATCGGTGCTGAATTACTTGAACGCGCCAGGTGCTGCACACCATCGGTCAAGGTCCTGGATCGCGCCAGGTGCTGCGCACCATCCGTGATCATCATAACGTGCCCCTCAGGTCTGTAGAGGGGAGTATCATCAATACTCTGACCGGTGAGGGAGTTAGGATCCGGCAGGCGTGATAATGCCTCAGCATTACCATTAGACTGACCTTTTCGCGGCCGAATTGTCAGTTTGAATTCGGCGAGCGCGAGTCCCCACCGAGCGATCCGAGCAGAGGGGTTAGGCTTCTCCAACACTGCTTTGACCGCGGTATGGTCAGTCTGAACGACCACCTCGTGCTGGAAGAGGTATGGTCGAAAGTGCTTGACGAAATGGACAACAGCGAGAGTCTCCAGTTCTGTAATGGAGTAGTTTTTCTCGGCCGCTGTTAACCCTCGGCTGGCGTACGCGACAGGATGGTCGTATCCATTTTCGTCTAACTGGCTAAGAACCGCTCCTATCCCCGAAATACTCGCATCAGTTTGAAGGATAAAGGATTTCGAAAAGTCCGGATGGCGCAGGATAGGAGGGTTGGTCAGCAGGCGGCGGAGTTCATCGAACGCCTCCTGCTGAGGTTTTGACCACTGGAAAGTAGTTTCCTTCCGTAAGAGCTTGGTGAGTGGCTCGCTGAGCAGGGCACAACCAGGGATGAAACGCCTGTAGTAAGACACGAGGCCTAGGAAGGACTTGATGTCTTTGGCGTTTTGTGGAATGGGTAGGTTTTGGACGGCGGCCAGCTTGGCTTGGTCAGGTTCTAGGCCGCTCTGTGAGATGCGATAGCCTAGGTATTCTACCTCTGAGTGCGAGAATTTGCACTTGCTCAGTCTGAGCTTCATTCCACCCCGGCGAAGACGGGCGAACACATCTGCCAGGCGCTCAAGCATTTGGGTGTGAGAGTTCCCGAACACCAAAATGTCGTCGAGATAAGTCAGAACCGTGCGCCATTGGATTCCAGTAAGGAGGAGGTCCATAAGGCGTTGAAATGTCCCTGGCGCGTTGCATAAACCGAAAGGCAAGTAATTGAATTCGTAAAGTCCAATAGGCGTATTAAAAGCCGTCTTTTCCTTATCGGCCTCGGCAATCGGGATTGACCAATAAGCGTTAGCCTGGTCAAGGGTAGTGAAATATTTCATACCCTTGAGTGTGTCGAGAATGTCATCTATCCGCGGGAGAGGGTAGACATCCTTTTTCGTGACCTCGTTAAGACCACGAAAGTCAATGCACATACGGTGAGAACCGTTTTTCTTGCGCACCAGGACAGTATTAGTAGCCCACGGAGACGTGCTCGGCCGAATAACACCTTTCTCCTGGAGCGCCTTGACCTCTTGCATGATGAGATCCTTTTCCTTAGGTGAGGACGGGTAAGGGAAACGGCGGACTGGGCGGGCATCGCCCGTGCTGATTTCGTGCTGGACGAGATCAGTGGAACCTGTGTCCTTTTCATCAAGAGCATAGAGGTCGGTGTATGCAACCAGCAGATCGAGTAAGGCTGCCCGGTCCCGAGGGGAGATGTCCGGTGAGATTACAGCGTTGGCCTCGACCCACTGATGATCGAGGACGATGTCTGAGTCGACCGGTGATTCCCGTGAGGGCTCACTATGCATCTGCACATGACCGATGGTCGTGTGCGGGTAGAGAACCACGGAATGAGTACTCGGGTTGACTACCTGAAGTGGTATGTGACAGTTGGTCACGGTACTCACACTTCCAGCAAAATATATGTGTCTTTGAGATCCGGTGAGGTGCTTCGGAAAGAAGGCCACCTCAGGCACGTTCGTATAGATTGGTGGAACAGGGACAGTGAATCGTGTCAGGGAGCGAGGCTCCAGAATTACCAAGTCCTTCAGGGGCAAGGCGCCGCGGGCAGAAGGTGGGCTGTGGATGAGACCGTCACAGGGGATTCTACTCTCTTTGAACTGGAGGAAAGATTTCTCCCAGTTCAAACTGACACAATTGAACCAGCCGAGGAAGTTGGTTCCAAGGACCAGTTCAGCTGAACAGTTCTCCTGTATTTGGACCTGAATCCGTTCAGAGACATCAGCCACTGTAACTGTGATGTAGGCTGCTCCTAGCAGTGGGATCGGGGACCCATTGGCTGCGATAGGGCGTGCCCTGGTTGGTGATAGTGACAAGTTGGGCAGCTGGGCCGCTAACTTGTGGTCCAGGAGTGAGAAAACAGCTCCTGTGTCGACCAGTGCCTTCGCTTCTACCCAGTTGTTGAGGAGAACTTTGATATGGGGTGTCCGAATATCATTTGGGTAAAAAGCAGTGACCACATGACCGGAATCAGGTGTGGTGGCACCACTAGCGTGTTTGGTCTTACCGGACCGCTTTGGAATCGGCAGTCCCGTACGACGTAGGAGACCTACTAGAGCATATCCGACGGAGGGTTCCGGGTCATTCAGAAGGGTGGACTCATCCTGCACCGTTAGTACGTGGTCTGAGTGATTTTTCGGACTCTGAGTAGCTCCTAGTGATTCAACCTCGGTGTCCGATAGCGGAGGCGCGTTTGGCACGGGTGATGTCGGAGCATCTGAATCACTTGGCTCACGGTATCGGCCCTTCTCTAGCGTAACTGGAGAGGTTCCAGGCGGAGGTCGAGGGCAACCCGACCCGTGCAAGGTCGACAGATGACGACTTGCCCGTCTAGAAGAGGCCCGGGATCCCCTAGTTGACCCACGTGATGAGGCAACTGAGGAGGCCCGTGAGTGTGGCCAAGAGATGGACGAAGCCCTGGACCGCGATCGTGATCCCGACCTGTGTGAGTTTCGCGAGAGAGCACGGGTGTTCTCCCACCAGGGGTCGATCTGGTCAATCTCCGGCGTGGTCAGCAGGAGGGGTAATTCTACCGCATCCAGCCGACAAACATTATGTTGGTAGTCAAACATAATGTTCTTGAACTGTTCTAAGAAGTCCAGTCCGAGTATGAGGTCAACAGGTGCCCAGAAGGGAGACGTAGTCTTGCACACATGGAGATGTACATCGATCCGTGTGTTCGGCTGGCGGTTTCCTGGCAACATGATTTCATATGGTCCCGAAAGGATGGTATGAACGGCTTTACCATTGATGCTCATCAATGGGTTAAAGTCGTGATGTTGCTGGAACGCCATGACCGCCTTCGGACTCTCTTTAGCCAAGGCCTTATGAAGACGTTGGCTAATGATAGTGGGTGGGCAACCCGTGTCAAGGAAAGCAGGAGTTTCCTTGGTGTCCAGCAGCACGACGAAACACGGTGTGATTCGGTCAAGCTGGGAGGGCACATCGTTTTGCACGTAGTGAAAACCGATCCAGCGTTGGACTTTGCGGTAAAGACCCAACGGGGAGAAACGGCTAACAAACCTGACCTGTTTGCTCCGCAGACGGTAGCTGAGATAATAGGATACACCAAGGTAGGCAAGGTATCCGGCACCGATCAGCACTGTCAGGGTAATTAGGATGTTAAGGATCAACTGGACCGGCCCGCTCAGGACAGCATGCAAGCCCTGGGCGAGGGTGTGTTGTTGACCCGTGATAACATGGTTTGCTGCCAAACCGACACCTTCCAGAGAGGCCTTGATGTCGGTTCCTACCCCTGCAAAGGCCTGGTAAATGGCCTCGGGTTGCAGGGATAGGCCAGCGGTAAAGTTTACCAGCTGGTTGAGTACCGCTTCAATTTGCTCAGTCTTGTAAACGTACTGTTTAAAGAAGGCAAAGTTTGAAGGGGTCATCGCCAACTGGTCATGGAAGAGCGCCGGTGCCTCAAAGTGAGTGATGTTGAAGCGCTGCTTCCAGAAGAGTTCCAGTGGGATGTGGCTCACATGGACCGCGCCAGACTCAGTAAACCAGCCCGAGCGATTTCGGAAAATCCCTGTAAAGTGGTGATGACACGGCACAATTGGGCTAGATTTAATGAGATCCGGACCACCGGGGGTGGCGAAGTAGATGGTGCCGCCAACCTGTACAGGTAAGTACTTGTAGCAAACGTTCCCCACCCGGTACGAGTGGTAAACGTAGGTGGCGTTGACCTTCTGACACGGCCATATTGTCAGCGCATCGCCTGTGAATTCCGCCCTCAGGTCATTCCTTTGGAGGAATGCCCAGGCACCCAAGGTAGGGTCGAAGCGAAGCAACTGCCAAGTCAGATCAAGATAGCGTTGAGCGTGAGAGCAGAGCTCAAGCCACGTGAACCGGAAACTGTTAATTTCCGACTCCTTGATCTGCTGAGCCAGATAGTTCAGTTTGGCATTGACAGGATCGGGACGGCTGTCCGTTGCCACTCTGAACAAGTTTTGGGTCAAATTGTATCTCCCGTGGATGCGAAGGAGAAGACCCTGATCCGTCCGGACTGTGGTGGAACGTAGTTCTGGGCACAGTTGGAAGACGCGGGAGTTTCCCGGGATCTTAAGGGCAACCTGCAGATCATCGATGATGACGTGGTTCCCTGACATGGACGCAGTGTAATTTCCCTTGGGGTGATAATGACACCGCGCCATGAAGTTTTGTGCAGGCCAGACAATGACCCCGTCTAGAGTAGTGCACTGGCCTGCAGTGGGGCTGCATCCACCTACATCACCTAAGGTGCTTAGGGCCGTAGTGCCGTCCCACGAAGCGACTTGTCCCTCCTCGATGAAGAGGTTAGTCACTGTCTTGCAGACGTCGCTGCAGCACCATTCGTACATCACTTCCAATGTTTGGTTTGTGCTATAAAAGCCAGGGCGAACGCCGACAAGTTTTTGTGAACCAAACATCTTAGTGCGATGCGCTAGCGTGCATGCCGCAGGCGCTAAGTGCTGAGTGGTGATGACGTCTGCAGTGATGCCCCTAGAGCCGAAGAAACCAGTGTTGGTGCAGACTTTGCGGGAGCGCAATGTGCATTTCCACGCTGTGGCTGTAATCGGGTCTGAACTAGGGACATACACCGTAACCTTCATGCGCCGCGGGCTCCATGAAGATTGCGGTGGTTTACACTCTACACGCTGGGGTAACTCAAGTGGATGTCCGCTTCTTGAGAGACCGCAAAATTGATACTGAGCCGCCGGTGCTGACAAACTCACCCCTAGAAACAGTGATGCTACCAAGGTCAATTTTATTGTCAAAAACAACTGTACAAACGTAATTTGTAAGTGTTCACTCAATTTCACAAATCTGGCCTGAGGGGCAGTGTCAGATTTCTTCTTCGTCGCTGTCGGACGAGATTGGTTCCTGACCGGGGAAATCGAGGACCAATCCACCGCACGGGTGGATTTCCCGGAGGATACTGATTTTTGGCAACCGTGGGGCGACTGCCGTTGGGAACGGGGATTCCTCAACGATGCTGACATCTTCGTTAACCGGACGTAAGGTCTCGTCGACGGCCATGTGTTCGACGACGGGCGACTTGGTCACAGCGGTCGGAGATGTCGTTTGGGCTGGTGCCGGCGATTTAACCTGGGCTGTTGCGGACGATGTATGTTGGGGCTGTTGCCGGCGGTGTAGGATCATTTGCGGGTTCCTTGGCCGGGGGCGAGGAAGCAGTAATGTCCATTTTCGTTGGCCATGTCGCGGCAACAGGTGGCCCTGCTGCCGGTGATGTAGCGGCGGCAGCAGGCAGGAGGATCCGACTGGCCTGTTCGACTGCTCGGCGGACGGCATCGACTGAAGGCGAGGATGGCTCCCCGTCCAATAAGAACTTCTCGACGGGCGAGATGGTGATAGTCCTATTGGCAATGAACTCGAGTGCCCGTCGGGCGACGTCGGGTCGTAAGAGGTGCATTGAGACGGGTGCTGCAAGCACGACGTCGGCGGCCGTGAGCGCTTCGACATTCGATGGCTCGTTGAGCAGAGTCCACGGCAAATGCGGGTATTTCTTGGCCAGGTCGACTGACCAGATGGCCAACATCGCGTCTTGGACGGGCGATGGCGCTGTGAACAAGAAATCGATAGAGTCGTGGACTGAGATAGATTCCTGGTTCCTACTCTAGGATCGCCTGAAGAAGAAGGTAGTATACCTGACAAATTCATGGGCTCGACCTGGTCGAGGACTTCCGTAGCCGAATCTGTGGGGATCGAAGGGGGTGGTCCTGGAGGGACGATGCGGGCCGGTGGTGCCGAAGACGTCGTATTCGCGGCTGGAGCTGGCTCGGCAGTCTTAATTTTAGGAATGCGATATGATGTGAGGATGTTAGCGTGGCCAACAAACTGCGGTGTCGTCGAGGGGTCCAGAGTGACCGGCATGGCATACTTTGGTGGTGGTGGTGGGCAGCGGTATGTCCGATACATTTATCGGTACGGGGACCTGGGCTGCTTGGACCACTGAAAAACTCAATACTGATTACGCAGACAGGATAACACTATTGTGAAGAATCTGTCAGGTGTTCAGCAAGTGCCTCATCATCCAGGTCAAGAGGATCTGGATGAGGAGGGCCATCGGTAGCCCCAACGGCGTTGTTGCGGCGTATGGGCTGCCGATATTGGTTTCCTATCCCGTTGGGAGGGTGATAACCATTTCTTTGATGATACACATTTGTCCCCTGGGAAGAATAACCAGTATCTTGGTAGACATTCTCACCCGTGTTTGCCGGATTGGGCTGCAGACAGGCAGTTGATCGGTGCACTCGCACTTGACGACAATGAGGGCATGGCCTATCACCTCGGTCCGTGCGGTGGGCACGTGTACGGCAAAAAATAACAGCGACCACCGTTAGCGGCGTTGTTACCGGGAGCGGCACCGGCGGGACGCTGGGCCCGGCAGTCGGCGTCGCTATGTGTACACAGTCCGTGGAAGGAGCACGTTTGAAGGTGTGCTCCCGACGAGCGTCGCCCAGCGGACTGATTTGGTGTCGACGGCTGTGGAGGCGGGGTCTGTTGGATTGGCGCGGGTGCACGTTGCTGGGCCGTGAGCTTCGCTACGTGGGCCGTGAGCCTGGCCATTTCCTGTTTCAAGCGGCGAACCTCATCGGCGGAGGATGACGACGTTGGAGCGTTGCTCTGACGACCGTTTGCGCTTCTGTTAGGCATATCGGGATTATATCCGGCGTGTTTAGGTTCTGAAGAGAAAACGGCGTCAGATGGAGCAGTGTACCGGATCTCGTCCCGAAAGATTTGGGATTCAGCATAACAGGCTGCCTTGAGTGTCTCTTCAAGAGTCGTGAACTCCCTAAACTTGATACTATCTCGGAGGACCGGCTTCAGTCCTCGCAGAAAGATAGGTTTGATGATAGAATCTCGGACATCCGTCGCGAGATCTGGATACGCTACCCTGGATAGTCTCTTGAGGTGCTCAAGGTAGACTATCGCGGACTCTGTCGGCTTCTGCAGTCGATCTTGGATCAGCTGCTGATGCAGATCAGAGTTGCGCCCTACCGGAAAATCTCTCCGTAGAAAAGCCGTAAACTCTTCGTAGCGGGTAGGTATTGGAGTGCTGCTGCTAAAGTCCCGGTAGGAGGCGAGAGCAGGACCCGTGAGGCATGACTCCAGAAAGGCGATTTTATACGCATGATCCGTTTCGCTTACACCCTGGAGTGTAAAGAAACGAGTAAGATGCGACATAAAATCGGTGATAGACTCACCAAAAGCACCGGAGAAGGTGGGAGGGGCCATAAAGCTGGACACGGGAGGGTGCCTCCGATATTCATGGCCTCTAACTTTTGGTTGAGGGGTCCAAGAGCATTCTCAAATGCTGCCTGGACTTTGTTCTCGATCTGTGAAGGGAGATCAGCTTCCGACTTCATGTCCGAGGGTTCGTTTTCCCGTAAGGTGGTTAGAACAGACGTCCTTGCCCGTGAAGCAATTAAGTCAAATTGAATAGAGAGCGGCTCACTGGTCTGTACAGGCTGGGTACTGAGACGGCAGGAACGACGGGGTGTCTCTATTGTATAAAATGAAAGTGAGTACTACTTTGAATTCGCGGCGAAAGAGCGCGTGAATTCGGGAAACGCGTGCGCGACGGCGTTTGTGACGTAAACTTGATTTAGCTTAAGACTAGCGACCACGAAAAGGGAGCTAGAATGGAATAGGGTTATAAGATGTAAGATCAGAGTACATCAGGCTGACGCAGAAGGGAATTTATCTGGTCGCCTGTGATGGACAGAGGCATGGCCTGAGATATGGGGGAATCGATCCCAACCAAAATGTAGAATTGGGGCCTGGACCCGGCAATTAGAATAGATGAAGAGGACAGAAGATCAGGTATAAAAGGAGAGAAGAGGCGGTTTTTCCTGCCGAGAAATAAGATGACGGATAAACCCGCTCAGGAGGGATTTTTCCCGGAGGTTCGACCGCTGTACTAGTTTACAAATCTTGGGGCGAGGCGGACTCGTAGCCGGCAAGATCCTACTCACCAGGAGTAGCGCATGAAGTGGCATGAGGTGAAAAGGATGGGGGTCAACTGAAAATGAACTTAAGAGGGAGCAATAAATAGGGACAAAACTAATTTACAAACCTAGTTGCGCAAAGGGGGTCGTGCAGTTACGCAAGGGGCCTCACTCGCCAGGAGCGATTGCGATCTCTGCATAGTGAGACGGACTATACAGGAGGTTCCGTGTTGGACGACATTCGCAAGTAACTTACAGCCGTGTCCGAAACGGGAGCCCGCATTCCGAACAGAACGGACACTCTCCAGGAGTATTATATACAGCTGGTGGCCGGGTTTGCCGATCACTGAGATGAAGTGAGGATCGCAGGTCACACAGTAGAAGAGGGAAAAAAGCACGGGTACCAAGGGTGCTATTCTGACACACTCAGTCAGTTAAAATGAAATACTCTGGATGTTTTGAGGGCGCACCCGAAAACATCTAAGGGATCACGGGTACAAGGTGTCCCTGATTGAATATGAGTGTAAAGTATGTATCGAGGCGTACTCAATACCTTCGCTGAGGCGGACTCAACGGTGCCTATTACTTACATGACTAATAGAGGGTGGACCGCGGAGGCGGACTCTGGGTCAGTGGCGACTCTAGCGCGGGCATCGTTAAGCCAGTTAACGAAGGCGTTCGAGTGAATGTAATATGACAGGGGGGTCCTATACACTCTAGGCCCAACCGGAGGCTGTGCCGCGGTCCCTTGGGAACCACTACGGCGGGGACACTAAAGAAGATCTATGTATGACAGCTCGATGAGATGAAAGAGAATGAGTGAATTTAGATAAGAAATTTACAAGAAGATTGCCGAACCCTTGCAGATGTCAGACACAGGCAGTACTGACTGCAAATGCCTACCATCTACACGAGTCAAGCAACCAACCCAGCTGAGGCCGAGTGTAACTCGTTCAAACCTGCAGTTAAAGCTTGAAAACAGCCACGTGCTGATCAACAGTGCCGCTACCCGGGCGGACAACCTGATCAGTACGCAGGCTAGTGAGCATCTCAGATGGTGTATGTATGTGGACTGATGTTTCCCAGGCATCAGCCCCCAGACACACACAAAACCCTTGGACAAGAGAGGTAGGTGATAGGACCATGCGCCAGCGACCACCTACAACTCAAGTGGAATACTCATAGGGCCGACAGTAACCTGGTGCAGACGTCAAAAGGTAGGGGTATGAACCAACACATGACCTTGGTGCTGACTGCAGGTGCCTGGGATAAGAGTATTCAAGTATCATATCGCAATTGCAGACGCCAGGGGTGAGTGCCTAAGGCCAGCAAACCCCTGCTGTAGCACGTAATGTTACCATTGCAGACGTCAGAAATAGGGTCATGTAACCTCAATTCCTGCTGCGAGAACATGATACATTGTCTTTGCTGACGTCAGCAATAGGGCCCTGAAGCCAGCTATCGGTATACAGCAACACGTGATGGTGCCGTTGCTGAGGTCAGAAGGTGGAACCGAGGGTCTGATACCTTGAGTCAATGACATGAGATGCAGTTGTTGCAGACGTCAGATGTGGCACCCGTAAGACCTGCACATCTTCGAATAGTGACACGGTGCGTCACCATTGCTGACGTCACAGATGGGGTGCAGAGAACCAGCCGAACCTGTTACAACAACATTGGCTTCACCTGTTGCAGATGTCAGAAGTCATTACTGCTGGAGTGTTAACTTAAACAACAACACGTAATGTCGGTTGCTGACGTCAGGAGTAGAACCCGGAGGGCTACCCACCCCTTACAGCAACAGCAAGTGAAGCGGCTGTTGCAGACGTCAGTGGTTGCATCCGTGGGGTTGAACCACACAACAACAACAACCCGTAACGTTGTTGTTGCTGACGTCAAAGAGCATGACCCGTAAAGTCTATGTTCAAGACGCAACAACCGGAAAGTAGAGGGAGCAGACCTTACAGTAAGTAGGAATGAAGAGGATAGGCGAACTTACGCAAGGGTGTCATACTGTAGCGGTGGCATCCGGAAAACAGAAAAATTTTTTTTTTTTTTTTTTTTTTTTTTTTTTTTTTTTTTGCAACCGCTCAGATGACCGAGAAAGGAAAAGGGAAAGAAAATAGTTAAAGACGGGGAAGGCGAGAGATGGACATACGCGTGTTAAGTGTGTAAACAGTCGGTGTAAAATTTTGGGGCCGGAAAAGTGAGCAATTCCGACAGTTTCCGCCGACATACAAAAATACTGTACACAATTAACAAATTGCAGCCACGTATGACGTCCAGAATCATACGTGGAGGGTGTACGGTATCATGGGGTCACGGACCACCAACAGTCAGGAGAGGCCGTAAACCCCTACGGCTGTGATACCAGTACCCGCGTATGGGTATACTGTAGTTACAGTACCGGAATGGGCACAGGCGTACTGTAATGGCACCCACCCGGAGGGCTACAGTATACCACCCAGGATTAGAGAAAAGGGGGGGGATAAGGGAAAAGAAACAGATAAGGTAGTTGACAACACAGAATAAGTATGCAGAATGTACAGTACGAATCAGAGGAGGAATACAGAATACTCGATATATAACTCAACTCTGTTACAATTAACACGACTCTGGGGATAGATAACTCGACTCAGGGGGAATTTATTACTCATAGGGGATAATACACACGCATGAGATAATTATTTACACATATAGATCACGTTTAGATCACTCGTAAGGGCAAATCCCATCTTACAGTAATTAAATTTGATGTTCAGGGATAAATTCCCGACCTACAGTAATAACTCTCGGTGGCACGGGAAAAATTCCGACTTACAGTAATAATACGCGACTTGAGGGGAGGTATCCGACCTACAGTAGCGGTAAGCCGAAATAAGGGACATTCCCGACCCATTAGGCAGTAAACCCAAATCTGGGGGGTCTCCGACTTATTGAATGGCTAGTACCCGATTTTAAGGGGGCTTGTCCGACTTAAAATGGGAGTTGACCCGACCTGGGGGTAGTTCCGACCCAAGGGTGAAGATTATTGCACTTAAGGGCGAGTGCCAGACTTAAGGTCGATTTTCCAGCCTCGCCATGTCACATTTTACGCCATGTCACGTGTATGACAGGTTTATCTTGGGAGAGCTGGAGAGGTTTGGGTATCTCATCAGGTAATACCGTGTTTTAGACGTCACATTGATGGTGAACCATATCAGATTGATCCTATTACAGTGAGTAATAGGCTGTGACTCCTGATGGATACTGGCATTTTCCCCAGGCTTCCCAAGTTGGCGTTGGGGCCTAACCTGGCAAATGGTGGCTATAGAGAGGTCTATAGTTGGTTCTCTTGTGTTGTCCTTGGGGTCTTGCTGTAGGGTAACGGACAACGCTGCCAGGCTAGGTGCGACAATCCCCGAGTCCTACTCAGTGAGAGTGGGGACAGGGTCACCCGTAAAATGACCCAAATTATGGGACCCGATTATGAACCAGACAGCCCCTTTTTGCCCAAACCTGAGAGATGGAGGCCCTACTTATCTGTGGAAACCTTGGGAAACCGACTTAGGAAGGATTCCCAACAAATAACCCACAAATAACAATAATCCCCTGAGAAGACTCACCTAGTCCTGTTTCTCAAGCGATTACGACGCAACGGGCGGCAAGTCCCTGGATGCTTTCGGTCTTCTGGCACTGGGAGCGGGGGATGCGATCCTCAAACGTCCTAGGCGGCGAGCGGCGGTGAGCGGCGGCGAGCGGGAGGGAGCGGCGGTGAGCGGGAGGTGAAACTCCAACGTTTAATTCACGAACCGGGGCGGTCGGACACCTGGCACTGATGGGCAGCGGGGTACTGTAGGCGGTGAGCGGCGGACGCAGTAAGAAACGCAAGGGTATGCAAATTTATTTAAAATAATAGGCGGCGGACGCAATCGAGTATATAACAATATGCAAATTGAGACGGGCGGCGGACGCGAAGTGACAACCGGACGAAAGCTTGGTGAACCCAAGAATGAGCGAAAAACTAAAGAAACATGTCCTTTTAAGGACATGTTTGGCTACAGCTGCAGCTTGGTCGGAGTTTCTCGGCGCTCAAGCTAACTTCTGCAGCTAGACGTGATGCAGAAGATGCCTATGAGCACATAGACATTTTTCATTCACATGCGTTTAGCACTGAGGCCGGCTGCAGTGCCTATGCTAAGCATATGAACGTCTTTAGCTAAAACTTCTTAGCTAGTCGTTTTGCGTAACAAAAACGACGCTAATTTTTGATGATAAGAGGTGCGTGAGCGCACCAAAAATAGCCATGTGCTCGTGGAGCACGACTGGCGGAAGTTTTTAGCTAAAGGGCCTACTGTAGCCCGCGTTTGTAAAGAAATAAAAATACAACAAAACGAAACATAGAAATGCATAAAAAATATAAAAACGAACACAAAATGCATGTGTAAAAATGAAATAAACAAAAGCATGATCGAGTAATAAACGAAACATGAAAAATGACAAAATGTCGGCATGATCGGGATCACGTGACGTTGGAGAATTGAGCGCCACGTGACACTAGGAAAAATTTGAATTGCACAAAATTCTAAATGAAATTTTACATCTTGGGGGAAGAAAACTTACAACATGTTACAAAGAGAATTTAAGTTTTTCAAAAAACCTCAAATTTGCAGCAATTCTAAACGGAAAAAAATCATATTTTACAAATTTTTGAAAAAAAATTAATTTCACAAAATTTCTCCAGGAAAAAATTCAAATTTTAAAACATTATTTAGGAGAAAAATCAAAAAAGAATTCATATTTCTACAAAATTTTTCGAATTGAAATTGAAATTTCACGAACATTTGAGGGAAAAAATTAATTTTTACTAAATTTTGCAATAAAATATATAATTTCATCAAATTTTGGAAAAAAAAAATTCAAATTTTAAAAAATTTGCGATGAAAAAACTCGCAATTTGACGGAGGGAAAAATCGAACTTTACAAAATTATAGAAGAAATTTTACAGAATTTTTATGAAAAAATATCAGATTCTACAGAACGACAATAGAAGACAGAATTAAATTTACAATATTTTGAAGGGCAATAATAGAAAGTTTACCAAAAGTTTAGAGCTTTAGAAAATCAAGATTTAAAAAAATTTGAATTCAAGAAAAATTCGCATTTTACAAAATTGAGATTTGAAATAAATTTTTTGGACTACTTACCTTCATAAGGTGCTCATTATTTCGATTCGAAAATAAATCCCAATCCATATTAACTTTAGGTCGAAAAGTTCACTTTACAAACCCCAGGTTGTCTGGTAAAGTTTGAAAAATGTAAAGGTGTGATTTGTGGATTTTTCTTGGAATCGGAATTGGAATCGGATTTTTTCTCTCGAGTAGAACATTTGGGGGCGGGGGAATAAAAATTTCCAAAGTTCAGGAGCATGAAAAAAGTTTCTGGACTTAAAAACCTGAAATTTGCAATTATTGGGCCCGAATTTTTCTCCAAAAAAATTAATTTTTTCAATTTTTTCTACACTACAGGGCTTTTGAGTAAAACAGTAAAAAGTGAAAAAAGTAAGTTTAAAAAAGTTGAAGTGAAAAAAATGATGAAAATGTCAAAAATTTGGACTAAGGTTTATACATTGAGAAAGAAAAAAAATTTAGCAGTTCAGAAACCATTCTGATTACACTTTTGAAGGTCAAAAAATAAAATTTCGAAACTTTTTCAGTCTTATCAAGGATCGGAAAGATTTATTGAAAAGGAAATGGGTCAAAATTTGTTTTCCTATTTCCGCAAGTCGTTTTTCTGCACTTAGACTCATTATTCAAGTGTTTTTGAACTTTTTAAAGAATTTTCATTGTTTTTGAGCCTTTAATTCATTAAAAATGGAGAAAAAGTGAAAATTTCGAATTTAAAGTCTAATTTACAGGCATAGTGGAACAATTTTTCCAACAAACTATCCAAGAGTATAATGACTTCAAATTATGTACAAAAATAACTTTTTCAAATCCACTAGGATGGCAAGTGAAAGCCCGAAAAATATGTTAACCAGTATGAATTCCTTGTGGGCTGTGAGACCCTTTCTGCAATGACACATCAGCCTAGCACCAGATTCTGTTTTTTTTTGCTTCCAGTAGATTTCTCGTCATCTTTTACCACACAATACTATTCGACTGATGCCGAAAGCCATTCAGAAATGCACAAGATTTTACGGATACCAAATCTGACGATGCTGCTCATACCGGCTAATATTTCCTGTGCTCTAGGCTTCGGCATAATAAAGCATAAAACCCTAAAAAGGGTCGTCTTGGTCTAGTGGTTATCGCCTCTGACTGCTAGTCTCAAGAACCAGGTTCGATTCGGGGTGTAAGCTGGAATTGAATTTCTGCTTGCTGGCCCAGGCAGACACAGCCTCTCATCCTCTCGGGGTAGATAAATTGTGTAGGCAAGCTCTGAACGTTTTTTTTTTTTTTTTCTTCCAGTATTCAGTGTCTGACATCCGACAATTTGCCTTCCAGCATCCGAATTTGGACCTAAAAGGACCTAAAATACCATCGAGTTTGTATTGACCAACTCGCACCCAATCATTGTATCCAGACTTCGTAAATCTGAGATTGGTACACATCAGCTTTATTACATGAACAATAATATAATTTAAATAATATCAACCATATTTATTGGAACTTCAGCTCATGACCTAACTTTTCCTCAAACAAGAAAAAAGTTTGAAAATCTGTCGCAACAGCACAACCTAAAGCATCCCCAATTAACCACGGCTTCACCCGCAGTATGATAGGTGATTGGCCAATGATGGTTTGATTAACTCGCAGTTGTTCTACAATGGCGTTCTTTTCGTTCAAATGGGCGGTCACGTTTAATATAGATGGAGCAAAATGACGGGGTTCTATGCTGATATTGAACTGCATGCCAGAGTCTAGTATAGTTAGATGAGCCCTGAAGGTATCATTTACTATAGTCGCATTGTCGAGTTTGACAAACTTGGTTTGGTGCCATTTACCCTGAATTGTATACAATATAGCAGAAAAAGTGATCAAGAAGGAACATCTTACGGAATTTTTCATCCTTTCCAAATAGCAGGATTGACACGAATCTTCCATGCAAATGATGTACCATTTATTAGGTTTGAAATTTTGTGCCGCTTGAGCATTTTTATGCAAGCACAAAATATTGCTTCGAGGCCAAAGGTCCATTATATCCGTGTGGTGTGAGTTTTGGCTTTCATAACCCGCAGGGCACAACAAGGACGTTGTACGGGCTTCAAAAATTTTGCCATCTTTCAATACGGTGGCTGAATGGTCGACTTCGTTGGCCCATATTTTCCTTATTTCTCGCGTTATATCCTAGAATGTGTAGTCGATGACTAATGACGATGAGGCTG
The DNA here is from genome assembly GCA_963922205.1 of Romanomermis culicivorax. Classification (NCBI taxonomy): domain Eukaryota; kingdom Metazoa; phylum Nematoda; class Enoplea; order Mermithida; family Mermithidae; genus Romanomermis; species Romanomermis culicivorax. The sequence continues at coordinate 1,013,992 of CAWUHX010000118.1, read as the reverse complement.
ATGAAACATTGATCCAAATTTTGCTACTCGGATGGTACAAATTTGGGCAACAAGGCGTCGATACCATACCGACAATAATTTTTTGATTGTTGAACAAAAAAATAACAGCTTGTAATAGAGTGCAGGAAAACATTATGTCCGTGATGGAATTGTTTTCCAAACTGCGGCTGATAGCTCCATCTTATCATCAACTGGGCCAGCGTAAACATGGTACCTTGGGAAAAGAAAATATATTCAAAACAAACAATGGTGAACCGTAATGGGTAAATGCATTGCTATCGTAACCATCGCCAAACACTGTTCCAAAAATAATGCTCGACCCGGATTTGAACATGGGTCTCTGTGACTACAGTGCAGCATTCTTCCAATTGAACTACTGAGCCAGTGTTGCGATTGCTAGAAGGGGTGATGTACGGCCATGGGACACGTGACAATGGAGGTGTTTATGGCTTGGACTTTTACAGGTGTGTTGGGGATGCACTTACGGTAGCAGGCATCCCATCCATGCAAATTGTGAAAATGGCGAGAAGGCGTCATTACGTGGGCATGACTGCCTTTATAAGGCAATATGTGATACGTTATGATCATTCTTATAATTTTATGTTTATTTTGTGCGAGCCGCCCGTCTGCCAGCCTTTGTTATTGTCCTTTTACGCCAATAAAGTGGGACGGACGATTGGTGTTTATTTATCGATTGTTTGGTGGCAATCGAGATTTATATTGGGCCTATATACCTTTCTGCAGCAGCGTCCCACATCCCCGACTTTTACGAGAACTATTGGGTAAGATTCTCTGGAGTATTCTGGTAGTTTTTCAGGTGCAAGCTGTTGGATTCCAGTTGCTGTATAGCAACTGAAGGTTGTGTTTATTTCTGCTTGAGAACTGTTGCACTGTGTTTAGTTGATTACTAATAGGAAGCTCCTTTGAGTGACCTACAGTAGTCGATTAGGTACAAGCCAATAGGACTTGAGTTATATTGCTGACATCCTCGGACTTCAGCAGAGAAGTAAACATAACAAGTAGTGGCTTCTAACACTTGCATCATTGAAAAGCACAGAGTCACCCAGAGTTCTGATATGCCTGAGGGTTTCTCAAAAAGAAGGGAAGTTGAGATGCCAAGTAAGAAAAGTGTGCCCAATTCTGGAATCAATTACGATATTGCCGATCCATTTATGGCAAAGATTCCAGTCGATTATTGTGATCAACTGCAATCAAATTACGATTATTATCACCATCCAAATTCGCAAAATTACCACGGACTTGATTACGATTGGTGCCACAAAATCGATCAAAATATGGAGAAGATACAATTGATGATCAATTCATTATTTGCTATATTGTCCAAGATCAATGGCAACAAATGTCAGGAATCAATGGTGAGTGGTGAATATCTGAGATCAGTAGTTATGAGTCAAGGTGATCTGCAAGGCAGGAGTGTGGCAGAAAATTTGCCAATGATGTCTGCAAAGGCAATTGCTGATGACCAAAAGTTGCAGCAGTCCAGAGTAGATGAGTCAGTGCAAAAAGTTATGGCATTGTCTAATACTGCTTCATCCACTGTTATTGTGATAAAACCTCAAGCTAAAAGGCAAATCAGCCCAAAAGCTGAATGTCATACAGTGAGAGAAAACTTTCATGAATTAAGTGATGCAGCAACAGACAGTGATCAAGTCAGTAACAAAAAAGCTAGAAAGAGAAAGCATAGATCCAGGAAGATCAAAAGAGATATATCAGATTCTGATGGATCTGATTCCTCATTTGATGGATTTGAGCTTACTGTTTCAGATATAGCTAGAGCTGTTGAACCAAAGTTACTTCTTGATGACATGACAGAGCCACAAGTAGTCAGTTTTCTCAATGAGCTAGAAGGAGAATTTCTGTTGAATACCCCAGATAGGATCAAAATTGCAGCACTACGAAGACTTTCCAAAGGTGTACCAAAGAGTATAATCAAACACTGTACTTCTTACGGTATTGCCAGAAAGAAAATCATTCAAGTGTATGCACCAGGATACAATATCGGGATGCAGAAGAGAAAACTAGCTAATATTGAAATGAAACCTGATGAACATCCAGTTCGATTCCTCATGCGAATTAGTGAGTTGGTAGAAGCCATTTATGCTAATGAGTCAGAAGAGTTTAGAAATGGCTTGATTATTGACACATTCATGTATAAGAGTTCGGAAGAGTTACAGATGGAGTTGCAAGATCAAAGTAATGAGTTTGAAAGCTGGCATGATCTTGCAGAAGAAGTTTATAAGATTGAGAAGCAGAAAAGTCTTGCTTCCAGAATTTATGAAGGAAAGAATGTTTCAAGTGTGGCAAAGGAGAAGAGGCAAGAAAGTGTAGCCAATTTGAACAGAAACATTTCGATTTACGCCCGAAAAAGGCAAAATCGAAGAAAAACTGATCTACAAAAAGCTACAACTGATACTTCAAATGAGAATACCGCTATACAGGGGATTCGAAAGCATATTCCTCAATCAGGAATAAACTTAGATGAACCTAATAGTGAATCCATCATACTGAAGATATCTATATTGCTTGCCAAGATGATGCAAAGTTTCAAAAGTTTGTGTGAAAGGACTATAGCTAACAGCCAAGCTTTAAAAGACTTGACTGCAACTGTTGAGGAGGGAAAAATCCTGAATCATCAAGGTAGAAAAGTCAAGAAGCCATACTGTAATTACCATAGGAATTACTCCCATGATACATCGGACTGTCGAAGCCTGAATTTTATCAGGAACAGACAAAAGACAAAGTGGGAAAACGAATATGGTAGGGACAGTAGATTCGGTTGTGGTATACAGTCTAGACACACTGTAGGTAGTAATGCAGCAAATGTTGAGAGAGTTAATCAAGTCAGATACCTTGGAAATACTGCAAATCAAGATAAACATCAATGGTCTGCAAATTTTCAGGAATGTAGCAGAGGAGAGAAGCTCAATATTCAGCATATGCAGCAATCACTACCTGTGAGTCAAAAGCTTAATTTCGTCAGTCCTATTTCAAAGCTGTCATCTGAGCCTCAGAAGCAATCAGTCACGTCTTTAGGGACAGATCTGAAAGCAAATTGTGGTGAAAATGTGATAGCTAAGAAAGAAGACAAAGGTGAAAAAAAGAAGCCAGAGGTGATAAATAGCATCATTGTACAGGATCAAATGCCACAGAGTGTTAAAGTGAAGGTGAGGAATGTGAATGGGGAATTGTTAGAGAAAGAAAAGTGTAAATTTGAAGTTCACTTCAAGTCAAACTGGACTCAAACAGAAGAAGTTGAACACCTGAATATGGTAAAACAACCTCAGGAGTTATGAGATCAGATGATTTTTGAAAGAACTGAGAATTGTGATTTGGAAATAAATCACCTCAAGGTAAATGAGGTATTCATGTTCAAAAGGAACTTTGATGGTGAAAGGTGATATGAATGCCAAAGGTGCCATAATCATCTGAAAGGAGGAACAGCACCTTACGGCAGTTCATGCAGTTGACACAGCTGCATAGTATTTTTGCATTTTATTTTTGTATTGTTACACTTCAAATTTTTAAATATTTCTGCACTCAAAATCAAATTTTTTTTTCTTTTCAACTCTCAAATTTTTCAAGATTGTCTTACTGCCTTAATTTTGTCATTAGAAATTTTTAGAAGTTTAGATTTTTTCCAAATTGAAAAACGAGTGAACAATTTGCTCGATCATGAAAAAAATTGTATTGGACGAGCACATCAGGCAAGTCAGCCAGGATATCGGCAATAAATTCAATTATCTTTTCTATGCTGATGGTGAGTTTATTTTTTGAATTTTTTCAGCGGGAAGAGTCAGTCCATTTTAGGTGCTATGGGAATGATGACTTCATGCTCATACTGCTTAATGGGCGACCAAATGGCAAATGAGAAATGAAGTGTATCAGATGGAGTATGCTATGGAATAGTCAAGATGAAATTAAAGAGTCACGGCAGAAATGCCAGAACTTTAAATTTTGTCACTGACCAAACCATTTGCATTGTGTTATATGTTTAAAGCCCTTGGTTTCAAATTTTCTAATTTCAAAATTGAACCTGAAAGGGTTCTATCAAAATCAATTTTTGGAATTCGGAGGCATGGAGTTGTCAATAGAATGTTGGACAGAGACACTGCAGAGTCGAGTGGTAAGAGTTTGGATCGAGTGTGGGTATCCGTATAGGTGGCATTCTCCTTATTGTCTTACTAGCCAACCAAATTCTGTGACTATGGCACCTACCAATCACAATTTTCCCCCCGCATTGAAGTTGTTCATGGTGGAAAGTGATGTGTATATGTCCATACAGATTTGAGTCAAATCTAAATGATAGTTATTCATGTTTATGGTAAGTCAAGCTGTAACTGCAGGTATACCTGCAAAGCAGCAAAGACCCCATCTGTGACCAGATGATCGCATCAAACCAATAGGACTCTGCATAGCAACTATGGTTGCTTAGGGAACTCGATGTTTGGAGTGAAGTCTGTATCACATAGAATTTTGAATTCATGGAAGAGAAAAAACTACTCATGTTGAAAGGTTGAAGTGTACACCGGAAAATAGACTATGGAGCTAGAAATGGCATAACCAAGCTGAAAATAAGGTCACAGATACCAGGATACAGTAGCAGTTTAAAGGCGGTGGACAACAGCAGTAATTTAACCGCAACAATTTTGGCCAAAAATTCAAATTCTCATTCAATTTCATTCAATTCTTATTCAAAATTCCTAAATTTTCAAATTCAAATTTCAAAACAATTTTTGATTTGCTGTTGATCTTTTAAAATTCATTTATGTGTACATCACACATTTATTCTTGATTTCAAATTATTTTAATACTTTCATTGTTTTTCATGTGATTTGATGTCTATTTTATTTAGATTTTTTAAATTCAAAAATGTCACCCACTACACTGGCGGGAAAGACGATAACAAAGCAATTATGCAGGATATATGGACCTGCTACCAAAGACACTCCACATCACTCAATGGGACGAAACGATCGACTGTGGAGGAAGGTACCTAGGAGCCTCAAGGCACGCTGGCGGAGCCAGGGAAAGTCAAGCCGGCGCAGAATCGTCGATCGGTCAGATGCTGGATCAATGATCGATCGTGCCGCAGCATCTTAGTGGACAGACCTGGGTAACCTTGTAAAAAGACTTGACCTTGGAGGTTGTCTTGACCCGTACACCCTTCGGGGTCAGGTCAGGACGATTATGACCCGTACACCCTTCGGGGTCGGATCATAATCTTTTTATAAAGTTGGGATCCAGTAGTAGGTCACACCGTAAAAGGTAAAAGTCCTGCTCACGGTTTCCTTCTTCACCTCCCGTTGGTCAGTTTCAAGGCCCGAGGGATGTTGGGGATGCACTTACGGTAGCAGGCATCCCATCCATGCAAATTGTGAAAATGGCGAGAAGGCGTCATTACGTGGGCATGACTGCCTTTATAAGGCAATATGTGATACGTTATGATCATTCTTATAATTTTATGTTTATTTTGTGCGAGCCGCCCGTCCGCCAGCCTTTGTTATTGTCCTTTTACGCCAATAAAGTGGGACGGACGATTGGTGTTTATTTATCGATTGTTTGGTGGCAATCGAGATTTATATTGGGCCTATATACCTTTCTGCAGCAGCGTCTCACATCCCTGACTTTTACGAGAACTATTGGGTAAGGTTCTCTGGAGTATTCTGGTAGTTTTTCAGGTGCAAGATGTTGGATTCCAGTTGCTGTATAGCAACTGAAGGTTGTGTTTATTTCTGCTTGAGAACTGTTGCACTGTGTTTAGTTGATTACTAATAGGAAGCTCCTTTGAGTGACCTACAGTAGTCGATTAGGTACAAGCCAATAGGACTTGAGTTATATTGCTGACATCCTCGGACTTCAGCAGAGATATAAACATAACAGGTGGTGCAGGGAAGATAGCCCCTAATGTTGAGCATATAGTGTTGCACAGGGGGCTAGAAAGTGGGGTCACAGCTCCTGCATGTAATGTTGCACATCACTTTATAAAACAGCTTTAATGTGTGAAATAACATGCAACTGTAGAAAGTACTGTAAACTAGGGGCGTCCCAGGCACCACCATCGGCACAGTATGCCTACAGTATGACTTGAAAAGGCATACTGTATGTAAAATGATGTTGAATTTCTTTTATTTCCATGATTCTTAATCAACTTTTATAATTCTCAATATTTTTTAATAAATACACCAACATTTCAAGTTTTTCTGGTGACAATCATGTCCTAACGTCTGAGCAACATGTTGATTTTCCAATAGCCCATTGGGTCGTCCATTTTCGTCATTTTGTCATCTGAAAAACAAGTTGTAAAATTCAAATAAAGAAATTAAGTTATTAAAAAGTAATATTTTGATCAAAAAACCATAAAAGCTAAAAAAATTGGGCAAAACTTTGAATTTCTAGCAAATAAATTAACTTAAGGAATATATGCAGAAAAAAATTTCGAGATCAAAAACGTATAATTTTAACAAAAAAAGCATAAAATTCTAAAAAACTGAGGAAAAATGTAAATTGTTGGAAAATAAATAAATATTAGCTAAATATCCAAAAAAAATGATAAGCTCAGACAGTCTTATAAGCTGCTGTAAGGGCATTAGTATTACCCATGACTTCTGCAAAATCGTCACCTTGAGTTTATGTGATCATTGCATTGACAGAATATTTTTCCAAATTTACCAATGTGGAGCTTACCCTTATCATTAACTTCACCAGCACAAATATGGCATTTAGGCACGTTTAAAACAAACAACAGAGTGAAATTTAAGTTTTCAATATCCTGTTAAGAAATCAAAAAAGTAACATTTTGATCAAAAAACCATGAAAGCTAAAAAAAATTGGGCAAAACTTTAAATTTCTAGCAAATAAATTAAGTTAAGGAATATAGGAAAAAACATAATTTCGAGATCCAAAACTTATAATTTTAACAAGAAAAGCATAAAATTCTAAAAAAATGAGGAAACATGTAAATTTTTGGAAAATAAATAAATATTAGCCAAATATTCAAAAAGAGCTTGAACAGTGGTATAAGCTGCTATAATGGCAATAGTATTACCTATGACTTCAGCAAAATTCTCATGTTGAGTATATGTAATAGCTCGACCAAACTGATGAATTTGATCATGTACATAGTGCTGAAAACAATATGGAAATATTCCTTTGGATAGTTCGTTGAACCCTTGGATCATTGAACCTCTACATTTCTGGACAATTTCGTGAGATATAAGATCAAAAAACCAAAATTCGTGATAATCTAATAATTTTAGATTCGGGATTTTGCATGGCCAAAACCCTGTCCTCCTTACTTTATGACACAAAATTCTACAGTAAACAACCCCAATTCCCAAATAGTGTTCATCGATCGATATCATGATTCTTCAAAAAAATGATGTCGGCGAAAAGTTCCATTCCAGGCATTCAGGCGGAATCATTCATGCAGAAGGTAAGAGTTTGACCATACCTGAGACTTGGGGCTGCTAGAAAGGTCCCATTCCTTAATCTACCATGATATTTTTTGTTTAGTCTCCAAAAATCAAGTCCAGCTGTGGACCATGAGCCATTTTAGTCCTGTTGAGCAAAAATCATCCATGTCTCCCATGCACCAGTAAGTTTCGTGGTCTGACCAAGGAGTGCTTCGTGGTCTGACCAAGGAGTGTTTTGTGGTTCGACCGAGGAGTTAACAGGTACCTGGGTTAACTTCATGAAGCTTACTGATTAGGGTCAACCCATGGAGTTCCAGCTAGTAAATTCAATGCAGTAGAATTGGGGTTATATGGAGTTAGGGTCAACTGAAGGAATATTTGGTAGTATATTGTATGCAGGACAATCGGGACTATATGGCGGTTAGGGTCAATCAATGGAATTCCTGATAGTAAGTCCAATGCAAGAGAAAAATGGCTATACAAGGGTTAGATTCAATCCAAGGGCTTCCAGGTAGTTAACTCAGTACACATATATTCTGGTTACACTGAGTTCAGGGTCGATGCAAGGAGTTCCTGGTGGTAAATTCAATGCCACAGCAAGTTATCAAGTTTCAGGGTAAACCTTAGGGGTTGCTAGTGGCAGAAATAGTGCAACAGGAAGTTATACAGGGTTAGGGTCAACCCAAGGAGTAGTTGGTAGTAAATCCAATACCACCCCTGTTGGGGCTATACAGGGGTTATTTTCAACCCAAGGAGTTCCTGGTAGCAAATTTAACCTCATATATCTCTACAATTTATCATTTAGAAATTAGGACACAAGATTTTGTTACATGCTTTGAAAGGATAAACATTAGTTTTTTTCCATGAAAATATTGTACAATTTTAAACCGCATTTTAAAAAATTCGATAAATTAAATAAACGTGGCACACCTATAGTGGTATAAGCTGCTATGATGGCATTAGTATTACGGGCCAACTCAAATAGCCTACTATAACCCATGCGCCAGCATCGCGGAAAAGGCTCTTGCATTAGACCCTTATATCAATTATTGCGGCACTCGTGGCGCATGCGGCGTTTGGATTTTCTGGGCTCGTATAGCTTCATTTCTGATGCGATGCTTGTGGCTTTCGAACATTTTCAGATGGTGAATGTGTTTTTCTACGTGTAAATATTTAATAGGCAAAACGTACACAGAAAAGACAAAATTAAACATTGGTCGATATGAGACAATGCTAATAATATGTACAGAAAAATGCAGCTTTAATTCATTAGCTGAATATGAATGCAGCCTTTTCACACACGCCTAATGCTTCACTCATCAGTACTCCAAAAACAAATATTCGTACATAGCATGCATGCTGACTAAAGCCAAGCTATATGAATACCTACACATCATTAATATTTAACCAAAAAAGTTTGGCATATTTCTATGGAGAAATATCAAAAAAAGATTTGCATATTTGTACCCAGAAATATCAAAAAAGATTTGCATATTTATATGGCCAACTCATATTTCAAGTTGCAGAAAACTCAGCTTAGTTTTTGTGGTCTGGTTGCACACTTCGCCATCTTTTCGATCGTTAGGTACTTAACTTTCTGTTGTGTTATGACAAAGCAAAAAGATAAAATTAGTGAACCGTTATCTACAGCAGCCTATATAAGGGCTTATATGGAACGCGTTGATTTTGGGCGATTATTTCAATCTGATGATGTAAGTGGTTGGACTGAAATTGAACTGTGAGACAGGGTTTCTTAGGCCGAATTTATGTTCTAGATCGAAAAACTTATAATTCACGAATCCTTACAAAAAAATACAAAACCAGAGCTGATATTCAGCAATATTTTGCCAGCCGTGTCCATCTTATTGTCGCCAGGAACAGTTTTAAAAGTCGCGGTATAAATGAAAGAAATTTTGACCATACTTGGCTTGGCACATACATCAAATCGTGTTCCCCTGTTTAGGAATCTGGAGGAAGTGATCAGTTTATAAAACCGAACATTTTTTTAATATCAGTTGGCATTAGTGGTTCAGGAAAATCGCAAGCTTTCAACAATTATCTTCTGCAGCCACTGTCCATGATCGCAAAAAAAAGAAAATTGGAAAATTAGTCTTTCAAGATTTCACAAAAGCGGGATTGTTGAAAGCACTCAGAACTACTAGTGGCTGCATGCTGTGGGCGTCGGACGAATTTGGCCCAATATTGTCCCAAGCTGTTGGAACCAATGATCGTGAATGGAGGGGCTTCCGTAGCATTTTAAATAATTTTTACTCTGGATGTGGTTTAACCAAAGCTTTCGCATGCAAAGAGGCCGCTGAAGTCGACTCAGTATTTTTTTCAATAGCTGGTTCCACACAACCGCACCCATTTTGCAATCTGTTGGAAAAAATAACATCAACGACTGACTGATTGGAAGATCGATTTTTACAGATATCAGCCCCTCCATATATGGAAAAACGAATGGAAACGGCCAATGAACTTCCCGATCTTATATTACGACGCCAAAAGGATTGGCCTACTGTCGCCTTATCCTTCGTTTTTGATCAGCATGCTGAAGGTTCTGTAGTGCAATATTCACTTAGTACCGAGGCATTAGACGAAATGGTTGCTTTACGGTGAGATTTTAAAAATTAAAATACTCTATATAAGGATCATATTAAGATGCCACAAATGTACTGATGTCTGATATGTTCATGGTTTCGATTGTGTGTCGATTCAGCCACCATCTCGTTCAGCCACCGTAGCATTTCAGCCACTGTATCCTTATAGCCACCAAATCTAATTATGTGTGTGGCGATTCAGCCACCATCTCGTTTCGGCCACTGCATCTTTTCAGCCACCATCTCGTTTTAGCCACTGTTTCATTTCAGTCACTGCACGCATAACGTGACAATTTCTATTTTCTATACTTAATAATTATCTCAATTGATCGATATTTATTATTCTTTTTCTTTTTGTTAATTTTTTTCATTTTTTTCTTCTTATTCTCCATCTCTTACTTTTCGCAACATTTCTCTTTTGTTTCATTTTTTCGTGTTGCATTATTTCGATTTTTCGTTCTTGATCGTTTCCTCGCCTGCCCGTTATTTTTCTCATCGATTTATTTTTGTATCTTGCATTTTCCTTCTTTTCTTCTCACATTTCCTTGATTCTGTATGGTCTTCATTTTGTCTCCACTCCAAACATTTCTTTCCTTTATCCGTTTTCTTTTCTCTGTTGATTTTGTTTTTTTCTAATATCCTTTTGTCAGTTTCTTATTTTTCTTGTTTTCGTTTTTTTTTATTTTTACTTTTTATTAACCATTTTTCACGTGTCTTTTACCATTTTTTGTCACTTTCTTATTTTTTGTCCTGCATGTCCGGGCCATTTTCCCAGTAATTTTGATCCAGTGTTTTTTGATCCGTAAATCATCTCCTAGTTCACAGGGACGCCATGGAATGTTAATTAATGCCGTCAGGGGACTAATACGCCAATTTAGGAAGGATAGGCGTCCATTTGCATCTCAAATCCAGGAAGAGTGCTTTTTTCAGAAGCCACAAAATACTCAAATTTGGGAAGAAAGTACGAAAAAAACGAATGAGCAGAAAATTCAGAATATTAATCTCATTATTTTAAACGAATCATCTAAAAATTTACATCATATTCGTGTTTAATGTCACAGTCACTCGTACTCTCAGCTTAGTGGCTAAAACGATACAGTGGCTGAAACGAGATGGTGGTCGAAATGACACAGTGACTGAATCGACACACCTGATAAAAAATTGGTGGCTGGAACCATACGTGTGCACGGAGGGGGGTTTGACCCCCCCAGAATGGCTGCTTTGACCCCCCAGAATGGCTGCCAACCCCGGACAGATTTTTCCTGACCCCCGCAGCAGAATTCGAAATTTCGGAATTTTTTTGGACTTTTCATAATTTTGATGTGCCAAATTGGCGAAAAAATGAAAAATTTTCCCCCAGATTTTCGATACTGAACCAAAAGCTTGTATTTTTGATGTGAACATTTTGTTTCAATGCATTTATCAAAAAACATTTTTTTTCAAATATCCCATTACTTTGAATGCATTGTTCATGTTGCATGATGTGGAATCATAAAAATTTGCGTTTTTCACCTGTGTGAACTTTCATTCAATATTTGTATTATTTTTTGTCTACTGTTTCACTTTCTCATTATTTTCAGTTTCGATTTCTTCCTTTCTTTTGGTATCAACCATTCTCTTATCATTTTTGTTCCTGGTTTGCATCTGTTTTAATTTGTATATCTTTTCTTTTACCTATCTTCTTCCCATTTTAATTCTTTGGTATATATTTTTGTTTCTTTTTCTTTTCAATTTTTTCTTTATTTTTCCTTTTCATCTTTTCTTTGGGGTTCTCTAATTTTTTTTGTTTCTTGTTTCCCTTTATTTTTATTTGTATAATTTCTTTTACTTATCTCTTTCACAGCTTGTTTCTTTTTTCCATTTTTGTCTCCTTTTTATATTTCTTTATTTTATTTTTGTTCTATTACACTTACTTTTTGCAGTACAGACGGCATAGTTCATCACATGAGGCAGTCGAGCAGTCAGAGTTGCAGGATGCCAGGCAATGACATTCAATCGTTTCATAATTTTACTTTATTTCGTGTTTTACTATCAGTTTAGATTTTTTGTTTTATTGCTCGAATTTTTTTTAATTTTCGAAATTTATTTTATTTTATATAACATTTGTTATACTTGTATTATTACTGCTTTGTATTTCTTCATAAGTTTAGTTTTTAAACAAAATGGAGCAAGCATTACATATGCAGCTCCGAAATTGGTGAGGTGTAGGCTACCCTTTGCACATCAAAAAAGAGGAAGTAACAAATGAGATACACAAACATTCACCCAGCCCAGAATTATCCTTCTAGCATGAAGCTACCAATATTTTGTGGGATTTTCCGTCATCCACTAGTGTAATATAGACTTCTTTTGTACCCGTAAGCATGATATTTCAAAATATATACTAAAATGACAATGCACTTTTTCAAGGACTATTGACAAAGACGAAACCTTGGCGCTTTTCAAGGAAGCAGAAGAGGTATGTGATATGAAACATCACTTGGTATCTAAGATGAAGTTCACGATGCTTTCAAATGCACAGTTAAAGTTACATACAGAAAATTTTTCAAGGGACTGGAACAATATTTTTTTTTAAATTGTGAGAGATTGCTGTTATTTATGAATTGGAGGCAGACATGGGTTTGAGGATGAGTGCATTTTGTGCTGTTATACTGGGTAAAAATCTATTTCTTTATGAAAGTTACTTGTATGTAGACTACTGCATGCATTTTAGGCTATCACGAGCCAAACTTCAGTGCCCCATATCAACATTCCTTGTGATCGAGGATCAAGCAAAGATATCGACAATGGCTTACGCCTATGTGTATTGTTGCACATTACTCGCTTCGCTTTGCTACATTCACTCAAGCTTCACGATGGTGATATTCCAAAAATGATTGACAAAAATAATCTAATGCGAGCATTTGAACTTTTGTCTATTTTAAAAAAACAAATGAATTCCTATAAAGCATCAGTTTGTGAAAATATCAATGAAACATCACTTGTAGATGTGTCAATGAATTCGACAAGTAATTTTCAAGATAATCAACCTGATATTCCTTCGGTTATTCTGGAATATCCTGGAAAGTTCGTCACTGCTAGAATGTTGACACGACGAAAACGGGGTTTATCGGCAATTACATGTGCCACAGTGATGGCGAATTTGGGATCTTTATCTGATGAGGATGAAAATTACATCGGCACTTATAAGCGTGTAAAGATTAGTGGTAAACCAACACATTGTATTATTAAAGCCACGCCAGAAAAAATTAAAAGTGCATTACTGGAGCAATTTGATATCTCACCAAACATGTACCAAACTTTTTATGAAAAAGATATTAGTCAAACCGCACCAAACACTGGTCTGGCCAAAAATTGGCCGAAATATTTTTCTGATGTAAAGGCTGCTATAGACGAAGTGACAAATGAAGAAGAAGAGGAGCTGTAAAATACAATCCTTTAATTGCCTTGCACGATTGCATGGTTGTTCCATAAAAAAACTCCTTTCTACGCTATTTTTATGACTTGTAACTTTTTTAAACTTGTTATTACTTTGACCATTTTCTTTTATGTGTGTTCTTTTATCATTTGGTCAGCAAGACTTTGTTTAATAAATTTTTCATCATAATTACTTGCGGTCTTTGGAGTCACCATATAACTCTATTTATAAATATATATGCCATATCCTGTGATTCTATTTAAGAAAATTGACTTTTTAAGAAAATTATGGATTTCTGTGACATTGTTCCAATCAGTGACAACCCGGAAAAGTTAATAGAATTCTTGCAGAGAAATAATCTAATTTTCGATAAAATGATGTGTGAAACATGTAGTGGTGGGATGAACATGGTTAAAAAAGAACAATTAAATGATAAAGCGATATGGAGCTGCAAAGTATGCAAATCACAAAAGTCTATACGCCATGGATCAATATTTTTCAATACGAGGCTGTCCCTAAATGTCGGTTTGATGATTTTTTACTTGTTTGCAAATGATATTCCTCCATACATGGTGCGTCGTCTTCTCAAGGAAAAAGTAGCGTACGTCACTATATTAGAATGGTACGAGAAGTTCCGGAATTTATTATCAAAAGCTATGCTTACTACTCCATTGAAGTTTTCAAGTGACGTCTTTATTGGCCACAAAGCCCACGAGGTTGAAATTGATAAATCATTCTTCCGAAAGAAAGCCAAAAATGGCAGAGGGACATCAAAACAAACTGCTCTCGTTTTTGATATCGTTGAAAAAAGGGGAAAAAATGCGTTCTATATCTTGTTCCTACCAATTCAAAGGAGGTCCTAATTCCACTGATTGAAAAACACATTTCCAAGGACATTACAATTTACCATGATGGTCTAGCAACTTACAAAAAGCTAGAGGAATACGGATATGAACACAAAGTTGTTCATCATAATGAGGAATTTGTGACCCAAGAAGGTGTGCACACCAACACGATAGAAGGCCTTTGGGGATTAGTGAAACAACGTATTTCCAGCATGCATGGTCTCAAAAATATGGATCGTTTGAGTGCTCATTTAGACGAATTTTTTTTCTGCCAGAATAATAAGGACAATGATGGATCTATATGGAATGTCCTTTTGCATTTGCTCAAGGAAAATATTGTGTGACTTGATTTCCTATACATACGAGTTATAGTTTTTGTTTCCATTCTTTTTCCTTTACGAGCATTTGGAATTTGTATTAGTAGTGTTTTCAACTTTTACAGTTTCTTAGTCTGGATTTTTTAAAACTGTGTTTCATAGTTTTGTCATACCTAAAATTTTACTCAGCAAGTGCATCACAGATGCCATGATGCACTGCTCATATAATGCATACACCACAAATATTACATACATATGCGCCACAAATGTTGCATTCACCATAAACGTCGCATGCGCTATACATGTTACACACACCCAATGTGCTACAGCTGCCACATGGGCTGCAATTGCTACAAACCCCACATGCATCATAAATGCTCTATGAACCACAAATGCCACATGCACCGCAAACGCCTCATTCACCACAAACGCCTCATGCGCCACAAACGCCCCATACACCATAAACGCCCCATATGCCACAAACGCCTCATGTGCCACAAACGCCCCATGTGCCGCAAACGCCCCATGCGCCACAAACGCCTCATGCGCCACAAACGCCCCATGCGCCACAAACTCCTCATGCGCCACAAACGCCTCATGCGCCACAAACGCCCAATGCGCCACAAACGCCTCATGCGCCACATAACGCCTCATGCGCCACAAACGCCTCATGCGCCACAAACGCCCAATGCACCACAAACGCCTCATGCGCCACAAAGGCCCCATACGCCACAAACGCCCCATGCGCCACAAACGCCTCATGCGCCATAAACGCCCAATGCGCCACAAATCTCCCATACACCATAAATGCCCCATACGCCACAAACGCCTCATGTGCCACAAACGCCCCATGTGCCGCAAACGCCCCATGCACCACAAACGCCTCATGCGCCACAAACGCCCCATGTGCCACAAACGCCTCATGGGCTACAAGTGCCTCATACGCCACAAACGCCTCATGCGCCACAAACGCCCCATGCACCACAAACGCCCAATGCGCCACAAACGCCTCATGCGCCACAAACGCCCCATGCGCCACAAACGCCTCGTGCGCCACAAACGCCTCATGCGCCATAAACGCCCAATGCGCCACAAACGCCTCATGCCCCACAAAGGCCCCATAGGCCACAAACGTCCCATGCGCCACAAACGCCTCATGCGCCATAAACTCCCAATGCGCCACAAACCCCTCATGCGCCACAAACGCCCCATGCGCCACAAACGCCCCATGCGCCTCATGCGCCACAAACGCCTCATTTGCCATATGCACCATGAACGCCTCATGAAACAACACTTACAGAATGATAAATTCAAAACTTTTAACACTATAATGCAAAACATAGTAGTAGGCTAACAGAGTTGGGCCAGTATTACCCATGACTTCAGCAAAATCCACATGTTGAGTTTATGTAAATCATTGCATCAATGTAATAATTTACCAAATTTAGGGTGACAGCAACGTGAACTACTGCCTTATCATTAACTTCACTAGCATAAATATGCCATGTAAGCACATTTAAAACAAACAACCGAGGGTTTTTGGGGTGAAATTTAACTTTTTAATATCCTGTTAAGAAATCAAAAAAGTAAAATTTTGATTAAAATCACCATAAAAGCCTAAAAAATGTGTAAAAATGTAAATTTCTAGAAAATAAATGAATTTGAGGAATATTTGCAAAAATCAAAATTGCGAGCACCTACAGTGGTATAAGCTGCTATAAGGGCATTAGTATTACCCATGACTTCAGCAAAATCGTCCTGTTGAGTTTACATAATCAGTTCATTGATGGAATATTTCCCCCAATTTAGGATGATAGCAAGGACTACTGTCTAATCATTAATTTAATGTCATCTGAGCACATTTAAAACAATCAACAGAGGGGTTTTGGGGGGCCTTCAATCATGACCATGTACTGGCTACATGGACTTATTGTCATGATACAGAAAAGATATACCATGATGCTGCGAGTATAGTACCACTTCTTAGGCAATGTTGAAAGATAGCTGAGTTGTAGAAACTGCAGTCACATCTTTTATGTGTATTATTCAACATCACTGTAGAAAGTTCAGTAAATGTGGGTGAACACCAAACAATAAGCTGCAACATTTCATATTGCTGTAGGAATCATGCTTTTGACTAGACTAGGGATGTGATTTTTACTTATCCGGGATATGTTTTTCATTGATTCCCTACCCTTTAGCATTGTTTAACTTCCGAGTCCAGGGGAATTGTTACTTTCTAGATTGTGATGGAATTTTACATGTTAAAGCTTCCAGTGTAGTTCCTACACTCTCTGTATTGCTGCGCACAGTTAAGCTGATATACTATGATGCCTATGTTTTGTACATTGGTATCTTTTGCATATCCCCTGCATGGGTCCATATAACTACTAACATCAAACTGTCAACCAGAGTATTCCACATCACTATGGAAAGTGTAGTTGTGGCTTTACTGTTTTACTTTACTCCACTTTACTGTAGAAAGTACATTAAAAGTGGGCAAACATTGAAGCTCTAATATTCCACATCACTATGGAAAGTATGGTCGTGGCTTTAACATGTGTAATTCTGCATCACTGTAAAAAGTATGCTAAGCATGAGCAGACATGAAACAGTAACCTTCAATATTCCACTTTACTGTAGAAAGTATATTAAAAGTGGGCAAGCATTGAAGCTTTAATATTCGACTTCACTGTGAAGAGTATGGTCGTGGCTTTAACATGTGTAATTCCACATCAAAGTAAAAAGTATGGTAAGCATGAGCAGATGCAAAACAGTAACCTTCAATTTTGCACATTACTGTAGATAGTATGGTTCTAACATAGCTAGGGAATAATAGTTTACATTACCAAGCAAAGGTATAGCATGCAGGAATATTAATTCTGAAAAAAACAGGAAAAATCTGCATAACACATAAATAAAATACAACAATGCCCTTAATCAGACTGTCCTTTTTTGGTGCTAAAAATTTCAGCATTGAATTGCAATATGAGAAAAACAGATGCAACAATTGCAACAGTTTTTTGATTATTTTTGGTACATAATTCAAAATTTAGGAAATCCTTCCATTTATCAAACAGAAAACTTACCCAAGCTTCCTCATTCACAAAACAAATAAAAATTATTATTGCTATTCAAATGGTCAATGTTAAGTTTGTATAGAGCAGTGCATGTGTTCTGCCCCTACTGAAGGATAGCCGATTGGCAGACATGCAAATTTACTCACTGTGCTGTAACACTACTACCAAATGAGTTCACAACCAAGCAAAGGGATAGAGAACCAGTTCATTATGCATAACAGAAAAAATTTGGATAACACATGAAAATGTGAAGGCCTGATGATAGAAATAGAATACAAAAATTACCCGACACTTATCAGCTATATAATCAGACATCCAGATGATCATTTCATGTCCAGAAACATAAAAATATTAACAGGAACGAGTTACCTTGTAGGACACCTCTGAAGTTCATAAATTTTTTCATTAATTCAGAGATAAGGAGTAAACTTATATTCAAAAAAAATTATAGAAACATTGGGCTCTTTTGGAACTTTTCATCAGCAGGAGTCTGATCATTAAAAAGCAAAATAAAGTGAAGTAAAATAAAGTGACACAAACTAAAGTGAACTGGGCCCAGCAGCACAACAGTTACCTTTGACCAAGGTTCGACCTTCACTGCAACCTTCCGGTTGCACAACAAAACTTGAAACGAAGGTATGACCTTCCTCAAAGGTTCGACCTTCATTTACTGTGCGACACAAAGGCTCGAGCTAGAGCTGACCTTTGTGCCAAGGTCACAAATTTATGGCAATATTTAACTGTTAATGCATGTCGAAAATAGCTTATTCTTGGCCTTAGTCTGCATTTTATGTGATTTTTTCTGTTTGTAACCTTAAATTGACGTCACGCTGGCGTTTTCCCTCAAATTAATGCCATGTGTTTAGTTTGTTATGCGTTTTTTGATTTACATTGCAGAGACTCAGTTTTTTCAAGTTTCTCAACATTTTAATGTTGATCCCTATTTCTCTGCCTTAATTTAATTTTTCATTGAGTTTTTACTTATTTTAGCTACCTTTGGTGATTTCCCTCCCCCATACTTTTCCCAATTTCTGATTATATCTGCAATAGGCTCGAACAGTTGAGGGGGGAGGGTCCCAACATTTCCCAAATTTTGTCAAGGGGGGTTAAAAAAACCCCAAAAAAGTTGAGAAAATTTCGAAAATTTCCCTGAAAAGGGCCGAAAAACACTTTTTTCCTGATTTTTTCCAATTTTCTCGAGTTTGAGAGGGGGTGTTGGGTATAGGGTTGACCAGGTTGGGGGTGTGGATCCTCTCCTCCAACCTCCTCCCAATTGCAGGTATGTTTCTGAGGAAAATACGAAAAATTTTAAAAAACTTCCAACCTGAATATTTTGTCAGTTCCGCATCCTAATTCCTGCACTTCCAGTCATTCATAACCTTAAATTATACATTTATAGCCATATAACTTAGATGTTTGTGACTGTAATTGGCGCCTCATTCTAACAATAACCTCTCTCTGAATTGCGCTGGTTTTATTTCTCTTCAGCATGACAGAAATAAATTAGATACAGTATAACTCACTCATCCATGCAAAATAACAGGAACAGCTTTACTTGTGGAATGGAATGCTGCAAAGGTTTGACCATCACGGCAAAGGTCGAACCTTTGAAGGTTAGACCTTGGCTCCGATTGTGCAACCATAACAAAGGTAGTACCTTAGATTTTACCTTCACTCCAAGGTGGGACCTTCCGCGGAGGTTCTACCTTCACGAAGGTAACAGTTGTGCAACTCAGCCCTGATGTCTGGTAAGTGAAGTAAACAAATGTAAAACCAACTAATGTAATTAATACATTGGGAACTTCCCTAGATTTTCTCAATCATATGACACTGAACTTCTGGAGCCTCCCACTCATAAAATAGTAGAATGTACTATTAACAAACCAGATGCAAAATGGAATCACTAAGTGACCAGAAACATGCGGAATAGTGAGACAAGAAGCATCACCAACTGACAACCTAATCTGCCCTCCAGTAACAGCTGACAATGGTGTACAGAAGCATGGTAATGTATCACCTTGCAGTTAACTTTAAAAATTTCTACAAATCTAAAAGTGCAGAATAGATCAGCAGCTTTTTGATTCACAATCCTTCTCATTTAATGCCTCCGTAATTAAGAGAGATAAACTTCAGTACCTTGTTGGTTAAAGGAGTCTAGAGGGTAAAACTCTTACATTTTTTTGAACAGTTAATTTCTGATGCCCTACTGTTTTCCATCTATTTTAGAGGATTTCAAAACAAAATCGAAAAAATTGGGTGATGGAAGATTGCTGAACAATTGAAGGTGTGAGTAAAAAATAATCACATCTGACCTTTCTTCTCAATGTTTGATGGGCTGAATAAGCACTTCTCAGAAATCAATATTTTCATTAGTATGAATTATTCCAATCAGCATAGTCCAATTTTTAAGCTTGGTTTGCAATCCCAAATATCTCAGCAAGAGTTTAAAATTTAATTTGGAAAAGCAGCCAACTTACTGTATTAGTGGGGAAAAGTAATCTTCGTGTCATACCTGGTGAATACTCCTTCAGCTTTAAAAATTTTATTTACATTGCTAACCAGTGCTATAGATGCTTTTCAAAAATTTTCAAACCATGTTCTTAGATAAACAATTGTATTCCATAATCGCACCACACAAAACAAACAGTATGAAAATGAGGCAGTAATTTTGAAATAAAGGATTATGTTTGGCAGAGTGAAGGCACCTTCCCTTTTTGGTTGGATTATTGTGAAATTTTTTTGCTCCAGTACAAACTGGGAACCTGTAATGATTATCCTGCTTGATATTGCAATACTTTTGATATTGGAAGCATCAGTGGTAAGTTCATCTAATGCAATATCCCGAGGGTAGTGACCCCTGACCTAACCAGTTATATTATGAATGCCTTTTGACTAGCTTCATACACAGCCTACTGAATTTGCTGAGAAGCATTTTACCATATATATGGTTTTCCATTTCCAGTCATCTGGGAACCCTTTGGCGATCCCCAGAAGAGTTGTCAAAACCACTTCAGGGCGTCATAGAACCTGTGAAACCATACACTCACAGTTTTTTAAGATGCGTTTGACACTGAATGGAGCTTTTCTTTAGTCAATAATTGATTTTCTAAGTATTAATGCTATATAAATTCAACTTTTCAGTGGCTTGATTCAAAAATCAACATTCTGAAAAGAATTATGAGCTCAGTTTCTACATATCCTGACAGTTACTGATGTTTTTAGAGATCAACTAACCATTCAGCATTAGATGAGTTTAAGCGTGTAGAATGACAACAAAACAAGCAAGGATTAAATTTGGAATAATCAAATTTTTGGAACATAAAACAGATAATTCAATAGAAAAAAAACAAAAAGACATCATTATAACCTGAAATATGTACACGGAAAAGCGATAAGCCAATGAAGAATGGAACACTTTGCTTTCCAACACAGTGTCTTTATAGTGTCAGAGTTTCAATCAGAAAAGAAGACTCAATAACCACTCAACTACTGAAAAATATACAGGACACGTATCGAAAAAGAATTGAGGTGCAACAATTTACCTCTATTTCAAGGAAACAATTCCTGATATGGCCTAGAACTGTTGATTACCCAAAATTTCCAGCAGTTGCAATAATGCAAATCAGGATGGTTACGAATGCATTTCCATGCCTATAAACCTAGAATATAACCAAATAATATTGTGGTCAAAACTGCATATCCCTGTCTTTGTAAAAAGTCTTAGTTTTTTTAATACATGGCTCATTCAGATGAGAGTGAACACAACTCAAGCATGGAAAATAATTTTAAAAACCATACTGAGTTCTGTACTTGTTATGCTAATAGAAATTTCCTCCCCTACTTAGTAGAAACTGACTTAGCTCCGAGAATAATATTTACTCTGCTGACATATTATTGTAAAAACACTCTGCCTTAAACTTTTCAATTTTGTTCCCCATCACAAACTAACATACTTAAATCGCACAATGTAAAATAAACATCGTAAAATGGAGAAACATAGTCCTATAGTTTTGGAATAAAGCAAAAAGCATGATGGCTTGAAAGCTTACAACACTTTCAGGTGATAAAATATCCCTGGTCCTATTCAATATGAATGAATACCTTTGCTTTCGGAATCCTTTCAAATATTATTGGCATACTTTTGGCATTTCAAGGTACAATGGTAGGTTTGTATAATGCTACTGCTCTATTGCAGGATAGCTAATAGTTAACTATACAAATGTAATTGGTGGGCAGTGACACAGCAGCAACATAATAATCTTGAGGACCAAACAAATGTATAGCACAGCAAGTTTTTACTAATTACAACACAATGAATTTAAACCTGAAGGTTGGTTCACATACTAAACATGAATGTTTCTAAAAACATTTTATAATAGACAGTTGTAAAGCTTGTTTAGGTGCGAAATTCCAATTTTTCTCAGAAATAAGGGTTGTACTCAAACACTTGAAACATCCCGACCTTCAAGCTTTTTCAGTATGAGGTATTTAGGAATTTAGAACTAAAAAAAGTGAAATAAATTATAATAATAAAAAATAAAGTGAATTCATTTAAAGTAATGTTAAATATATATAATAAAGTTTTGAAAACAAAGAATGCAAAATGTTGCAAAAAATAACAAAATTGAAAAAAAACAATAAGAATAGAAAAAAGCAGCACAAATTGAAAACAATAGACCAATTACAAAACAACAAGCAATAAACGAACTGAGAGAAACAAATAGAAGTTGGAAACAATGAATGAAACATTGCTGAAAACAGTCGAATATGAACAGAACAAAGAATGTAGGATAGTAAAACAAAAACAAAAAAGGAAATAAAAATTAACTGAGGTTGAACACAAAGAATAAAAAAAAAATCGGAAAAACAGCAAAAATATGTAGCAATACAAGAACTGATCAAATTTTTTTGTGCAAAATTATAAGATTTTTTTGTTTATTGAAATTTTCCTCAGAATGGTGTTTTCTGAGTGTCACTTTCCCCAGATAAAAATTGAACATGAAAGTGGCCTAGTGTACTCGGTGTATGTGCTTTGCTTTTGCTTTGAAGTTGTAAGAAGATTCCCAAGTCCATCCAGGACACACTGCCAGAATGAACCTGAATTTAAAGTTTCAAAAAACAGTGGCCTGTACTGAACTGCTGACATCTATGGATGCAAAACTTTTGATTCTCCCAGTCTATACAACACAAAACTGTCTAGACCCAACTTGATTGACAAAGTATTCAAAATATATCACTGAAATATTCATGCAGGATGCGATCAGTTGGTAACAATTACACCATGATGACTAGCAGGACAGAAAACACCCCTACTTGATAACCAAATTCCACTGACAGGAACTGCTGTTAATGATCACCTCATGCTTGGTTCACTATTATATCAGTGATCACTTTTGAAATTGACACCAATGTGGAAATGCAAAAAGTATCTGCACTGTCTTCTTCCAGGTTGTAGACAAGTTGATTACATGGAAGACTTGTAATCTTTGGTATGATAACATTCAGGGAGTTCGACATTGTATTGAAAAAAGTATTGCCCCAATTTCCTCAACAATTGTGTGAGTGGGAAGAATATTACCACAGGAAAATAAAAAGACATGATGCAGTGTTTTCTGATGATGAGCATATTGATTGACTGCTCATAAGTTGAACGTCAAATATCGTTATCGGCAATTATCTGATTTTTTCCTGTCAATAATAGTCACCTATTGAAGTATGCTCACAATAGAAATATGCTAGCAAAAAGATGAAAAAAACTATAAAAAACTGCTGGAGTACTGTACTTCTGGCAGAAAAATCTCCCAATCATGCTTGGCAAATACTCCTTCTGCTTTGAAAACAGTATTTACTTTGCCTACATATAGTAGAAAGCCTTTTCGCAGTTTTTGCTTCAACACAAAATGCCATACTGTAATTACATCATGAAAAATAGAGAAACACAGTCCAAAAATTATGGAATAAAGCATTGAGCTAAGAGGCATAAAAGCTAATACTAGAAAAAATATTGCAAGGCCTGCTGAATATGGAAAATCAAGCTCCAGGCATTTTCCCAAATGTTGTTGGCATTGTCATGCTATTTGGATGTTCAACAGTAAGTTTGTATTGGGCCACTGATGTATGATGCACCAACTGCAGGATAGCCATTGCAAAAATATGCAAATTTACTTAATGGGCAATAACATAGCTAGGGAATAGTAGAGTCCATGAGTGAACAAAGGTATGGCACAGGGGGAAGTTAATTCAGCATAACGGGAAAAATCTGCATAACACATAAATAAAATACAGCAATGCCCTGCATCAGACTGTTGTCTCACTTTTTGGGGCAAAAGTTTGAAGCATAAAACTGGAATATTTTGCAAAAGAACGGATTCAGCCCAGGGATCAGTTTTTTTAAAATATATTTAAAAATACCAAGCAATACAAGAATTTATCAAAATTTTTTTTGCAAAATTACACAATTTTTTTGTTTATTAAAATTTTCTTCAGAATGGTGTTTTCGGAGAGTCACTTTCCCCAGATAAAAATTGAACATGAAAGTGGCCTATTGCTTTTGGTGGGTGTGCTTTGCTTTTGATTATAGTATTTACTTCGCTAATACATGGTACTAATGCTTTTGAAAAATTTTCCAACCGTGTTCCTAGATAAACAATTTTATACTGTAATCACACCATGTAGAACAAATATTCTGGAAATAATCCAGGAATTTTGGAATAAAGGCATATATTCAAAAGGGTAAAGGCAGTTTTCCTTCTATGCTTGAAATTTCGATGCTTGGGTACAAACAGTGAAGCCGTGATGAACATCCTGAATAGTATCGTAATACTTTCCATATTGATAGGATCCATGGTAAGTTCATCAAATGCAGTATCTCGGAGGTTAGTGACTACAGCTCTATCCTACTACACTATGAAGGCATTTTATACATGGTCAGATGAATGGGATTCACAGCATCCCATGATCGATAGGGCGTTCTCCTCCCAGTCACCATGGAATCCTTAAGAAATCTCACAGCATTAGTTACAAAATGTCCAGGACAAAAACAGTTCCACTGAAAGCAGTTCCGCTCTATTTCGGCTGGGCCAACTTTTTTTTTGTAAATTAGCATAAACTCAATCTATTTAATCAATTTTATTTATTTTTGTAAAAACTGTTATTTTTCATGTTCATTAAAATTTCTGAATAAATAAATCTGTTCACAATTTTTTTCGGGCAATTCCACTAACATACAATGTGAAATTTCGGTCAATTTCGTCTTTCCCAATAACTGCTCATGTTTTCAGTGAAAAAATTAACCGAGTTTCTATGAAAATGATTGTAAGATTTAGCTTTCAGCAGATTCTCAAAAATTAAGTTTCAATTTGCTCATGAAGATACATGTTCATAATACAATTTATCAGCAGAAACCCAAGTAACTTCCCAATTTTTTGACACTCAGAAGTTTCTAAATTTCAGCCAAGCACTTCATGTTAAAAAGATTCTAACTTTTTGCTAGCACAAAGGCATACAACTTTTACTTAAGGCAAGGAAATGGGAGAAATTCTCTGCATAAAATTTACTGTATGATACCTGAACTAAACATTCCTAGCAAAAACAATAATTAACTGTTTCAAGGCTAAACTTCCTTGCTTCTACAAAATATTGTATGTAGAGTGTTTTAACATACGTATAAGGTATTTAAAAATTTGAATAATAGTCAAATTTGTCCTGGACAAAAATGGCATCAATCAAAGTATACTTACTGGCAGAGTTTCCTATTCTCAGTTTGAAGTTTCTCTGAACTATTTATTCTAGATTATGTAGGAGAGTGGTTATCCTAGATAGCTGCTCATACCATATGGGCAGCCATCTAGGATTTCAGTATGGCATCAAAAAGCAGGTTGCCCGGGTAGACTTGACCATCTTTGGTGAGGGCTTTTATTACAGGACAAATGAGGCATAATGCAATTGCCATTTGAGAAGATGACTTAATCACTGCTCAACTGCTCATACATCTGCAGGACATGTATGGAGGAAGAGTGCGGGTGCAACAATTTGGTCGACCTCAATTTCAATGAAAAAATCACCTGATATGGTCTTGAGGAGGAAATTATTGAAAATTCTCTGCCGTTGCAATAATGTAATCCACAATCATATCAATTTCTTTGTGAAAAAATTCCTTATTCCAAAATATGTGATTTGTTCCAATGAGAGTGAGCACAAGCACAGCAAGAAAAATATTTTAAAAACCATATGGAGTACTCTACTTCTTATGCTAACACGAGCTTTTTGCCCTACATGGTCACTGACATATCATGAAAACATTCTGCTGAAATCTTTCCAATTTGTTCTCTATGGCCAATTTGCATACTGTAATCATGCAGTGTAAAATTTACATTGCCAATTGGATAAACATTGTCCAAAAGTTTTGGGAGAATGCCTAAAGCTACAAAGCAATAAAGCTCATAATGAACAAATAACTTGATGAATTATTGCTGGTTCTCATCAAAATGAATACTGCAGCTTTTGCGACCCCTTTGTATATTATCACCATACTTGTGCTATTCGAACGTACAATAGTAAGTTTGCGTAAGGCTACTACTCGTATTCCAGGATAGCTGAAAGTAAATATGCAAAT
Source organism: Romanomermis culicivorax (assembly GCA_963922205.1). Lineage (NCBI taxonomy): Eukaryota > Metazoa > Nematoda > Enoplea > Mermithida > Mermithidae > Romanomermis > Romanomermis culicivorax. The sequence continues at coordinate 987,685 of CAWUHX010000118.1, read as the reverse complement.
TCACTTGGTGGGCAGCGCACACTTGTCCCATAATCAAGTCCAAAGACTAAGCAAAGGTATGGCACAGCAAGTGTTTATTTATCATGACATAACAAATTTGCATAACACATAAAAACCACAAGGTTGGTTCACATACTTAACAGGAAAATTTCTAAAAATGGAATATAATAAATAGTTATTAAGCTTGTGGAGTTGGGAAATTCCCTTTTTTTCAGGAATAAGGAGTTAAGTTTTATTGAAAAATTAAAAACATGCAAATCTCCAAGCTTTTTTCTGTATGAGTTTTTCAGAAATTGAAAACTGAAATAAAGTGAAGTAAATCGGAAAGAGGTGGAATAAAATGACTTAATTTTAAGTAGTGTATAATGTAGCTACTAAATTATTGGTGCATTGACCAATTTTTTAGATTTTCTGAATCATATGACACCAAACTGACGCAGCTTCCTCACCTATAAAGTACTTAAAAATATGAAAAATAAGTAAAACTTAAGCTGCAACCATGAAGTGAGAAAATGAGAAAAGCTGAGTGAGGAAGTATCAGCAACTCAATGGCTATTCTGGTACATAGTAGCTGCCAGAAATTGTTTGCACTAATATTTTCTTTTCTGATTCTTTTTTCTGATTCTCACATTTGCTCATTTTTAAGTCCTTAGGATCAAATAGAAAAATTTTAACATTTATATGGTACATCATTATTTACAACAAACAAAACCTGACAACAGTGAATACAAAAAACCACACAAATCCATTAAAAATGAAAACAAAAAAATGAGAGAAACAAGAAAAAATAAAACAATACAAAAATCAGACAAAACAGAGAATAAAGGATATGAAACAGAAAAAAGGGAAAAAAGAGACCATGTAAAAAATTGGAAACTATAGATACAAAAACTAGGCAAAACAATTCCAAAATTGAGAATTACAAAAAAAATAAAATAGAAAAGTAGAAAAAAGCAGCACAAATTGAAAACCATAGAAGAAAAGACAAAGACTAAACCATAAAGAAAATAAAAGACAGAAACTGAAATTGAAAACATTGAATATGAAAATTGCAAAAACAGTCAAAAATGGAAACAAATGAAAAAAACAAAACAATGAAAATTTAAAAGAATAGAAGAAGAAAACACAAAAAATAGAAAATATACACAAAACTGAAAGATCACAATACAAAAAATACCAAAAAACAACCCAAAATGAACAAAATGAATTAGAAACAAACATTCCAGGAATTAAAAATATTAACAACAAGAAAAAAAGAAAATCAAATATCCATGAAAAAATTGATGAATTAGAAAACAATGAATGAAACACATAAAAATCTTAAAAATAACTAAGGCAAAAGGTCCCTAAAAACAATCAAAAATGAACAAGGTGATAAAAATAAATTAGATAAAATGAGGAGAAGCAGTAGAGTTTAAAAACCAATCAAGAATGTAAAAACATAAAGATTTGAATGAAATGAAAGAACCAAACAGAAGATGAAAACAATTAACACAAAAAATTTTGAAAAAAATAAAAACTGAAAAAAGCAATTAGAACAGAAAAAAGTAGAACAAATTGAAAACAATACACTAATTACAGAACAAAAAGCTGTAAAGGCACAGAAAGAAGCAAATACAGGTTAGAAACAAACTCTAAAAAAAGACTGGAAACAGGCCAACATGAACAGAAGAAAGAAAATTGAAGAATTACAAAACAAAGACAAAAAAATAAGAACGGACTGAAGTTGAAAACAAACACAGATAAAACAGAGGGCAAAAAACTTTCAAAATTATAAGATTTTCTTGTTTATCGAAACTGTTGTCAGAACTGTTCTATTCAGGTTTTTCTGGGAGTCACTTCTACCAAATAAATATTGTTCATGAAAGCAGCTCAGTGCTCTTGGTAGAAAAGCTTCACTTTTGATTATAGTATTTACTTTTCTAACCCAGGGTACTAATGCTTTTCAAAAATTTCCGAACCATGTTCCTAGATAAACAATTTTATACTATAATCACACCATATAAAACAAACATTCTGGGAATAATCCAGGAATTATGAATAAACCTTATGTTCTAAGGGGTAAAGGCACTTTTCCTTTTTTGCTTGGATTTTCGTGAAATTTTTGTGCCTGGGTACAAACAGTGAAGCCGTGATGATCATCCTGCCTAGTATCCTAATACTTTTCATATTGGAAGGATCCATGGTAAGTTCATCTAATGCAATATCCACAAGGTTAGTGACTACTGCTCTAACCTGCTACACTATGAGGGCATTTATACATGGTCAGATGAATTCTATTCACAGTATCTCATGATTCATAGGGTTTTCTCTTTCCAGTCACCAGGGAATCATTCAGTAATCTCACAACATATGTCCAAACAATTCCAGGGCCTCAAAGAACCTCTTAAATAGAGCGCTTAAAGTTTTTGAGGATGAGTTTTATGCTGAAAAAAGCTAATATTCACTCAAAATTGACCATTGATGAGTTAACCATGCAGCCATACATTTCCTGACCATATATTTCCTGAAACTTACATTGACTATAGATTTCCTGAAACTGACTGACTCAACAACCTGGAGGTTGGGAGAATCAGATTACTATACAGCTTTAGATAAGTTTATCAATATGGTATCAAACTGGTTGAATGCTAATAATGCGACAGTTGTATGAAATTTGTGGTAAAAAACCTCTAAGAACATAAAACAGAAAATTCAGTTGAAAAAAAGAACAAAGTTGCTATTTGACATCATTCATGCATCATTGAAAAGAATCGTTAAACATACTGCAGCACAAGAACTTCCTCAATATTGAATATTGTGAAATGAAATGATTGTTCCATTAGTCAATTAATAATATGTATAAAAGTTTTTGGAAAACTTAGTCAAGTGAGAAGATATCCTAATCAGCAAAATTATCATGTTGGCTATACCTTTGTGTGGATTCTTTTTGATCATGCAGCTGGAATGGTTTCCAGAGCTTTTTGAAGCCTTTTGATCAGTATTTGTTTCAAACCATTTGTTCTTCTAGTTTGTAAGAAATTTTCTCCATAAAAACCTAAGAAACAATTTAAATATGTTGTATTAGGTTGTGTCATCCCATGCATGGTGTAGCCCATAGGAAAACCAATTTGTCCAAGGCTCTGGTCAATGGACCATGCAGTATTCACTTGAGATAATCATTGTATTGTTGAGTGTTATATTGTGAAAGAAATAAAGTGTCAGGCTGCTCTCAGCTTAAGCTAATACTAGTCAGTAAGTTGTAAGAAGATTCCCAAGTCCATCCAGGACAAACTGTCAGGATGAACCTTAATGTACAGTTTCAAACAACAGTTGCCTGAACTGCACTGCTGACATCTATGGATGTGAAAGCTTTTAGCTTGATATCTAGATACAAAAAAGCCGATATTGCGATATTTTCTGTTTCCTCATTCAAGTTAGTCAAATTCAAACTTTGCAAAAAAATTTTGATTCTCCACGTTTATATAAGCAAAAACTAAAAAAAACAAAAAAAACCAAAACAAAATAAAACATGAATGAATCCAAGTTTTACTTTAAGCAAGAAAAAGAGAGAAATTCAGTGCATGAAGCTCGTTGGATGCAACAAGAACCAAATTTTCTGCAAGAAAAATAACTGTTTCCAAGCTAAGCTACCTTGCTCGGTTTGGAAAGACTGTATATAGATTATTGATAGATAAATTTAAGGTATTCTAATCTATAATTGATGGTGGAATGATTTGTCATGGATAAAAAATACATAGCACAAAGTCAAAGTGTACTTCCCCTTAGAGTTTCCTACTTCCACCTTGAGATTTATGTGAACCAGTTACTCAAGATAATGTAGGGGAGTGTTTAAGGGTGAATGTTCTTGTATATATATCATATAGGCAGCTATTTGAGATTTCAAAATGACATCAAAAAATCCGTTGCTGAGAATTCTATTGACATCTTTTGCGTTGGGGGTTATCAAAGAACGAAAAGGGGCATAATGAAGTTGTAGTTGGAGAAGAGGACTGAATCACCACTCAACTACTCAAACATATACAGGACAAGTTTTGAGGAAGAATGCGACAATTTAGTTAACCTCAATTTCAACAAAATGATCACCCAATATGTGTGTGAACTGCAGATTACCCAAATTCTCTGTAGTTGCAATAATTGAATCCAAAATGGCTGGTAATATATTTCAGTGCATATATATCTAAAATATAACAAAATGATATTGTGGTCAAAACAGCATATCAGTATCTTTGTAAAAAGTCTTTATTTCAAATTATAGCTTATTCCTATGAGAGCGAAGAAAACAACATCACAAAAAATATTTTTAAAAATGATACAGAGTACTGTACTTATTATGCTAACAGAAACTTCTTGTCCTAATTGGTAAAAACCTCTTCAGTTTCGAGAATAGAATTCACTCTGCTGACGTATTGTTAAAACACTGCCGTAATCAGTTGAATTTTGTTCTCCATTAAAAACAGGCATACTGTATATATGAATGCTAAGTGAACCTTGTGAAAAGAAGAAATGTAGTCCAAAAGTTTTGGAATAAATCATATAGCTAGAAGGCTTGAAAGCCCATAATACTTTCACTTGATACATTATCACTTGTCCTCATTGATATGAGTACTGAAGCTTTTGGGATCCTTCCAAATATTATTGACATACTTGTGCTATTCAAAGGTACAATGGTAAGTTTGTATAAGGCTACTACTCCAATTCTAGGATAGCTGATAGTTAAATATGCAAATTTACTTGGTGGGCAGTGACATAGCTGCCAAATAATAAATTCGATGGCCAAGCAAAGATGTGGCACAGCAAGTGTTTATTTATCATAACACAACTAATTTACACAAGACATAAAAACGTGAAGGTTAGTTCATATACTAAACATGAAAATATTCAAAAACTGTTTATAATTGACAGTTATGAAGCTTGTTGAGGTGCAATATTCTCATTTTTCTCACAAATAAAGAGTCAAGTTCAATTGAAAAACTCAAAACAATTAACAAAGAAAATGTAAAAAAAGATGTGAACAGAACAGAAAAAAAAGATTGAAAAAAGTATACAAAAACATCAAAAACATAAATAAAAACAAGGAAAAAAACAAAATTAAACAATCAAACACAAAAAGTCCCTAAAAATTGAAATTTATAAAAAACACAAATATAATAGAAAAAAGTAGCACAAATTGAAAACAATACACCAATTTTAAAACAACAAGCAGTAAAGGAAATGAAAGAATGAACTAAAGTTGAAAACAAACACAGACAAAATAGAGAAGCGACAAAAATTGGAAAGAAAACTAAAATTGATCAAAAAAGTTTTTTTTAGGTGTAAGATTTTCTTGTTTATCGGAACTGTCCTCAGAACTCTTCTATATTACAGGTTTATGCCGGCGTCACTTTTCCCAGATAAAAACTGTTCATGAAAGCTGCACAGTGCTCTTGGTGGAAACGCTTTGCTTTTGATTATTGTATTTACTTTGCTAAACCATGGTAATAATGCTTTTCAAAAATTTTCGAACCATGTTCCTAGATAAACATTTTCATACTGTAATCACACCATGTAAAACAAACATTCTGGAAAAAATCCAGGAATTATGAATAAAGACTTATGTTCTAAGGGGTAAAGGCACTTTTCCTTTTTGCTTGGATTGTTGTGAAATTTTTGTGCTTGGGTACAAACGGTGAAGCCATGATGATCATCCTGCCTAGTATCGTAATACTTTTCATATTGGAAGGATCCATGGTAAGTTCATTTAACCCAATATCCTCAAGGTTAATGACTCCTGCTCTAACCTGCTACACTATGAGGGCATTTATACATGGTCAGATGAATTCTATTCACAGTATCTCATGATTCATAGGGTTTTCTCTTTCCTGTCAACTGGGAATTTTTCAGAAATCTCAAAACACTTGTCCAAACAACTCCATTGCATCAAAAGACCTCAGAAATAGAGTGCCCGCAGTTTTGGAGGATGAGTTTTATACTGAAAAAACTGCTATTTACTCAAAAAATTAGCCTTCAAATGGTCAACCTTGCAGCCAGCTGATTGTCTGGTGCTACACCCTGAAATCAAAATTTTGAAAAAGTGGTCATGCATTATGTGCTCAGTTTTCACATTTCCTGAAACTGACTGACTCAACAACCTGGTGGTTGGGCGAATCAGCTGACCATACAGCATTAGATGAGTTTATTAATCAAGTTAAATGCTAATTATGCAACTAATGCATGAAACTTGGAGTAATCAACCATTAAAAACATCAAACAGGTCATTCAATTTAAAAAAATCAACAAAGCTGTTATTCAACATCATTCATGTGTCATTGAAAAAAATTATTAAACATACTGCGCGACAAGAACTTCCTCAATATTGAATGTCCTAAAATAGAATGATTATACCATTAGTGAATAAATAATACGAATAAAAAGTTTCTAAAAAACTGATTCCAGTGAGAAGATATTCTAATCTGAAAAATTATCATGTTAACCATACTTTTTGTGTGGATTCTTTTTTGGATCATGCAGCTTTTTGAAGCCTTTTGATTAGTATTTGTTTCACACTATTCGTCATTCTAGTTGTTATATCTTGGGTGTTTGTTCGGGGCGGAGATGATGCGGCGTGAGCAGGATTGGGATTCCAAGGTTGCGGCCTTAATGTACGTGCGTCCCATGCCCACGTTTACCCGATTACTTAATTACTAGTACTTAAACCCCGACAATAATTACCCCAACGATTAAAGAAAACCTAGTTTCTTTAATTGTCTCCCTTCTTTCTCACTTACTAAAAATAAAGGGACTCTCTTACCTATTTATTATTATACAAAAACGTACGAAAACTTACGTGTCCAAAAACGTTACGGGCGAGACGAAAAATAAAATGACAATGATAAATCTACTCCCACGCACGGGCGAGCAACGACGAAAGAGGCGTGGTGGGAGGCGGCTAATGCGTACTAGTGGTGGCCGGCGGGGCACACAACTAGTAAAGAAAAATAAAATACACGTAAAATATACGTAACGAATTATATATAGAGAGAGACCAGCGCACGCGTACCGACGTGCGCTACAGTAAGATGGCCACTGGTGGTCCGCGTTGCTCTCTCCACTTGCCACCTGCGGGCCTATGACGTAATTTGACAAATAATGAAAAAATCGGCGGAAAACACACTACAACACCCCTCCCCCCTTGCAGTAGATCGCCCTAAGCGATCGTCAAGAAATACCGAAAAGAACGTGCAAGGGGAAGGGCTCCGCCACTACAGGCCGTCACCGGGGTTGCCGAAGAGTCTTCGGCGTCACACAGCGGGGCCGGCGGAGTTGTTGGGGTAGTTTGAGCCGATTTTTGGGGCAGCGACCATAAGCCCGGCGGCGAAGTGTACGGACAAAAACGGGGCAAGTGGGGGCGTGTAGCGGGCCACCGGCGGTCAACTTACTGTGTGTTTGCAGCGTCGGCTGCACGTGCGCTGGGATCACTAGTACAAAATAATAAAGCACGAACGAGATTAGAAAATAAACAACCGGTGTGAAAAATGAGGTTACGAGAAAACAACAAAACGAAAAAAAAGAAAAACAAAGTTACTGTACAAAAGCTCGTGATCAGTGGCGGCGGCGATAACGAGTGTCGGAAGCTGAACGGTGATTTCGTTGCGGATCGCGGCGGTCTCGTTCTCGTTCTCGTTCTCTTTCTCGTTCTCGTTCTCTTTCTCGTTGGCGTTCGATGTGGTAGCCGTGGGGATCGTATGGATCTTCGTGGCCGTCAAAGCGGTAGTTACGAGAATAGCGGGATCGACCGTAGTCAGAGGTATCCCGGCGGCGAGACGACGAGGTTGACATTTGAGGCGGGAGCGGCGATAGCGGGTTAATGCCTGGCGCTGGTAACTGAGTCGCGATTAACGACGGTTTGTCGGACGGCGTCCCTGTTGGCGGCAACGGTCGCGGTGGTAAAAGATTCCACCGGGCAGAAAAATCGTGCCGACGCAGCAGGGGCGCGGGGCGATCCGTCTCGCTATGGTATTGTAAATAAATTTTTCGGACGTCGGCGAGTTCGGGCGGCTGTGGAAACGGCGCGTAGTCTGGGTAAGCCATCCAGCTGTCGATGAGTCCGACAGCGGTGTTGTAGGCTTGGAGCAGGCACGAAGGATTGTCCAGGCCGCGAGCTTCGTAGAGGAAAAGCGTCAAATGGGCGGTGTGAACGGCGTCAATGACGCCGAGCTCCTCGGCCCAAAGACTGGCGACCCATTTCAATATTACCGTGGCAACGGCGTGCGAGATCGGTGGTTGCTGTTCTACGTACGAAGGGCGATAGTGGTCGCGGAAATATTGGTACAACGCCAGCGAAGCGTTCGTGGCGCGTATGTGCACGGGCATTGTGATGTGAATGCGAAGGCGCCCGAAAAAATTGATCAACACCATCTCGTGCATTGTGCGTGGTGAGAAGAATTCGACGGCCGGGTCAATATGTGGCGGATAGCCCGGCGTGACAATCGTAACAGCATGCGGCTTATCGGTAGTACGGAATCGCGTATAGTTCGGCAAGTGCGTAGCCTCGCTAGGCAACCTGGGCTTGATTGCTGGTGCGGAACTTGGTGGCAACGGGACTCCAAGGACCGGTTTGGTGGCGATGATCATTTGCGGTTGACTGACCGTAGTAACCGGAGCCGACGTGGGGGCCGTAGGCGGCAGCGACGTGGTGTGGGTTACCGTGGTCGTTATGGCCGTTGTCGGAGCCGTAGGCGGCTGCGACGTTACCGTAGGTGTAGTCGAGGGTTGTGCGGGCTCCACGTCCATAGGAGGCGGCGGGAGCGGAGCTTTAAATTCATCTTTCGGCGGATTCTTTAGAGCTTCCAGGCGGTGCTGGATTTCGGCGTCTCGGTGTAATGGGCTAATATAGTCGGTTAATTTCGTGGGTGAGCGGCGGAAACCGTGGCGATAGTGTTCTTCGTAGAAACCCGTTGTGTGCACCTTACGGGTTTGTTCGCTCTGAGTACGATGCGGCGGCGCGTCATCGCGGCGTTCGTGTTGGCGGCTATCCCTGCCAGTTGCTGGGGTTTGTTTCGTTTCTTTTCGGTGGCGGTCATCACGAGAATGAGACTCGTGGTGTGTTTTGGAAGAATCGCGCTTGGGTTTCGGCGTTGACGTAGCGTGCGAAGAGCGTTCGGCTTCTTCGCGGGTTCTTTGCTTATCGCGTTGTTCACGGCGTCGAGTGGTGCGCTCACTGGGCGTTCGGCCGCGCTCAGCATGCGAGGTGCTGGGTGGCGGCGTGCGCCGTGTACTCGGTTCGTCCGATGTTTTTGTCTTGTGAGATTTGCGGTACGCCAATTCGTCTTGAAGCTGTTGTTTTCGTTTGATGGAATGTTCATACCGACCAGGCCTTCGGATAGGATTACCATAGCGATCTAGAGCCGGCACGGACGTGCTGGATGCCTGTGGGGTTTGGACATCCACAGGCGCCGTCGGCGGCGGTAGAATCGCTGGTTGCGGCGGTTGCGGGATCGTTTGCGGTTGCGCTATGACCGGCGGCGGTAACGGGGCCGGTGGTTGCGTGACGGGTTGGGCCATCGCTGGAGCCATTTGAGCTACTTGCGGGGCCGGAGCGATCAACGTCGGTTGCGGCAACAAAATTTCTTGTATTCGTTCTTTCAACGCTTCGGGGAAATCTTTCCATTGATGCTCGGGGAACACCATACCAGGCGGCGGTGGCGGAAAATTATACGCGAGGAGTGCGGCAGTTAAGGCCGCGTGTTTGTCAGCTGAAATGAAGTGTTGTGAAAAACATACGGGAAGACTATACCTGGCTGCGGCAACAGTAGCAATGAGCGGAGGTCCCGGCAAAACGGCCGGCGTCGCCAAATATATTCGTGGATCCACGGCGGGTGCCGTGGTGATAGGCGCAGCGGCTGGTTCCATAGAGGCGACGTCCATAGACCTGGATTGGTCCACCGTACTTTCTTCGGGTATGTCTGTCAACATTTGTTCTGACGTCATTGTCTCGGAGTCAATCGCGGCGGGTTGGACGGGTGTGGACTCGTCCATCGGGGCCGGAGCGATGTTGGAAATTTCATCGAGCGTCAGTTTCAGGAAATCGTTGATTTGCGTGGCAGTTGCGGTAATATCGGAAGGCGCGGGTGCCGTAGGAAGGGCCGACACGTCCGTTGACGGCAGCAGCTTCGCTATGTTGAGATCGAAGATTGGCGTTTCAAGTAGATCATCGTCGGCGGGTTCAACTTCAACATCGATAGGGCGGTCGAGAAGTTCCTCGGCGGTGAGCGTGTGCACCGAAGCCGTAGTCGGCATGGGGTACGCATACACCGGCGCGGGGAACGAAAGACGGTTTTGGTGGTCGATGAGCGCGATGAACGTTGAATAAAAATGGAAACGGCTATGTGGATTGGCCGTATAATCGTTTTCATCGATTTCAACTTCTTCGACCGACGTTTCCATGTGGAAGTTTTCGTCGAACACGATCGGGCGTAACGCGAAGCGGTTGCAGATGTACGTGCTTGGGTCGGCCGAAAAACTGGGCTCGCGTTCCGGAATGCGGTTCATCCAAGTCGTGAGAAGCGAATTGGGGTTGCCGTCGTTGCGGTACCACATGCATTCGTAGAACACGGCGCGTGTATCTGGCGTCATCGATTGTGCGTGGCGGAGAAGGACGTCGTTGACCCAGGCGTATTCCGCGGCGGAACACGCTGAAGCTAGGAGCGCGGCTAACGGCATAAAAGACGTTAGCTTCCGGAACCATTCTCCATCAGTCTGTAAAAAATTAAGGAAGGTTGAAGGGTGATAACGATAATGGGTACCGTTATAAGTGCGCTCGCGTAGGGGTTGGTCGGCAGCTACGCGTTCGGTCCAAAGATCTTCGACTTCGTGGGGAAGCGGCGGCAAGTTGGGATCGTTGTAAGGCATACGATCGCGGATGGCCAACTTGTATATCGGTGAAAGCGGGAAGTTGAGCAACTCGATGATGCGGTGGATGAGATTGCTTTTCATGGCCGACGTGACGGCTGCTTGAAGACGTTTGGGATCGTCGAACACCGATTGTGGTTTGAGAGCCGGGTCTTCATCGTCGGAGACGTCTGGTGACTTGTTCCATTCGTCTTTCTGTTTCTTTTTCTTCTTTTTCGGCACTTTCGGAACGGGGAGAAGCTTCGGGTGAGTTGTCCGCGTCAAGGATTTGACATCTTTGAAGCCGTTGGGGACCGTTCCTAAACAGAAAGACCGACCGTGGTCGGACGATGTGCAATCATACATAAAAAATTTATAAGCCGAAAGAACTTCATCTCGCATGATCGCGGGCAAGGCCACTTGCGACGTAGTCGGGTAGATCCGGTTGGCGTAGTCGGGAGGCAAGACATCCGACAGCGCGACGTTGTGAAAAGTTGCGATGACGTACTCGGCGAGATGGTCGATTTCGGCGGCGTCCAACGAGTCGTGGGGAAACAACGCGGGCGCGTTGTAGACCTCGGGGATGAAGCCGTAACGACCAAATGCCAAGAACAATAACAGCGGATAATAGGCGTCGAGGGCCGCGTATGCCAGGACGTCGGATTGTAGAAAGGACGTTGTTGGATTGTTGAAAAAGCGTAGAGCGTGAGGAAAGCGTAAGGTGAGCTTTGAGACGTCTAGCGCCCACATTGCGGAAACTGTGGCTTTGAGCGTGCGTTTTTCCGGAAAGAAACCGATTCGGCGGGCCAACTCGTACAGTGGCGGAGATATGTCGATATTGCGAATGACGCGGTACGCGTCGAAATGGATTGCTTTCACGACGGGATCTTTGTTTTTCTTTTGCCGGTCGGTGCGAAATTGAGTGCCCAGAAGCGCGTAGATTCCTGCCCAGGCGTCGGCTCCATCGAAAGAAACTACGATGGTGTGGTCGCCGTCGACTAGGGCGAAAAGCGCGGTCCAGTCTTCTGGGGTGGCGGTGAACGTTTCGAAGACGAACATCGTGCCATTCGGAAACGCGAGTTGAACGTAGCGGGGGTAACTAGACGCGTTGGGGTCGGCTGGCATTTGAACTGTGCATTGAAACTGTTTGAAGTCGGTGGCCGAGATGGATTCGGTGTCAAAGCCGACCAGCGTGTAGCCACGGAAGTTTGGTGTGGGTTGGGCGGCCAAGGCCTGCCCCAAACTTCCGGGTGAAAGGAAAATCGGCGGCGGCAAGACGTTCGGGGGTCGCGCGTACATGGAAATGTACCACGACTCCAAATCGGCGACGCGAGTTAGGCGTTTGACGTTGTTTTCTAAACAAGAGCGAATGCGATACTCATCAGTGACACATGGGACGCCACGTCGAATGAACGACATGGGGTTTGAAGGATGATGTAAACGTGAACCAAGAGGGAAGCGCTGTGGTGTCGTCAATTCGTTAGAAGGACACATGCTTTGAGGCGGCGTTGGCTTGGGCGGCGATGTCACCTTGATGGGCGCACGTGGACAACTGGATCGGGCTACGATAGCGAGATAACGAGAGTTGTGGTATGCGGAAATCAAGGCAGCGGCCGGTTGTGGACTGAGAAGGCCACAACTTGACGATGACGGGATCGCGGCGGCTGACCATGGAACTCTGACCCAAGACTACAGAGGGGGAGAAACTCATGGGGTCCCAAGCAAAAGCATGCAAGTATAAGCAGCAAAAGCATAAAATGAGAAAATACCGTCGCAGGCGAAACTTAAGTCGTTCTGGTGGGGCTGCTGTTCGGCCCAGCGGACGTAACGTTTGTTTACGTTTATCGATTCGCGATACGGCGGAGGGTCGTCGGCCATGGAGGATGATGCGGTCGACGGCGTCGTCATATTGAAAAATAAAATTTTTGAGAGCGGCTGGAAAATGCGACTATTGCTGATGGAAGCGAAAGATGGAAATGAAATAGTAAAAAGAATGAGCCGCTGAAAGGTGAAGAAAGTGTAAAGTAGGAAAATGCAAACACTATCATTACGAAAAGCAACACAAACACCACTATGTTAATGGAGAGTAAAATCAACCTTTCCCGATTAGTCTTATGAGAGTGATAGCGGCCAGGGTCGGGCGGAAATAAACCGAATGGCCTCGCGCCAACAGAACCTAACATTATAGAAGAAACCCCCTCCTACTGCGAAAGTGTGGAAACCGGGACCGGATGTAAAGTGACATTGTAAAGTCGGCTGAAAGCAAAAACGATGGATTGAGTGGAAGCGTGTTGAAATTGCCGTGCATCCTTGCTTGTTATCGAGGTCGCCATGATCTAAATAAACAAACATAAAGATTATTTACAACGCGGCGTGATGAGCGCCGTATCACAAAAGGAAAATTTCAAAGCGAACTATTGCTGGCGGGAAGTGTGGGGCGTACGGGGTCCACCTTCTTTGCTGTCAAAAGTGGTCTTTGCCGGTCTTGGGATGAACAGTTTTAGACGCGTTATGGAGACGGTCTGCGGGCGGCCGGGTGCGTCGAGTGTGTCGATGGTAACAACGTTTTCGGCTGCGCGGGACGCGTCCGTGATGAGGAAAGGCCTGATGAAGTCGGGTTGAATCTTGTTGGCTTTTCGCGTGTTGGTCAAAAGAACTAAGTCGTTGACGGCGAAATCGCCTCGTCGAGCTTTGCGGTCAAAATATTCTTTGCTGGCGGCGGCTGCAGCATCCAGGTTAGCTTTGATCTTTTCGTGCATCTTGAGTTGGGCTTGCGTTAGAATATGTTGATAAGCGTCGTAATTCAACGGTAAGGTGAGGCGGCGGGCGCAATCGTAGTCGAAGGTGATGCGCGGTTCATATCCTCGTAATAAACTGAACGGCGAATGTCGTGTGGCTGTATGCGGCGTGGCGTTGTAAGCGAATACGGCGTAGGGCAGGTATCGCTCCCAGTTGTCTGGATCGTCGGCGGTATACTTTTTGAGTTGGGCGATCAATGTTTGGTTGAAACGTTCGACCATTCCGTTGCACTGGGGGTGGTACGCCGTTGTTTTGACTTTCCGAATTTTGAGAAGTTCACAAATATCTTGCATGAGTTTTGACGTAAAACATCCACCTTGATCGGAAAGGAGTACAAGTGGGCTACCGTGCGTGAGGACGACGTTGTTGATAAAACATTCCACTATTGTTGAGGCTTTCTGATCCGGTATCGGATGCGCGGATACGAATTTCGTAAAGTAATCCTGAAAAACAATAACGTAGGGACGCTTCTCACCTACTGGCGAAATATTGACGATGTCGGTTGCCACGATTTCGAATGGGTGTTTGGGTTGAATTGGCAACAATGGCGGAGGCGGTGACGTGCGCGGCGTTGTGAGTTGACAAATTTTACAGGTTTTGATCCAATCCCGAACGTCCTCTTCCATGCGGGGCCACCAAAAGTGAGCTTTAATGGCGGCTAGCGTCCGATTTGTCCCTTGATGATTCAAAATTTTGGCGCCGTGGAATTGGTGAAGAGTTTGGTCGACCATGGAGGCGGGTACGACTAATTGCTTGACGTCTTTAATTTGCCGGTATAAGAGTTGATCTTCGAGGAAGAAAATCGGCGGGCGTTTGGCGGCGTTATCTGCTTTGAGGGTGGCGACAATTTTCGTTATGGCTGGATCTGCGGCTTGAGCTTTCCGAACTTCTGCGTGAGCGGCGATTGTAATGGCTTCGGCCGGAGGCGGTTCGTGGTCGGCATCCTTAGGCATTGAATTAGAGAGTGTGGGTGAACTGATGGTCTTTCTCGTCATCGCACGGGTGATGGCGTTGATTTCGGCGTCGACCTCCGTGGATAGTGAAGCCACTGCTGGGCGTGTTTCTGGTACCGTTAAGTCGGCTTCCGTAGTTGCACCAGCAGGGTGAAAGTTTTCACGGAAGATCTTTGCGGTCAAGTTTTCAGCGTTCTGGATCGGGCATTTGTCGCGGTCATCTTTCCTAGATAAAAAATCAGCGCAAGCGTTATCCTTACCTTTAACATATTCCACTTTGTAATCGTAATCTTGTAGACTGATCGCGAAGCGTTGTAGTCGTGAGTTTCGGTGTTTTTCGTCTTTGAGCCATTCGAGGGGCTTGTGGTCGGTGCGGACGATAACTTTCTGGCCGTACACATAGTGGCGGTACATCCGGAAGCCGTATACAATGGCGAGGCATTCACGCTCAGTTGTACTGTAGCGGGTTTCGGCATCGGTGAGTACGCGACTATTGTAGGCGATGACCCATTGATCGTTTTCGTTTTCTTGATACAAAATTGCTCCGATGGCGGTCGTACTGGCGTCAGTTTGAATAACGAATTGAGCTTTGCCATCGTAGACGGGATAGCGAAGAAAGGGTGACGACGTAAGGGCTGTTTTGATGCCTTTGAATGCGGCGTGGTGTTCATCCGTGGCGAAATATTGGGCGTCTTTGCGTAAGAGTCCGTACAGTGGACTGGACAAGGTTGCCAAATTCGGAATGAATCGCTTGCACCATTGAACTAGACCTAAAAAACTTTGCATACCTTTTTTAGTCTTCGGAAATTCGTATTCGGCGATTGCTTTGACTTTTTCGGGATCGGCGGCGATTCCGCGGGCGCTAAGAAGATGTCCCAGGAATTTGACTTGCGGCGGCAGAAACTCGCATTTGTCGGGTCGAAGCGTAAGGTTGGCGGCGGGAAGGGCGTCAAAAACGATTTGAAGGTGTTCCAAATGCTCTTCAAACGAATTCGAAAAAATAATAATATCGTCTATGTAAACGAGGCAGATTTTCCAAATGTAAGGGCGGAGGATTCGTTCCATTAAGCGTTGAAATTCGGCGGGCGCGTTCTTCAAGCCGAAGGGTAAAACTTTGAATCGAAACAAACCTTCTTGGCAGATGAAGGTTGTTTTATCGCGGGAATCGACGTCGAGGGGTACTTGCCAATACCCAGCCTTGAGGTCGAGCGTGGTGAAGAATTTTGCGTGTCCCATTGCGTCCAAGTAGTCGTCAATGCGCGGGATTGGGAATTTGTCGCTTGGCGTAACATCGTTGATTCCGCGATAGTCGACAACGGGTCTCCACGAGCCGTCTTTTTTCTTCACCAAAAATAGCGGTGCGGCCCAGGGTGAGCGGGATGGTTCGATAAAATCGTTGTCAAGCATTTCTTGAATATGGCGACGTACAATCGGTCTTTGCTCTATCGCGGCGCGGTAATAATGGCGTGAAACGGGTTTTGCGGTGCCGGTGTCAATGCTGACGGTCAACTCGCTAGTGATAGTTGGTTTATCGCCGGGGAGACTGAAAACATCGCGGTGCTGTCGGAGCATCCTGAGGGCTCTCGCTTTTTGCGCGGTAGAAACGTACGTCTTTTCCGTCATTTTGTTCAAGGCGTATTCCAGCTTTTGTTGTGCGGTGTTGCCTGGGAATGACTTGTCCAATGCGGCCGGCTCGTGGTCTGTTAAGTCGCGGTCGGCGGCGGCGGTTGCTATCTGACAATCGGCGTGGGTTTCGGAATACTCCAACGTGTGCTTTGCCATCGCAATGAGTTGATTTGGTCGGAGTTTGATACTGTTCGGCGTATTGTTGATGAAAAGGAGCGGACAATGGCCGTTGGTGATGTTGACCACTGCGGTTTCGACTGGGAGCTCTGCGGCAACGTTGTTCGTGGCGAGTGGTTGTACGATCACATCGGGCACTGTCGCCGATGTTGTGGGAAAAACGCTACTTTTGACCCATTGTTGGCAGTGCGGCGAAATTGAAATGGAAGCTTGGGCGACGAGAAAAATCGGTTCGGCCAGCTCAGTAACCTCCAACCGCCTAGGGGGCGGTTGGTGTGGACCAGGTTGAGCCTGCCGTATCGGTTGTTCGACTTCGATTTCTTCGGGTTGGCTAAAAATATCAGATTTATCATCATAACAACTTACTCGTTCGTCCTCGGGTATTTCTTCTAAAACGTTGTCGTTAGCGGCGTTGAGAAACAATTCCGTTTGCGGGCGGATCGAGGCGATTACCTTGAGCGGCAGTTTAACGTCTTGAATATCGATATAATTGTCTTTGAAATTTAAAATAGCGTGGATATCGGGGTGCGCGAGGAAATCGGTTCCGATGATGAATTGATCGTTTCCGTCGTCGTCAAGGATTACGCATTTGATCATGTGCTCTCCGAAGGCGGATTCCATTGTGACAACTACCGGGCCGTGAGCGTTGACTATGGCGCCGTCGGCTACTTTAATTTTTCCACAAATCGGGAGTTGGAGCGATTGCTTGTCGAAAGCGCGTTTGACCAAACCTGATGATAGGACGGAACATTGGGCACCTGTATCGATGAGCGCGTGTGCTTTGACGGCTCCAATTTTGATTGGGATTTGAAAAGCTCTCGTAGAAGCGTACTTGCGAACAAACGATTTGGAAGATGGCGTGAGATTATCAATTTGACAAACGGACGAACGAATATGACAGGGATCTTGAAAAGCGCGGCCTGTTGCCTTCCAACGGACGATGCCGGGGCTGACAATCGGCGCGGCGGAAGCGATTTCTTTGGATGGAACGACCATATTGGCCGCGGACGTTGAATGATTGTTAACGCGTGTTTCGAGCGCAGGTACGGGCGCGGTGTTTGGTGCCGGAAGGGCGGGTAGGATAATTTGCATTTCTGAAGATTGAGAACTAGCGCGCGATGAATCCGTTGGCGTTGTGACGTATGGAGCCGGTACGGCGTTGTAATGAATATGTTGTTCCCACGGCGCCGGAAATTGATGGTTCGGGTAGACAGCGTATGTGTTCTGAACAAAATCATTTGGGCGTTGTATAGGATTACCTTCATAGAAATGGTTTCGCGCGCCGCGGGCGTAGTTCGCTCCTCGTTGGGGCGGTCCTCCGCGGCGGGGTCGCCAATCACGTTGTCCACGGACGTCGTTTGAATTATTTCGGAAGTCAACTTGCCGTGGTTGGGCGGCGTAATTTGAGCGATTTGGTTCAAGTCGGGCTGATTGTTGAGCGTTTTGCCGTTTGAGCCAGACGCAATCTTCTGTGTTGTGTGTGCGGGATTTGTGAGCGTCGCACCACAGACCTGTAGGTTGCGTCGGGCGCGCGCGGTCTCTGCTGGCGGATCGGTCAAAGCGATTTGCGTACGGCTCTCTGTTCTGAGATGGGTGGCGCGGGCTTTGTTGCCTATTGTTGGGTACCGTTTCTTCCGGGCGTTGTCGAGATTTTCTTTCTTCATAGTCGCGGTCGTATCGTTGAATCAATTGTTCCAGAAGCATCTCTGTGCGCGGCGGTTGCGGCGGCGGTGGCTCGATTGCTTGTGGTTGGAAAGAGACGAATTTAGTGGGCTGCATCGCCGGGTTTTGCGTCCTGCGGTCCATTGAGGGAGAGCGCTCGCGGTAGCGATTTTGAGGACGGTCCATGCTGCGGCGGCGTTCAAAACGGCGATCAAACGGTTGCGCCGACTTCGGATGTGGTGCATCTTGCTCGGCTTGATTTACCAGAATGGGTCGTTCCGCGGTTCCGATTTCGGCTTTAGTTGCGTTGAGGACACTACGGGCTTTGGCTACGGCGTCGGCCAATTGTTGAACATTTGTGAAACCCTTTGCTTGTTCGCCAATTGTGAGTTGATAGAAAACAGGCATTTTTGTCAAAAAGGTATCAATTACTTGTTTATGCCGGAAAGTTTGATCTTCATGCTGATACAATAGTTGTACATAAGTCATTACCTTACTCAAGAATGCGGCGGGTTCCTCACCAGCTTCTGGCGTGATTGACGCGAGTTCGCGTTTAAGAGTCATTGGATTGCAATCGGGCGCCAACTGGAACATAAGCAAATGTTTGGCGTCTTCATACCGCGTCATATCTTGGATCATATCGCTCGGCGTATCGCGGGTAAGTCGGCAGAGGGCACTCATCTTTACGTGGTTGGAGGCGTCGTAGCCAAATTCATTTTCCAGTCGTATGAAGAAGCGTAACAGGCGTTTATTTGTTGCGGCGCCGTCAATTATCAATGGATGCATATTGTTGACGATTGTTTTGATGCGGCTATCTTCTTCACGATGAGACGTGCGCGGCATGTCGTACCGAGGGTGCGGGTGTTCATAATAATCCTCGGGTGGATAGTCTGAAAAGCCAAATTGATTTGCCGCGGGCGGTGGGCGTCTTTGAAGCGCGGAGCGGTGTAAATCTTCATCGGCGCGCGTATTGCGGGCGAATTCGTTATTATATAAGGTATCCGTCGACGGTGCTTTGGGTTTGACTTGGTTTGGTAGCCTGCCAAAGACTGGAGCCGGTTCAGTTTCACGGAGAGTTTCGTTAGGGATATAAACATCTCTTGTTTCCTCGCCGTGAAACCGTGAGGACACCGGCGGCGGTCTTGGTGTAGGCGGATGACGCGCTTGCGTCGCGGCGGCGGTTGTGGAAATCAACTGTTGCATTTGCTCGGCGAGCGCGGCGAAACGCGCGTTAGTTGCTTTTGTTTGTTCTTGAATCTCGCGTTGAATGCGTAATTGTTGGGCTTGGAATTGATCAGAGACGGCGCCGATGATTTGATCAATGGTTTGTACCATGGGGACATTGTTGGTTATACGCGCGGCGGCGGTGTTGAGTTGTTCCAGCGCGTCGCGTGCTTCAATTCGAAAATTTTGGACTTCGTTGGCGTTTGCGATAGCGAGACTGCTGCGGTGATCGTTTACTGAAACACGGGTGGCGGCTGGGGCTTGCGGCGGTTCAATATTGACAAAGGATTCGGAAGAGTCGGTTCTGGCGACAATTTGGTCATCATTACTTGGAGCCGGCGCGGGCGGCGGCGGCATTTGCGATGCGGGCGGCGCGTTGAGACGATTTTCGGCGGCGGCATGTCGGTTTTGATTTCCGAGCCGCGGAGTATGGGAAATATTCGTGGCCGCAGTTGCGGGAATGAGCGGTGCTTGCGGCTGTGCCGTCCCGTCCAGCGCGGGAGTGCTGAAGTTAGACAAGGGCGGATTATGGGGTGGGAGGCTTACCGTGGGTACCGCTGTCGATTGCGTAATATTTGACGGTCGCGGCAGCATCATCTGGTCAAAACTTAAAGCGCGGCGTGCGGCTGTGGCGGCGTTCGGAGAACTGGAGCGCGACGGAAATCGAGTGAAGTCCGGCGGTGTGTGGCTTACCGTTGGCATCTTTTTTCTCAAGGTATAATAACCTCGTTTGTACCCTTTGGCGCAGCTACGGCGGGGTCGAATTTTGAATTCTTTAATTTCTTCGGATGCAACGCAACAGCGGGGAGCGGCAACGTACAATCCAAACGGTCACCAGTGTTATATCTTGGGTGTTTGTTCGGGGCGGAGATGATGCGGCGTGAGCAGGATTGGGATTCCAAGGTTGCGGCCTTAATGTACGTGCGTCCCACGCCCACATTTACCCGATTACTTAATTACTAGTACTTAAACCCCGACAATAATTACCCCAACGATTAAAGAAAACCTAGTTTCTTTAATTGTCTCCCTTCTTTCTCACTTACTAAAAATAAAGGGACTCTCTTACCTATTTATTATTATACAAAAACGTACGAAAACTTACGTGTCCAAAAACGTTACGGGCGAGACGAAAAATAAAATGACAATGATAAATCTACTCCCACGCACGGGCGAGCAACGACGAAAGAGGCGTGGTGGGAGGCGGCTAATGCGTACTAGTGGTGGCCGGCGGGGCACACAACTAGTAAAGAAAAATAAAATACACGTAAAATATACGTAACGAATTATATATAGAGAGAGACCAGCGCACGCGTACCGACGTGCGCTACAGTAAGATGGCCACTGGTGGTCCGCGTTGCTCTCTCCACTTGCCACCTGCGGGCCTATGACGTAATTTGACAAATAATGAAAAAATCGGCGGAAAACACACTACAACATAGTTTGTAAGAAATTTCCTCCATAAAAAATTCGAACAACTTAAATGTGTTGTATTAGGATGAGTTATCCCTTGCATGGTGTAGCCAAGAGGAAAACCAATTTGTCCGAGGCTCTGGTCAATGGACCATGCAGTATCCACATTGGGTAATTATTGTATTATTGGGTATTCTGAAAGAAATAAAGTGTCAGGCTGCTCTCAGCTTAAGCTAATACTAGTCAGTAAGTTGTAAGAAGATTCCCAAGTCCATCCAGGACAAACTGTCAGGATGAACCTTAATGTACAGTTTCAAACAACAGTTGCCTGAACTGCACTGCTGACATCTATGGATGTGAAAGCTTTTAGCTTGATATCTAGATACAAAAAAGCCGATATTGCGATATTTTCTGTTTCCTCATTCAAGTTAGTCAAATTCAAACTTTGCAAAAAAATTTTGATTCTCCACGTTTATATAAGCAAAAACTAAAAAAAACAAAAAAAACCAAAACAAAATAAAACATGAATGAATCCAAGTTTTACTTTAGGCAAGAAAATGAGAGAAATATGGTGCATGAAGCTCATTGAATGCTACAAGAACCAAATTTTCTGCAAGAAAAATAACTGTTTCCAAGATAAGCTACCTTGCTCGGGTTGGAAAGACTGTTATAGATTATTGATAAATAAATTTAAGGTATTTTAATCTATAATTGATGGTCGAATGATTTGTCATGGATAAAAAATACAGAGCACAAAGTCAAAGTGTACTTCCCCTTAGAGTTTCCTACTTCCACCTTGAGGTTTATGTGAACCGGTTACTCAAGATAATGTAGGGGAGTGTTTAAGGGTGAATGTTCTTGTATATATATCATATAGGCAGCTATTTGAGATTTCAAAATGGCATCAAAAAATCGGTTGCTGAGAATTCTATTGACATCTTTTGTGTGGGGGGTTATCAAAGAACGAAAAGGGGCATAATGAAGTTGTAGTTGGAGAAGAGGACTGAATCACCACTCAACTACTCAAACATATACAGGACAAGTTTTGAGGAAGAATGTGACAATTTAGTTAACCTCAATTTCAACAAAATGATCACCCAATATGTGTGTGAACTGCAGATTACCCAAATTCTCTGTAGTTGCAATAATTGAATCCAAAATGGCTGGTAATATATTTCAGTGCATATATATCTAAAATATAACAAAATGATATTGTGGTCAAAACAGCATATCAGTATCCTAGTAAAAAGTCTTTATTTCAAATTATAGCTTATTCCTATGAGAGCGAAGAAAACTACATCACAAAAAATATTTTTAAAAACGATACAGAGTAGTGTACTTATTATGCTAACAGAAACTTCATGTCCTAATTAGTAAAAACCTCTTCAGTTTCGAGAATAGAATTCACTCTGCTGACTTATTGTTAAAACACTGCCGTAATCAGTTGAAATTTGTTCTCCATTACAAACAGGCATACTGTATATATGAATGCTAAGTGAACCTTGTGAAAAGAAGAAATGTAGTCCAAAAGTTTTGGAATAAATCACATAGCTAGAAGGCTTGAAAGCACATTATACTTTCAGTTGATACATTATCACTTGTCCTCATTGATATGAGTACTGAAGCTTTTGGGATCCTTCCAAATATTATTGACATACTTGTGCTATTCAAAGGTACAATGGTAAGTTTGTATAAGGCTACTACTCCAATTCTAGGATAGCTGATAGTTAAATATGCAAATTTACTTGGTGGGCAGTGACATAGCTGCCAAATAATAAATTCGATGGCCAAGCAAAGATGTGGCACAGCAAGTGTTTATTTATCATAACACAACTAATTTACACAAGACATAAAAACGTGAAGGTTAGTTCATATACTAAACATGAAAATATTCAAAAACTGTTTATAATTGACAGTTATGAAGCTTGTTGAGGTGCAATATTCTCATTTTTCTCACAAATAAAGAGTCAAGTTCAATTGAAAAACTCAAAACAATTAACAAAGAAAATGTAAAAAAAGATGTGAACAGAACAGAAAAAAAAGATTGAAAAAAGTATACAAAAACATCAAAAACATAAATAAAAACAAGGAAAAAATACAAAATTAAACAATCAAACACAAAAAGTGCCTAAAAATTGAAATACATAGGAAACACAAATAGAATAGAAAAAAGTAGCACAAATTGAAAACAATACACCAATTTTAAAACAACAAGCAGTAAAGGAAATGAAAGAACGAACTAAAGTTGAAAACAAACACAGATAAAATAGAGAAGCGACAAAAATTGGAAAGAAAACTAGAAGTGATCAAAAAAGTTTTTTTTTGGGTGTAAGATTTTCTTGTTTATCCGAACTGTCCTCAGAACTCTTCTATATTACAGGTTTTTGCCGGCGTCACGTTTCCCAGATAAAAACTGTTCATGAAAGCTGCACAGTGCTCTTGGTGGAAATGCTTCACTTTTGATTATAGTATTTACTTTGCTAACCCATGGTAATGCTTTTCAAAAATTTTCGAACCATGTTCCTAGATAAACATTTTCATACTGTAATCACACCATGTAAAACAAACATTCTGGAAATAGTCCGGGAATTATGAATAAAGCCTTATGTTCTAAGGGGTAAAGGCACTTTTCCTTTTTTGCTTGGATTTTCGTGAAATTTTTGTGCCTGGGTACAAACAGTGAAGCCATGATGATCATCCTGCCTAGTATCGTAATACTTTTCATATTGGAAGGATCCATGGTAAGTTCATTTAACCCAATATCCTCAAGGATAATGACTCCTGCTCTAACCTGCTACACTATGAGGGCATTTATACATGGTCAGATGAATTCTATTCACAGTATCTCATGATTCATAGGGTTTTCTCTTTCCTGTCAACTGGGAATTTTTCAGAAATCTCAAAACACTTGTCCAAACAACTCCATTGCATCAAAAGACCTCAGAAATAGAGTGCCCGCAGTTTTGGAGGATGAGTTTTATACTGAAAAAACTGCTATTTACTCAAAAAATTAGCCTTCAAATGGTCAACCTTGCAGCCAGCTGATTGTCTGGTGCTACACCCTGAAATCAAAATTTTGAAAAAGTGGTCATGCATTATGTGCTCAGTTTTCACATTTCCTGAAACTGACTGACTCAACAACCTGGTGGTTGGGCGAATCAGCTGACCATACAGCATTAGATGAGTTTATTAATCAAGTTAAATGCTAATTATGCAACTAATGCATGAAACTTGGAGTAATCAACCATTAAAAACATCAAACAGGTCATTCAATTTAAAAAAATCAACAAAGCTGTTATTCAACATCATTCATGTGTCATTGAAAAAAATTATTAAACATACTGCGCGACAAGAACTTCCTCAATATTGAATGTCCTAAAATAGAATGATTATACCATTAGTGAATAAATAATACGAATAAAAAGTTTCTGAAAAACTGATTCCAGTGAGAAGATATTCTAATCTGAAAAATTATCATGTTAACCATACTTTTTGTGTGGATTCTTTTTTGGATCATGCAGCTTTTTGAAGCCTTTTGATTAGTATTTGTTTCACACTATTCGTCATTCTAGTTTGTAAGAAATTTCCTCCATAAAAAATTCGAACAACTTAAATGTGTTGTATTAGGATGAGTTATCCCTTGCATGGTGTAGCCAAGAGGAAAACCAATTTGTCCGAGGCTCTGGTCAATGGACCATGCAGTATCCACATTGGGTAATTATTGTATTATTGGGTATTCTGAAAGAAATAAAGTGTCAGGCTGCTCTCAGCTTAAGCTAATACTAGTCAGTAAGTTGTAAGAAGATTCCCAAGTTCATCCAGGACACACTGCCAGGATGAACCTGAATTTAAAGTTTCAAAAAACAGTGGCCTGAACTGAACTGCTGACATCTATGGATGCAAAACTTTTGATTCTCCCAGTCTATACAACACAAAACTGTCTAGACCCAACTTGATTGACAAAGTATTCAAAATATATCACTGAAATATTCATGCAGGATGCGATCAGTTGGTAACAATTACACCATGATGACTAGCAGGACAGAAAACACCCCTACTTGATAACCAAATTCCACTGACAGGAACTGCTGTTAATGATCACCTCATGCTTGGTTCACTATTATATCAGTGATCACTTTTGAAATTGACACCAATCTGGAAATGCAAAAAGTATCTGCACTGTCTTCTTTCAAGTTGTAGACAAGTTGATTACATGGAAGACTTGTAATCTTTGGTATGATAACATTCAGGGAGTTCGAAATTGTATTGAAAAAAGTATTGCCCCAATTTCCTCAACGATTGTGTGAGTGGGAAGAATATTACCACAGGAAAATAAAAAGACATGATGCAGTGTTTTCTGATGATGAGCATATTGATTGACTGCTCATAAGTTGAACGTCAAATATCGTTATCAGCAATTATCTGATTTTTTCCTGTCAATAATAGTCACCTATTGAAGTATGCTCACAATAGAAATATGCTAGCAAAAAGATGAAAAAAACTATAAAAAACTGCTGGAGTACTGTACTTCTGGCAGAAAAATCTCCCAATCATGCTCGGCAAATACTCCTTCTGCTTTGAAAACAGTATTTACTTTGCCTACATATAGTAGAAAGCCTTTTCGCAGTTTTCGCTTCAACACAAAATGTCATACTGTAATTACATCATGAAAAATAAACATTGTGAATGTGAGAAAGGCAGTCCAAAAATTATGGAATAAAGCATTGAGCTAAGAGGCATAAAAGCTAATACTAGAAAAAATATTGCAAGGCCTGCTGAATATGGAAAATCAAGCTCCAGGCATTTTTCCAAATGTTGTTGGCATTGTCATGCTATTTGGATGTTCAATAGTAAGTTTGTATAGGGCCACTGATGTGTGATGCACCAACTGCAGGATAGCCATTGCAAAAAAATGCAAATTTACTTGGTGGGCAATAACATAGCTAGGGAATAGTAGAGTCCATGAGTGAACAAAGGTATGGCACAGGGGGAAGTTAATTCAGCATAACGGGAAAAATCTGCATAACACATAAATAAAATACAGCAATGCCCTGCATCAGACTGTTGTCTAACTTTTTGGGACAAAAGTTTGAAGCATAAAACTGGAATATTTTGCAAAAAAACGGATTCAGCCCAGGGATCAGTTTTTTGAAAATATATTTAAAAATACCAAGCAATACAAGAATTGATCAAATTTTTTTTTGCAGAATTACACAATTTTTTAGTTTATTGAAATTTTCTTCAGAATGGTGTTCTCTGAGAGTCACTTTCCCCAGATAAAAATTGAACATGAAAGTGGCCTATTGCTTTTGGTGGGTGTGCTTTGCTTTTGATTATAGTATTTACTTTGCTAATACATGGTACTAATGCTTTTGAAAAATTTTCCAACTGTGTTCCTAGATAAACAATTTTATACTGTAATCACACCATGTAGAACAAATATTCTGGGAATAATCCAGGAATTTTGGAATAAAGGCATATATTCAAAAGGGTAAAGGCAGTTTTCCTTCTATGCTTGAAAATTCGATGCTTGGGTACAAACAGTGAAGCCGTGATGAACATCCTGAATAGTATCGTAATACTTTCCTTATTGATAGGATCCATGGTAAGTTCATCGAATGCAGTATCCCGCAGGTTAGTGACTACAGCTCTATCCTACTACACTATGAAGGCATTTTATACATGGTCAGATGAATGGGATTCACAGTATCCCGTGATCGATAGGGCGTTCTCCTCCCAGTCACCATGGAATCCTTAAGAAATCTCACAGCATTTGTTACAACATGTCCAGGACAAAAACAGTTCCACTGAAAGCAGTTCCACTCTATTTCGGTGGGGCCAACTTTTTTTTGTAAATTCGCATAAATTCAATCTATTTAATCAATTTTATTTATTTTTTATAAAAACTGCTATTTTTCATGTTCGTTAAAATTTCTGAATAAATAAATCTGTTCACAAATTTTTTTCGTGCACTTCCACTAACATACAATGTGAAATTTCGGTCAATTTCGTCTTTCCCAATAAAGTGAAAAAATTGACCGAGTTTCTATGAAAATGATTGTAAGATTCAGCTTTCAGCAGATTTTCAAAAATTTAGTTTCAATTTGCTCATGAAGATACATATTCATAATACAAATTATCAGCAGAAACCCAAGTAACTTCCCAAATTTTTGACACTCAGAAGTTGCTAAATTTCAGCCAAGCACTTCATGTTAAAAAGATTCTAACTTTTTGCTAGCACAAAGGCATACAACTTTTACTTAAGGCAAGGAAATGGGAGAAATTCTGTGCATAAAACTTACTGTATGCTACCTGAACTAAACATTCCAGCAAAAACAATAATTAACTGTTTCAAGGCTAAACTTCCTTGCTTCTACAAAAATATTGTATGTTGAGTGTTTTAACATACATATAAGGTATTTAAAAATATGAATAATAGTCAAATTTGTCCTGGACAAAAATGGCATCAATCAAAGTATACTTACTGGCAGAGTTTCCTATTCTCAGTTTGAAGTTTCTCTGAACTATTTATTCTAGATTATGTAGGAGAGTGGTTATGGGTGAATGTTCTATGTTCATACTATATGGCTGGCTATCTAGGATTTCAGTATGGCATCAAAAAGCAGGTTGCAGGGGATAGACTCGACCATCTTTGGTGAGGGCTTTTATTACAGGACAAAAAGAGGCATAATGCAATTGCCATTTGAGAAGATGACTTAATCATTACTCAACTGCTCATACATCTGCAGGACATGTATGGAGGAAGAGTGCGGGTGCAACAATTTGGTTGACCTCAATTTCAATGAAAAAATCACCTGATATGGTCTTGGAGAGGAAATTATTCAAAATTCTCTGTGGTTGCAATAATGTTATCCACAATCATATCAATTTCTTTGTGAAAAAATTCCTTATTCCAAAATATGTGATTTGTTCCAATGAGAGTGAGCACAAGCACAGCAAGAAAAATATTTTAAAAACCATATGGAGTACACTACTTCTTGTGCTAACGGGAGCTTCTTGCCCTACATGGTCACTGACATATCATGAAAACATCCTGCTGAAATCTTTCCAATTTGTTCTCTATGGCCAATTTGCATACTGTAATCATGCAGTGTAAAATTTACATTGCCAATTGGATAAACATTGTCCAAAAGTTTTGGGAGAATGCCTAAAGCTACAAAGCAATAAAGCTCATAATGAACAAATAACTTGATGAATTATTGCTGGTTCTCATCAAAATGAATACTGCAGCTTTTGCGACCCCTTTGTATATTATCACCATACTTGTGCTATTCGAACGTACAATAGTAAGTTTGCGTAAGGCTACTACTCGTATTCCAGGATAGCTGAAAGTAAATATGCAAATTCACTTGGTGGGCAGCGCACACTTGTCCCATAATCAAGTCCAAAGACTAAGCAAAGGTATGGCACAGCAAGTGTTTATTTATCATGACACAACAAATTTGCATAACACATAAAAACCACAAGGTTGGTTCACATACTTAACAGGAAAATTTCTAAAAATGGAATATAATAAATAGTTATGAAGCTTGTGGAGTTGGGAAATTCCCTTTTTTCTCAGGAATAAGGAGTTAAGTTTTATTGAAAAACTAAAAACATGCAAATCTCCAAGCTTTTTTTAGTATGAGTTTTTCAGAAATTGAAAACTGAAATAAAGTGAAGTAAATCGGAAAGAGGTGGAATAAAATGACTTAATTTAAAGTAGTGTATAATGTAGCTACTAAATTATTGGTGCATTGACCAATTTTTTAGATTTTCTGAATCATATGACACCAAACTGACGCAGCTTCCTCACCTATAAAGTACTTAAAAATATGAAAAATAACTAAAATGTAAGCTGCAACCATGAAGTGAGAAAATGAGAAAAGCTGAGTGAGAAAGTATCAGCAACTCAATGACTATTCTGGTACATAGTAGCTGCCGGAAATTGTTTGCACTAATATTTTCTTTTTCTGATTCTTTTTTCTGATTCTCACATTTGCTCATCTTTAAGTCCTTAGGATCAAATAGAAAAATTTTAACATTTATATGGTACATCATTATTTACAACAAACAAAACCTGACAACAGTGAATACAAAAAACCACACAAATCCATTAAAAATGAAAACAACAAAGAAAATGAGAGAAACAAGAAAAAATAAAACAATACAAAAATCAGACAAAACAGAGAATAAAGGATATGAAGCAGAAAAAAAGGAAAAAAGAGACCATGTAAAAAATTGGAAACTATAGATACAAAAACTGGGCAAAACAATTCCAAAATTGAGAATTACAAAAAAAAATAAAATAGAAAAGTAGAAAAAAGCAGCACAAATTGAAAACCATAAAAGAAAAGATGAAGACTAAACCATAAAGAAAATAAAAGATAGAAACTGAAATTGAAAACATTGAATATGAAAATTGCAAAAACAGTCAAAAATGGAAACAAATGAAAAAAACAAAACAATGAAAATTTAAAAGAATAGAAGAAGAAAACACAAAAAATAGAAAATATACACAAAAACTGAAAGATCACAATACAAAAAATACCAAAAAACAACCCAAAATGAACAAAATGGGGAAAAAATTGATAATGTAGTTAATTAGCAGCGGAAAGTAGAAACATTCCAAGAATTAAAAATATTAACAACAAGAAAAAAAGAAAATCAAATATCCATAAGAAATCGATGAATTAGAAAACAATGAAAGAAACACATAAAAATCTTAAAAATAATAAATGCAAAAGGTCCCTAAAAACAATCAGAAATGAACAAAGTGATAAAAATAAATTAGATAAAATGAGGAGAAGCAGTAGAGTTTAAAAACCAAACAAGAATGGAAAAACATAAAGATTTGAATGAAATGAAAGAACCAAACAGAAGTTGAAAACAATTAACACAAAAAATTTTGAAAAAAATAAAAACTGAAAAAAGCAATTAGAACAGAAAGAAGTAGAACAAATTGAAAACAATACACTAATTACAGAACAAAAAGCTGTAAAGGCACAGAAAGAAGCAAATACAGGTTAGAAACAAACTCTAAAAAAAGACTGGAAACAGGCCAACATGAACAGAAGAATGAAAATTGAAGAATTACAAAACAAAGACAAAAAAATAAAAACGAACTGAAGTTGAAAACAAACACAGATAAAACAGAGAGGCAAAAAATTCTCAAAATTATAAGATTTTCTTGTTTATCGAAACTGTTGTCAGAACTGTTCTATTCAGGTTTTTCTGGGAGTCACTTCTACCAAATAAATATTGTTCATGAAAGCAGCTCAGTGCTCTTGGTAGAAAAGCTTCACTTTTGATTATAGTATTTACTTTGCTAACCCAGGGTACTAATGCTTTTCAAAAATTTTCGAACCATGTTCCTAGATAAACAATTTTATACTATAATCACACCATATAAAACAAACATTCTGGAAATAATCCAGGAATTTTGGAATAAAGCTTTATGTTCTGAGTGGTAAAGGCACTTTTCCTTTTTCGCTTGGATTGTCGTGAAATTTCTGTGCCTGGGTACAAACAGTGAAGCCGTGATGATCATCCTGCCTGGTATCCTAATACTTTTCATATTGGAAGGATCCATGGTAAGTTCATCTAATGCAATATCCACAAGGTTAGTGACTACTGCTCTAACCTACTACAGTATGAAGGCATTTTATACATGGTCAGATGAATTGGATTCATAGTATCCCATGACTAATAGGGTTTTCTATAACCAGTTACCAGGGAATTTTTCAGGAAACTCACAATATTTGTTACAACATCTCCAGGGCATCAAATGACCTCTGAAATAGGGCACTCACAATTTTTGAGGATGAGTTTTATACAGGAAAAAACTTCTATTTACTCAAAAAATTGACCTTGGTATGGTCAACCCTGCAGCCAGCTTGTTCACACTGAAATCAACATTGTGGAAAACGTCATACATTATGTGCTCAGTTTTTACATTTCCTGAAACTGGCTGACTCAACAACCTGGAGGTTGGGAGAATCAGCTTACTGCACATATAGCTTTAGATCAGTTTATTTATCTGGTATCAAACTGGTTGAATGCCAATGATGTGACAGTTGTATGAAACTTGTAGTAAATAACCTCTAAAAACATAAAACAGAAAATTCAGTTGAAAAAAAAACAAATGTGCTATTTGACGTCATTCATGCATCATTGAAAAAATTCTTAAACATACTGCAGCACAAGAACTTCCTCAATATTGAATATTCTGAAAAAAAGTGATTGTTCAATTGGTGAATTAATAATATGTATAAAAATTTTGAAAAGCTCAGTCAAGTGAGAATATATCCTAATCAGAAAAATTATAATCTTGACTATACATTTCGTGTGGATTCTTTTTTTGATCATGCAGCTGGAATAGTATCCAGAGCTTTTTGAAGCTTTTTGATCAGTATTTGTTTCAAACCATTTGTTCTTCTAGTTTGTAAGAAATTTTCTCCATAAAAACCTAAGAAACAATTTAAATATGTTGTATTAGGTTGAGTCATCCCATGCATGGTGTAGCCTATAGGAAAACCAATTTGTCCAAGGCTCTGGTCAATGGACCATGCAGTATTCACTTGGGATAATCATTGTATTGTTGAGTGGTATATTCTGAAAGAAATAAAGTGTCGGGATGCTCTCAGCTTGAGCTAACACTAGTCAGTAAGTTGTAAGAAGATTCCCATGTCCATCCAGGACAAACTGCCCGGATGAATCTTAATTTACAGTTTCAAACAACAGTTGCCTGAACTGCACTGCTGACATCTATGGATGTGAAAGCTTTTAGCCTGATATCTAGATACTAAAAAGCCAAAATTGCTATATTTTCTGTTTCCTCATTCAGGTTGGTCAAATTCAAACTTTGCAAAGAAATTTTGATTCTTCAAAATTATATAACACAAAACTTTCTAGAGCCAACCTGATTGACAAAATATTCAGAATATATCACTGAACCGTTGGTGCAGGATGCAATCAGTTGGTAACAAAAACACCACGATGACTAGCAGGAGAGAAAACACACACCTATTTCAAAACCTAATCCCACTGATAGTAACTGTTGGAAATGATCAGCTTAAGCATGGTTCACTATTATCTCACAGATCACTTTTGAAATTAACACCAATCTGAAAATGCAAAAAGTATCTGCACTCTCCTTTTCCATGTTCTCAAAAAAAAATTTTTTTTCTAATTTTTTAAATTTTAAAATTTCGCAGTAGAAATTTTCGCAGTTGAAAAGCAGCTAACCTACTGTATTAGTGGTGAAAAGTGATCTTCATGTCATACCTGGTGATAATTCCTTCAGCTATAAAATTTTTATTTACATTGCTAACGAGAGCTATAAATGCTTTTCAAAAATATTCCAACCATGTGCTTAGATAAACAGTTCTATACCATAATCTCACCATACAAAACAAACATTATGAAAATGAGCCAGTAATTTTGGAATAAAGGCTTATGTAGGACAGGGTGAAGGCACTCTTCCTTTTTGCTTGGATGGTTCTGAGATTTTTTTGCTCTAGGTACAAATAGTGAAGTTGTTATGATTTTCATGCATAACATTGCAATACTTATGATATTAGAAGCTTCAGTGGTAAGATCATCTAATACAATATATGTGGGGAGAGTGACTCATGTTTTAATGTGGTCTACCACAATTGGTTGAAAGACAGTTGGGGGAAAGATAATTGGGTGAAAATCATGGAAAAAATAGCTTATGTGGCTAGAAATGTAACAAATGTTTGGAATAAATGAAAGACACAGCAGTTTACATGGAATGAGCACCGAAATTCTGAAACTAGCTTTACACTAAAATAACTTCAATCTCTGACATGTTAGTTACAGAATTTTTTTATAAAATGCTTCCAAATACAAAAAGTCACTCAAATGGGTAATGTCGCCAAGATCGTTTGTTCTTACCGAAAAATTTTTCACTAGAAAAATAGTTAAAACTAGGGTTAGTATGCTTGAAAATTTACAATCCTGTATAATATATTGTTTAGCAGCAAATAATTAAAATCTTTGTTGAGATTCAATTGTTTGATGCAGTTGAAATTTAGGTAATGTTTGACCCAGCTCAATGGGCTGGACCTCACTCTGACCATAAGTTGAAGATAGAGATTTCTTCACACATTCCAACAATTGTGAATTTTATGATTTTCACCCAATTGTCAGCATCCACGTTAACCATCTATTTTACAATTGCATTTTGACTAGCTTCATACACAGTTTGAATAATTCACTGTGGTATATTTTACAATCCATAATGTTTTCTTTTCCCATCCCATTTTTTTGAATCCCCTGCCCAACATGTGTCAAAGCAACTTCAGGGCCTCATAGGACCTGTGAAACCATACAGTTTTTTAATGATAAGTTTCATTCCAAATAGAATTTATATTTAGTCGATAATTGATTTTTTAGGTGTCAATGCTGTATAAATTCAATTTTTTAGTACTTGATGCTACAATAAAAATTTTGAAAAGAAAATTGAGCTCAGATTCTACATGTCCTGTAAAATTACTGATGCTTTTAAAAATAAACTATTCATTCAGCATTAGATCAGTTTAAGCGTGTAGAATTATAACCAAACCATGAAATTTCGAATAATCAAATTTTAAGAACACCAAACTGATCACTCAAAACAAAAAAAAAACAAAACAGGTCATTATAACATGAAATCAGTACAAGCCAAATCAATATACCATGAAAAAATAAAGCGCTTTTCGGTTTAACATGGTTTCATCCAGACTGTTTCATGACCACAGCTGTGATTCATGAGAGTACTTTTTTCAGCAATTTTTTTTGCTGATCAGGGGCCCTAATTTTTTTTTAGATTGTCATTGGATGTCATTCCTGAGTTTTTTGAAAAATCAAGATCATACTGTAGTAGATGAACTTGTGAAATAAAATTTTTGTAAAAGCATAGAGAATAAATTATAATATTCTAAATAAGCAAAAAGTGTTGAGAATTACCACCCAGTGAACAGATACCCTGATTCAGAAAATTATCTTGTTCACTCTGTGTCTTGAATAAATTTCCTTCTTATCAGGCATTGAAACTTTCAAACAGAATTTCAGAGAAAAACAGTATGTAGAGCTTATGAAAGCTTTCTGATTAATGATTGCTTCACAAAACTTGTCCTATCACTCTCCAAGAAACTTTCTCTTGAGAAAATTCAGGCAGTGAGGAAAAATAAATGCTTAAAACTTGTATTAGGAAATCAATGAGTCATATGAACAGTGAAATCTGATTTCCCAATGCTCTGGTTGATGACCATGCTCTATGTATGTGGTGATTGATTGTACTGTATAATTTTATATTCTAAAACAAATAAAGTGTTAAACTCAAATTGACTCAAGTTAATACTCATCAGTAGTCTGCAAGAAAACAAAAAATTCAGTAGAAGAAACATTTCCAGGAAACCCTGTATATCGCAGAGTTGCAACTAATAGTGGGCAGTACTAGGTACTATATAAATGTTAACGCTATATAAATTCAATTTTTTAGTAATTGATGCTTGAATCAAAATTCTGAAAAAATTAATTGAGCTCAGATTCTACATGTCCTTTAGAATTATAATCAATCCATGAAACTTGGAATAATAAAATTTTAACAACACCAAACCAATCATTCAAAAGAAAAAAAAACAAGAAAAGTTCATTATAACATGAATTATGTACAAGCCAAAGCAATATACCATAAAAGAATAAAGAGCTTTTGGGGTTAACATGGTCTCGTCCAGACTGCATCATGACTGAGGCTGCGATTCATGAGAGCACTTTTTTCAGAAATATGTCTTGTCATTTGGATGCCATACTCTTATTAGAGTCATCATTGGATGTCATTCCTGATTTTTTAAAAATAAAGACCATTCTGATACACCTTTTTTTGTAATTTGCATAAATTCAATCTATTTAATCAATTTAATCATTTTCTGTGGAAACTGTTTTTTTTAATTGTTATTAAATTTTCTGAATGAATAAATCTGTTTGCATCTTTTTACCTTGCAATTCCACTAACATACAAAGTGAAATCTTGGTCGATTTCGTCTTTCCCAATAATTGCCTATGTTTTCAGTGAAAAACTTGGCCGAGTTTCTATGAAAATTTATGTGAGATTCATCTTTTAATAGATTTTCAAAATTAAGCTTCAATTCGCTTAAGAGGATACATATTCATACAAATTATCGGGCATAAATAAAGGATTAGAATCAAACAAAAACCTGAGTAGCTTCCCAAGTTTTTGACACTCAGAAATTGTAAAATTTCAGCAAAGCACCTCATGATAGAAAGATTCCAGCATTTTTGTAATATTCCAGCAAAAAGGCATACAATATTTTACTTAGGGCAAGAAAATGGGAGAAATTCACTGCACAAAATTCACTGAATGCTACCAGAACTAAACATTTCAGCCAAAACAACAATTAACTGTTTCAAGGCTCAGCTACCTTGCTTCTACAAAAACGTTGTATGTAGAGTGTTCTGACATGCGTACAAGGCATTTGGAAATATAATTAATAGTCAAATTGCTCCAGGATAAAAATGGAATAAAACAATGTATACTTACTGGCAGAGTTTCCTATTTCCAGTTACAATTTATTCTAGATTATGTAAGGGAGTGGTTATGGGTGGATGTTCTTAGATTTATACCATATACGCAGCTCTCTAGGAATTCAGTATGGCATCAAAAAATGAGTTGCCAGGGATAGACTTGATCATCTTTTGTGTGGGCTTTTATCACAGGACAAAGAGAGGCATAATGCAGTTGCTGTTCCAGAAGAGGGCTTAATCACCACTCAGTTACTGATACATCGACAGGACATGTATCCAGGAAGAGTGCAGGTGCAACAATTTCGTCGACCTCAATTTCAATGAAACAATCACCTAATATGGTGTTAAAGCACACATTACCAGAAATTCTCTGCTATTGCAATGATGTAATCCTTAATGGCTGGGAATGCTTTTGTGTGTGTATAAACCTAAAATGTAGCAAAATGATATTGTGACTAAAGCAGCATATCAGTTCCTTTGTGAAAAAATGCAAAATATGTGATTTATTCCAATGAGAGTGAGCACAACCACTGCATGTAAAATAGTTTGAAAACCATATGGACACTGAGGCCCATAACTAGAAATTTTTTTCAGGGGGGGAATCACCAAAATGTTTTGACTTACTCAAAACTTGGCGAACGGAGGTCGCGCAGTGACCAACTAGTGGGCTGAGGGGTCCAGGGTGGTTCACTTAAGCGCACCCTGGTGAGGTCTGGGGCAAAGCCCCAGAAAAAATAGATTTTTAGCACTGTTAGTGCTCGAAAAATTTCTTAAAACGCTATATTTAAAATACATAATTGAGAAAACTCAAGATCAAAATTTATTGGCACTAAACAACTGATAAAATCTATTCAAAATTAATGAAGTGCTAAGCGTCCATCACCAGTTTCGGCAAACAAATCAACAAACATATCAAAATCTGTAGAAGCAGTAGTTGACGCTAGTGTTACAACTGAATTAATATTTAAATAAATTTTAACTCATCAGAACGATGATACAATTTTATTCTAACTAACCTGTTGATTCTGAAGGTTTTTGAGAATCTTTCGCAGCACTGGATTTACGTGAAGAAGCTGAATTTGATGCTACACATTGACGTTTGTTGTTTAAATTTGAAGATGTAAAATAGCTAGTGATACGCTTCATATTGTATTAGTTTCAAAAGTTGAAACAATCCTGAAAAAAATTTTCATAAACTTCAACCCCTAAACTTATAAAATACATACAGCAAGAAAAAGCGTAATATTACGTAGGAAACAGGGAAATGAAAGTCAATCTATATTCAACAATGCATTACACTGTTAGACATGCAAATTTTATCATAAAATGTGATATTTGTACCTTTAACCCTTTATTTTTGTGATTCAATAAAGGAATAGAAAAAAATTCACAAGTGCCATGAGTAGTCACTTGTTCACATACATGCGCTGGATCAGATATGCTAAAACAATTTTTTCCGATTTCATTTCAGGGGGGAATTCCCCCTATTCCCCCCTAGTTACGGGCATGTGGACACAACTTGTTATGCTAACTGGAGCTTCCTGCCCTACATGGTCACTGGCATATCATGGAAACATTCTGCTGAAATCTTCCAAATTTTGTTCTCTATCATCAACTGACATACTGTAATCACACAGTGTAAAATTAACATCATGACTTGGACAAAATTGTCCAAATGTTTTGCGAGGAAGCGAAAAGTTAGAAGCTATAAAGCTCATAATGAACAAATAACTTGATGGATTATTACTGGTTCTCATCAAAATGAATACTCCAGCTTTTGGGGCCCCTTTAGTACATTATCAGCATACTTGCGCTGTTGGAAATTCCTAAAAATTCAGAAAATTCCTAAAAATTGTATATAATAGATAGTTGTGATGCTTGTGAAGAAGGGAAATTCCCATGGTTCTCAGGAATAAGGAGTTCTATTGAAAAATTTAAAACATCCAAATCTCAAAGCTTTTTTTCTGGATGAGGTCTTTAGGAATTGACATCTGGAGAAAAATAAAATAAATTATAGTAAGATGAAATAAAGTGAAATAATTTGAAGTATTGTCAAATATATTTAATGAAGTTTTGAAAAAATTAATGCAAATGCCATAAAAAATAACAAAACTGAAAAAAACAACTAGAATAGAAAAGCAGCACAAATTGAAAACAATACACCAATTACAAGACAACAAGAAGTAAAGGAACTTAAAAAATTGCTGACAAAATCAAAAATGAACACAACAAAGAAAGTGGAAGAGTAAAACAAAACCAAAAAAAGGAAATAAAAATGAACTAAGGTCGAAAACAAAGAATGAAAAAAATGGAAAAAAAGAAAAAATGGAAAGCAATACAAGAATTGATCAAAAATATTTTTGCAAACTTGTAAGATTTTTTCGTTAGTGAAATTGTCCTCAGAATGGTTCCATGCTACAGTGTTTTCTGAGAGCCACTTTTCCCAGATGAAAATCGAACATGGAAGTGGCCTAGTGTTCTCCATGTATGTGCTTTGCTTTTGATTATTGTATTTACTTTGCTAACAGATGGTAGTAGTGCTTTTGAAAAATTTTCCAACCATGTTCCTAGATAAACAGTTTTATACTGTAATCACACTATGTAAAACAAACATTCTGGAAATAATCCAGGAATTTTGGAATAAAGCCTTATGTTCTAAGTGGTAAAGGCACTTTTCCTTTTTCGCTTAGATTGTCGTGAAATTTTTGTGCCTGGGTGCAAACAGTGAAGTCATGATGATCATCCTGCCTAGTATAGTAATACTTTTCATGTTGGAAGGATTGGTGGTAAGTTCACATAATGCAATATTCACAAGAGTATCTCTGACCTACTAGGATATGAGCGCATTTTTACTAGCTTTATACGTTGTCAGATGAATTCTATTCATGGTATCTCATGATTCACAGGTTCCCAGAAATCTCGCAACATTTGTCAGAACAATTCCAGGGCATCAAAAGACCTCTGAAATCGAGCACTCATAGTTTTTGAGGATGAGTTTTATACTGAAAAAAACTGCTATTTACTCAAAAAAAAGACCTCAAATGGTCAACCATGCAGGCAGCAGGTTCTTTTGTGCTACACACTGAAATCAACATTCTGAGAAGAAGGTCATGCAACATGTACTCTGGTTTTACATTTCCTGAAACTGACTGACTCAACAACCTGGTGGTTGGGAGAATCAGCTGATCACACAGCATTAGATGCATTTATTAATTTGGTATCAAAGTGGCTGAATGTTAATTATGCAACAACTGTATGAAACTTGGAGTGAATAACCTATAGAAACATGAAACAGATGATTCAAAAAAAAAAAACAATATAAATTTTATCTCAACATAAAATGTGTACAAGCCATAGTCATTGAAAAAGATCATTAAACATATTGCAGCACAAAAAGTGCCTCAAAATTGAATATTGAGAAATAAAATGATTGTACCATGAGTGAATTATTAATATGTATATGAACTTTTTCAAAAAACTCAGTTCAGAGAGAGAACATCCTAATCTGAAAAATTATGATGTTAACTATATGTTGTGTATAGATTCTTTTTTTGATCATACAGCTGGGATGGTTTGCAGAGCTTTTTGAAGCCTTTTGGTTAATATTTGTTTCACACCATTTGTCCTTGAAGTTTGTAAGAAACTTTCTCAATAAAAAATTCAAACAATTTAAATATGTTGTATTAGGATGAGTCATCCCATGCATAGTGGTGCCTATAGTGAAACCTGATTGTCCAAGACTCTGGTCAATGGACCATGCTGTAGAGGGCCACTTAACTCACATTAGAATTCCTTTTAAATTCGTTCAGTTTCTTTTTAATTTTGCATCGATTCTGCTCAAATGATGTTGCAAGATGCTAGATTGACTATCTTGCTTATGTGTCTAAGTTTCCCATAAGCTGGGGGTATAGTTACAGTGAACTGAGTTGACAGTACTTGTTTTCAATGGTTGAGTGCAGATTTGCTTGAAACAATAATTTTGCATATTTTCTTATCACTTTCTTTTCATCCTCTCTCAATATCAATATTCATCTTGAGCCTAAAAACATTTTTCGCAAAATGCAATTACTGTAACTTTACTAACAGCATTTCAGAAACAGGCTGTAATCTTCATGCCAAACTAATGATTTTACAAAACTATATCAAGAGCTTCTGAAATTCCAACAAATCTTGAAGCAATTTTCCCAATCCTTGTGGAAATTTGTTCAATTTTATTGCAACATATAACCATTTCGAAAAAAATTCCAATCCCTACAGAAAATCATTTTCATCACATTTTGGTAAATTTGTCAATTCAACATAAATTTTCTAAATTTATCATGAAAATGAGTTGATTCAAACATCCTAAAAATTTGCAAAAATTTTTTAGATGTTTGCAGATTATTCATTTTTATTAGTTATTTGTGTGGAATACAAGAAGGGTCATTTAGAAAGACTCATTAATGCTTGACAAAATGTCCTATCACTTTAAAAAAATTTTACCTTTGAACATCATGCACAACATTTTTTCGATGTGCATCACAAAAAGTTCAAGATGTTCCACGAAAATTTCAAGATGCTCCCAAAAAAATCAAGATGTGAGAGTTTTGCAATGTTTGACTTTTTTTTCAAGTGCATTGCAGTTTTTTGAAATGCATCAATTTTTTCTCAAGATAATCTTGGAAAAAAGTTCAGATGGCATGATGGAATGTTGAAAAAAAATATCTTGAAATAAAAATCAAGATCTCATCTTGAAAAGAAGTGAGGATGGGCGGCTCATTTCTGAAACTAGTCAATCAAAAGGCGTTGCTCGGCCCCTTTATATATTATATGCAGGACCCTACTGGTAGAGGGCACCCTTGGTTTATACCAGAGGGGTGGCAGTGGAGGGAGGGCAGTTTGGAACAGGCAAAAGAATAGACAAAGTGGTTTTTTATAAGAAAATTTTTCCTGAAAGTTTTTCAGGAAAAGATCAAAAATTCTTGTTTTTCACCCAAAATGCAGTAAATTCAAAAAAAACCAAATAATTGTTGCTTTGTGGCGTTGAAAAAAAACAAATGACAAAACTGCTCACCTACCACTATGCTATGATTACCACAGACTTACTTTTGGTCTGTAAAAGTTTCCTCAATTTTTTGAGTCCTTTTATTATCATAATGATTGGTAATTCATGTGGTGAAACTCAACACTCATAAATTATAAAAAACTGTTTCTACTAACACTCATAACTCATTGACCTGTACTCATAAACTTTTTTTTTGGTGAAACAGTCACTCATAGCAGTTAGTTCCTTGCTCATAAACTCTGATTTTTGGTGGTGGGGCCATTCGAAGCCCTCTTAACAAGGGACTTGTAACTCATGACATTTTAATCCTCGTATGGAGTTTTGTGGTGAAACCAGGCCCTAGTCCGCTTTTAGTATCACATAAATATGAATGAAGAATTAGAATGACAGATTTTAGGGTCGGCTCATACACTAATCTGCATAACCTATGAGATAGACAAATTCTATCTCCAACACAGGCTCTCACAGCACTCAACAACAAACTATTCCACAGAAGATCTGAAAAAATTTATATAACTTGGGAAAACCTCAAAAAGACTGTTCCAGCAAATCTTCAACCTCAGAACCCTGGACATCTATTTAGAAACTTTGCTCAAAATAATCCTGGTATTTTGGAAAAGTTTTTCCGAAATAAAATTTGAGGAATAAGAACAAAATTTGAAAAAATTCCATGAAAAACCAATTGGAAGCCTCAATCCAAATGCATGTCAAGGGATGAAAGAATTAGAAGTAGGCTAAAGATCATGATGATCACACAACCATTTGCATGTGGCATGTGAAATTTTTGGACGGGTCTTAGAGAGAAGTGTGTCTTTCTTAATCAGTTAGGCAAAATTTCTAGGACAAGGTATGCAAGGGATATACCGTGTTTACCAAAATTTACCTTATTCTGCTCATTTTTCAACAGTTTTCGACAAAAAAACCTTCCCGAATTTTGTTCTTTAATTTTCACTGAGAAACCAACCCAAAATTTTTAAACTGCTGGTTTCCCAGTTTGGCTTGGAAATGGGAATGAAAATCGAGTTTTCTTACTTTATCCTGAAACACTAACCTAAGCTCCATTTTGTGGAAGAAATTTTGTATAATTATTATAATGGGAAACATAAGAAAAGGCGATTAGAGAATTGTAGGGACAATATATCAAAGAAAACAAGAAAGGAGCACTCAAAAACACACGACTGACAACTGAATTCCTACAGCTACAGTAATCGGCCCTAACTAAGTATTCCTGGTCTTTTCAGAGGTGAAAATGCAAATCAAAGGGAGTGCAAAACATGAGCAGCTAACATTGAGAGAACATGTGATGCATTTGATGTGGTACAATTCCAGTGTTATGTTTAGAAAAGCAATATAACTAAAGAGTCTCTTGGCTTGTACCATCAAACTAGCTACCGTAGGTCACTCAAATGAGCTTCCTATTGGTAAATGCTGATACAGTGCAACAGTTCTTCAGCAGACCTAAACACAACCTTCAGTTGCTACTCAGCAACTTGAATCCAACAGCTTGCACCTGAAAAGCTACCAGAATACTCCAGAGAACATTACCCAATGACTCTCATCCAAGTCAGAAATATGTGTTATGTTTATTCCTCTGCTTAGGTCAAAGACCTCAGCAATATAAGTCAAGATACTATTGGCTTGTATCGAACTGACTACTGTAGGTCACTCAAAGGAGCTTCCTATTAGCAATCAACTAAACACAGTGCAACAGTCCTGAAGCAGAAATAAACACAACTTTTAGCCATTAAGAAGTAACTGGAAACTCTAACTCTTGCAATCGAAGAGCACTCAGGGTCTCCCCGATGCCTCCTAAAGGTTTACACGAATAAAGAGAACTCACTATAAAAACATCTAGGGGACCTGGGGCTTGACCTTGGCAAGGGATCCCCTATAAATGGGCTCCTGCTTCCACTTATTGCGCAAGTAATAGATAATAAAAAATATGAATAATAAAGTAAAATTATTATTATAATGTGTGTTGGGCTGTCAGCATTCCAATTTACTTGGCGTAAAAGAACAAATATAATAAAATGGAAGCGATTCGGCCAGGACACTCGGAAATTGCAGAATGATAAACATCCTTCTTTTTGGTTGAATCGTGACTTTGCCAATTCACCAATTTAGCATAGATGTGGGATTACTGCTACCATAAGTACATCACCAACATGTGAGACGCTGCTGTAGAAACAATATGTGGCCCAATATAAAAGTCGATTGCCACTAAACAATCGATAAACAAACAATGATCCCCTGTCCCACTTTATTGGCCTAAAAAGGCAATAACAAAAATATGGCTGTCTGGCAGCTCGCACAATACACATAAATTTATAAGAAAGATTATCATCACATGTCAACTATTGCCTTATAAAGGCAGTCATGCCCAGGTAATGACACCTTTTGGCCATTTTCAAAATTTGCGTGGATGCGATGCCTGATACCCTAAGTCCATCCCTAACATCAGCATTTCGATGTTGAGGACTATTTAGATTCTACACTATTTAGATTCTATTTAGATTCTAGATTCTACAGTATTTTTTGAAAGAGTTGGACCTAAGACTGCATCATTAACTTTTGATAACATTAATTTCAGTTGAATGAATCTATGTTTGTTTTATGGCTCCATCTTTTTCATGTTAGGCAAGGCAATGAAAAGAGACCATTCGACTTCTACAGCCTAGCTTACAGAACTGTCGACATGCACTGAGGGCTATCTCATGTTATATTGATGAAAGGCGAAACGGCCCTTACGCAGAAAAATATGCAATTTCGCTCCGAAAAGTTGTTGAACTTTGCACGCCTGAAATTATGAAATATTTGTTCAAGCTTGCTAGCTAGAATCAATGTATAATTTTCAAAATATAACATTCTACCTGCACTGCTCATTTTCATTTTAGAGAAAAATTTTCGACTG
Source organism: Romanomermis culicivorax (assembly GCA_963922205.1). Taxonomy (NCBI): domain Eukaryota; kingdom Metazoa; phylum Nematoda; class Enoplea; order Mermithida; family Mermithidae; genus Romanomermis; species Romanomermis culicivorax. The sequence continues at coordinate 944,460 of CAWUHX010000118.1, read as the reverse complement.
AAAATGGTTTCTGTTACTGTATTATTTTTGAGCTATGTATTAGCTTGTGGCGTCACAGTAAGTACCCTATTTGCATATTTCCAGTCGATTTTACCATTATCCATTGACCTAGTGGAATATTCTTGCATGTTATATTTCAATTTGTTACTGTAATCAAAAAGTATCCAATAGAGAATTAAGAATTGAAGAATGGCAATAGTGAGCAGGGGGGTCCAGTCAAGCAGCTTGGGGGTCCGCCACACACAAAACATAGGCAGATTTTTCTTACCTGGCAGGGTGCCATAAGCCCTCGGGGGTCTGCCTTTGGCTACCCCAGTTTACTGTTCAAATACCCAGTGGCTTCATCAAACATTCCCAGATTCCTTCATACATCAACTATTTATAAACAATGGACACACTGTTATACAGTAAAAAACAAACGCCAGTGATTTTTTCGAAATTTGCACTGATTTTTTCAATTCTTGTCGCAGTTTTTTCAATTCTTGTCCCAGTTTTTTCAATTTTTGTTTTACTTTTTTCACTTTTTGTGCTGATTTTTTCAATTATAAACAGGATCAAACAAATCAGTCACATTTTTTGATGTTCTAATCAGTTTCCAATAAGTCTTCACTGAATCAGGATAATCATCAGGGTACTCTATCAAATCTACAGGAATAATATCATCCTCTTCAATATAAACCTTTTTCTCATCTGGTTTATCAGAAATTTCTAGTTTTCTTCCATCTTCAGGTTTGACTTTAAGAGTGGTTCTTGGAAATGACATCTTTTGAAGTGTCAAAGTCAGTTATACAGTAGGGACAAGTGATTACATTTGGATGCTTAATTTCAAAGTGGCAGACCAGCTCACGAGGCAATGCAAATAGTAAATTGCATGCTGGACAAAGATATCTAAGACCCCCATGGAGAGCATTATAATGCTCAGGAAATCAATTTGATCTTGAAAAGGTTTTTTGGCTAGTAGTACAAATATTTTTAGTAGACATTTGGCAGAAGTATTGATCAGATTTCTTATTCATAAACTTTGGATGATATCCTTATTTATAAACTTTGCATATAAATCCTTATTTATAAACTCAGCATAAAATTTCTTATTCATGAACTTGCCGTGAAAATCCTTAATCATATACTTTGGGCACTTTTTGAAAATATCGGTTTGGCTGAAACTAAAATTTATCAAAATTGCCAGATTGTCTATAGACAATAAAACATAAAAACTAAGGGTTGAACAATATTGATTGGTAAATTACGACTACACTTGTACAAAAAGACATATGGTTTTTTAAAGACATGCATTTTTCCACCTATCCTAGCAAAAGACTTGCATTTTTTGAAATTTATATAGAAAGGACTAAGGTATTAAAAAAATGAAACACTGCATGTTTTGAAAAAAATTAGTGCAAGTTTCAAAAGAAATCTGTGCAAATTTCGAAAAAATCACTGGTGTATGTTTTTTTACTGTATAACAATGTGTCCCTTGTTTATAAAAAGTTCATGTACGAGGGAGTCTGGGAATGTTTGGTGGAGCCACTGGGTATTTGAGCAGTAAATGGGGCCAGGTGAAGGTGGGCCTGGACAGCTATCGGCACCTTGTCAGGTAAGAAAAATTCGCCTACGTATTGTGCGTGGCCGATCCCCAAGTTGCTTGACTGAAGCCCCCCTCCCCTCCTTACTACTATGGCTTTTTTTTGCTTATTCTTCTGACCAGCTTGGCCCCCTTACTCTACAAAGGTATTCAGTTGGGAAAAAATTATGTCAAGCTGTTATGTTTAGATTTCTGCTTAGGTCGGTAGATGACAGCTAAGGATGCTACTGGTTTGTACATTGCTGATTACTGTAGGTCACCAAATAGGGCATCTGATAAGTAGAGGCCAGTATAGTGCAACTGTTGAGAGTGGTCACACAAACCACCCCAACTAGGAATGGTTGCAGAATGAGGGCACCTTCCATGTTTTTTGGTCGACTCAGTTGGTTAAAGCATGGGGATGGTAGCCGCAAGGGCTGCTCCAAATACTTCTTGCAGGCCAAATCACAAGAAAATGGATACTCATTACTATAATATCCAAGTGGGATCAAGGGCTGCCTCGTTAGTTTTTAAGGGTTCCAATGTTTGGCACCCACTTCGAGTCATGGTGCAAGATATAATGAGTAATAATAAATGGAGTTATGCAAAAATATAGTGCAGTGTAGTCAGCATCCAGTCTTACTGTTGAGAATAGTGACAATAACAACCGCCAAATGATACGTAATGTGCATTGAGCAACAACAAATTTATGAGAATGATAAAATTTTTCTTCTTTGGCCAGCCACAATGGACCAATTTTGCATGGATGTGGCAACACCACTACTGCAAATGACATATGCAGACAAAGCTGAGCATGATTCACTTCTTCCATCATTGTTCCAAATTGTTGTATAAAGTGATTGGCTAATTTTGTGAATTCCTTCCAACAATGCCCAACGTATGTTTTTTGTTTGCCTTTTAAGAAGGCACCTGATTCAATGTTGAAAATGGTCCCAGCCAGTAATTAATGTCAACAGTGAGGAGAAATTCACAGGCACACTGTCCGGAGATCATGTTGCTGATCAGACATGTTTGAGTCAGCTGCTTATCCATTATTAAAGTAGAAATTTGGAACAAAACAGGGAAATTATTTCGAATTAGCAGCTAGAATACAGTACCTGTAGCAAAAATGCTCCATTTCCCATTTGGTGAACACTTTTTTGACTTGAGAAAAAAGAATTCATCAAAGTAGAAAATGTTTCTTTGTGGGAAATTGGCATAAAATGATCAAATCATGTAAAAAAACTTTATTGCACAAAGCTACTTTGTTCAAAAAATATGGTATAGGGTCCTTGGACTTTTTAGCCAGGGGGTACAGGGTAGGCGAGCAAAAAAACGTCAAATAGTTCTAGGAGTCTGTTTTTCATAGAAAATACGCAAAAAAATCATCAAAAAAGCAGTCATGGTGAAGTGTCAAGGGGTGTCTGACCCTTCTTAGGCCCAGGTGAAGTGGCCAGGTGTTAGGTTAGGAGATTGAAACCCTACCCTCCTATGTGCATGCATGATGCTGAGAAGTGTAGAAGCTCATCATTTTTTCCACTAGCAAAATTATTGTTTCCCCCAGTTAATCTGCAGCTTTTGGGTTTTTTTGCAAATTTTTTGCATAATGATGTTATTCAAATGTTCAATGGTAGATGGGTGTAAGACTATTGGCTTCTTCTGGAATATGACTGATAAATAAACTTGATACAAAAAAAACAAAAAAAAACACTTTATAAAAGGCTCTATTCGTGCAATGCATTTGTCATACATTAGAAATCTGCCCAATTCTTAACTCCACAACTTGAATCTTCTTGACATCCTAACTATGCACTTAAAGATCAATTGGGGTAAAGAGCCAGTGACCTAGAACGTTTTGCGCAAATTTTAGGATAAACTAAGACAGTCAGCTAGTATGTTTGACGTAATATTACTCATGAATGGTTTCTGGATGTCTTCCTTAAAATGATGAATTTTGCAGTGCATTGGTTTTGGTAATTGTAGAATTTTGGTAATATTGATAACAGTAAAGAAAATAGTCAACAATTTGAGGTGAGTGTAAAACCAGTCTGTCCAATGAGGAAAGTTTTGTATCATTGTTTATTGTTTTTTTTGTATCATTATCATGCTATTTATTTGATGAGCAATAAGATAACAATGAAATAATAAAGTCCACAACATAGAAAAGGTAAGGCATCAAAAATTTTTTTCGTGCAACACATCAAATTTGCATAAAACAAAAAAATGTGAAACTCTGATGATAGGACAGGACTTATGAAACATGCATATCCCTTGCCTATAATCTATGAAACTTGGACAATCCTTACGGCCTCTATAAAAATATAAAGACATTTTATAATAGATTGTTATCATACCTCTGGACCTGTGATTTTTTTTTAATTCAGACATGAGACAAAATGTTATGAGCAAACTTTACAGTAGGAAGTCTTTAGAAATGCATAAGCTTTTCTATTGTATTTAAACATCCACCTCCTAGAATTTATTACAATCATTACTCCAACAGTACTTAATGATTCATGATGAAAACTTTACTATCAAAACTACAAACCTACACTGCAATCTCAATTTAGACAAGTAGACATAACAACTTTTCCAAAAAAAATAATTAACCAATATAAGGAATCGTTGATGCTATGTTACTGTAAAAGAAATCTAAAGATATCAGCTTGTTCATCATGGCTACTGGGAAATTAAAACTCTAGACCCACAATGCTCACCCTGGAAAATTATGTGCCAGTAAAGTAAAGTAAAGTAAAGTAAAGTAAAGTAAAGTAAAGTAAAGTAAAGTAAAGTAAAGTAAAGTAAAGTAAAGTAAAGTAAAGTAAAGTAAAGTAAAGTAAAGTAAAGTAAAGTAAAGCAAAGTAAAGTAAAGTAAAGTAAAGTAAAGTAAAATAAGTAAAGTAAAGTAAAGTAAAGTAAAGTAAAGTAAAGTAAAGTAAAGTAAAATAAGTAAAGTAAAGTAAAGTAAAGTAAAGTAAAGTAAAGTAAAGTAAAGTAAAGTAAAGTAAAGCAAAGTAAAGTAAAGTAAATTAAAGTAAAGTAAAGTAAAGTAAAGTAAAGTAAAGTAAAGTAAAGTAAGCGCATTAACATTCAGTATGTCTCCTCCAAGATGAAGATTTTGACATCAGTTTACAGCAGTGTCTAAGCAGCAAAATAGCTGGTGCAGATAGCAGTTACACTTCTTTCCTACTAGGCCATATTTGAAAATCTTTTTTTGCCAATAACCTTTTCTCACTTTTTTCCTTGAAATTCAATGAACAAACAAAGTGGAATCTTGGTAAAATTTGTCTTTATCAACTAATGCTCTTAATTTAAGCAAAAATCTGGGCCTACCTTCTGTATAAATTAATGTTAAATTGAGTAATATGTCTGACTTTCAAAAATAATGTCATATCTTGCTTATAGTGATACACATTTATACAGAAATATCAGCATGAATAAAGGATAAGTATCAAATAAAAACCTATCAATGATCAGTAGGTAAGTTCCCAACGTTTTGACACTCAATAACTCTGAAATTACAGCCAAGCACCTAAAAATAAAAACATTCCAATTTTTTGGAACATCATAGCATGAATGCATCCAAGTTTTACTCAAGACAAGAAAATGAGATAAATTTAGTGTGTGAAGCTCATTGAATGCAACATCAAGAAGCAAATTTTTTAGCAGTTAGAAAAAAAACTGCTTCCAAGCTAAGCTACCTTGCTCAGGTAAAAAGACTGTATATAGATTTTTGATACATAGATTTTGGTATTTTAAAGTTTAATTTTTAGTTGATTATGTCCAGGATAAAAATTGCATAGCACAGAGTCAAAGTGTACTTCCTGGGAGAGTTACTTTTTTCTACTCTGATGTTTCTGTAAGCTAGTCACACAAGATAAGGTAGGGGAGTGGTTAAGGGCGAATCCTGTTGTATATATACCATGTAGACAGATATCTAGGATTTCAAAATGGCATGACCAAATCACTTGCTGCCAATTCAACTGTTATCTTTTGCGTTGCAAGTTATCTCTGAACAAAAACAGCCATAATGGAGTTGCCACTAGAGAACAGGACTTAATCACCATTCAACTACTCAAATATATATGGTAGAAGTATTTAAAAAAAATTTAGGTGCAATTGTTCAGTTGACCTCAGTTTCAATGGAACAATCGCTGGATATGGCCTTGAATCACAAATTACCCAGAGCAATAATGAAATTCACGATGGCTGGGAATGTGTTTCTGTGTGTCTAAGCCTAAAATATAACAAAATGACATTGTGGTCAAAGCAGCATATCAGTGTTTGTGTACATAACGTTAATTTTCAACAGTTCAGTTAAATGTATATTTCCAGTTTTCATTTTTTTGAAGAGTAGTATTGATTTTCATATTCAAAAAGGGACTTTCAGGTCGGGTGTTGGCCCTTGTTTTTTTATTCGGACCAGGCCAGGTGTTCAGGTTAATACCCTATTTCTAACCTGATTGGGTTCACACTTCTATAGAAAATTCTCAGTTGACCCTGAGCTAAGGTTCCAGGTCAAATTTTGGCCCTAGTAAATATGTCGAGGACAGAGGTTACTAGAGGCGTGATCTTAAAAGCAATTTGTATATGGTAATTTCCTTGATGCCCAATTGGACCACTGAATAATAAGGTCCATTTTGCGCAACATTGCAAATTGGCATAAAACATGAATCGTGAAACGGTGATGATAGGACAGGAATGCATGAAACCTGCATGTCCCTTGCCTAACTGAGCGCCTGGACAATCCCGACTGCCCCTAAAAGATAACAACTATATACAAACAGTTTATAACAGCTTGTTGTCATACCTCTGGGGTTTTCCAATTCAGCCATGAAATGAAAAGTTATCGACAAAAAAAGATAATTAAAATATTCAACTATTTTGTCTTTTCAAATTGGAAGGTCTTCAGAAGTTGACGAGATTTTGAATTGTGTTTAGATGCCCACTTCCAACACTATTTTTCAATCATTACTGCAAAGTGATCTTACGATTTATTTTGGAAACTTTACCATCAAAATCAAAAAGCTGCACATAGCTATCAATTTTTTACAAGTAGGATTCTAAAATTGTGCAAAAAACAGCAAAAAGTAAAAAAAAAACAAAAAACAATATATGTCCAATATACTCCCAACATTATCGAGAAACTAAGATGCGAGACAGGATAGTTTTGTTTTGGCCATACAAAACTATCATCCGATATATCTCTAATTCCTACAACTAAGTGTGATCCTGAGATTATGTTTATTCTTAGTTCAGCTTTGAAAATTTCTCAACAGTTATTTCTCTTTGGTGAATTATTTAATCATAGGACAACCTACATATTTTGAATCCCCTCCAAATGCTCTTTCTAAAATTGTAATGAAAAAAATAAAACATAGTCCAAACCATGTCTCAAACATTTTCCTAAATGCATGGACTAAACAGGCAACAAAATCATACAACTATACAATATATGTCATATTCAGGATTATAATTTTTGGATTTGATTATGAAAGGACATTTGTCTAGATTTCAATTTTCATCCTTTTAAGCCCATGGTTCATGGAATACAAGCTTCAAATCGTGTGAAGCGCATCATAAGCGACATCGAAGCTGAACCAAATTCGATGCCCTGGATGGGGCTTTTAGACCATAATTCGCAGCCATGTGGCGCATTCTTGATCAATCCGAAGCCAGGAGTAGAAAACTATTCCGACATTGCACTTACTGCAGCTCATTGCCTCCCGTGAGTAACTTGAACTTTCAGCTTGTAAATTAATTCATGAATGACCATTGGATGTTTCAGTTTCATGAATTCTGGGCTTGAACAAAATATTCCTTTTGGACAACATTGAAATCTATATCATCCAGTTTTAACTTGTTTTTTGAAATTTTTAGCCGGATAGACTTTCTATCGAACTTGGATATCTTTGTCTACTTTGGGAAGCACAATAAAGATGTGATCGAAGCTGATGAAATTGAAGTCCGTGTAGATTCCTACATTTTCCATGTAGAATATTTGGGTGAAATTGACAGTGACATTGCCCTGTTGAAATTGGAAAAACCAGTCATATTCAGTGACACTGTCCAGCCAATAGCACTCGCAAATTTTTCGTTACGTGATGATGACAACTGTTCTCTCAGTGGCTGGGGATCAACTCGAGGTAAAAATTTTTGAATTCTGTGGATAATTTGGAAGTAATTACATTTTTAGGTTCCTTAGCCAGTTCAAAAAAGCATGTTGTAGTACGGCTGTCATCCTAAGAAACATATACATAAGAAGCAACCAAACCCTGTACTTAAGTGTTATAAGTATAAATTAATTATGCCCAGAAAAAACATATTTCTTACAGGTTTTGTGCTAAAAAACGTGCTACTACTCCCTTGACCAAAAAATCAAAGTATGAATAGGAAATCCATTCAAAATTGAATTTTTTTCTGCAATTTCACAGATTTCAGATTACAGGCATTAAGTACCCACAATACAATCTAGATCAATAATATTTTATCAGTATATATTATAACCTGTAGTGTATTTGAATGAAGTATCTTGTTGCATCAAAACTTTAGTTTACTCTGCACAATAAATTCTAATATTCATCAGCTTTTAATTAACCAAATCTACACACTTTTCTTTCTTATAAAGTCAAAATTTCAGTATCATTGGTCAAACTTCAGTGTTTTACAGTCAGCATCCTTTGCCACACGACTCATCAATGCACCTCTACAACAAAAAAAAACACACATGGCGCAAATGCATAGGGCGCATTTGAAAATGGTGCACTTGAAAATCGGTGCAATCGGCTAGGGCGCAAATGGGAAAGCGCAATTGAAACTGGCGCATACGGCTTCAAACTCCGGAAACAAGGCCTCGAGCCTCCAGCAACTCCTATCGGCATATCTGCAAAACAGCTCATCTCAAAACAGTGCGACCCGAAATAGCGCATCTCAAAACAGGGCCTCTCAAAACAGCGTAACCCAAAACGGCGCGACTCAAAACAGCGCAACTGCAAAAAAGCGCACCACAAAATAGTACTCTGCAAAACAGCGCATCTCAAAACAGCGCGACCCAAAATAGCACATCTGAAAACAGCGCCTCTCAAAACAGTGTAACTCAAAAAAACTCAGTTAACAGTTGAAATTCATTTTAAAAAATATTTAGAATTCAGTTTAACAGGTGAAACTCAGTTAACAGTTAAAACTCAGTTAACAGTTGAAACCCAGTTAACAGTTGAAACTCAGTAAAAGCTGAAACTCAGTTAACAGTTGGAACTCAGTTAACAGTTAAAACTCAGTTGACAGTTAAAACTCAGTTAACTGTTGAAACTCAGTTGATAGTTGAAACTCAGTTGATAGTTGAAACTCAGTTAACTGTTAAAACTCAGTTAACTGTTGAATTTATGTTAAAAAATATTTAGAATTCAGTTAAACAGGTGAAACTCAGTTAAACAGGTGAAACTCAATTAACAGTTAAAACTCAGTCAACAGTTGAAACTCAGTTAATAGTTAAAACTCAGTTAACAGTTGAAACTCATTTCAAAAAATTGTTAGAATTCAGTTTAACAGTTAAAACTCAGTATAAGACACAGTGGAAACTCATTTTAACACACAATTTGAATTTGGTTTAACAAACTGTTAAAACCCATTTTAAGTACCAGTTTAGACCTAGTCGAACAATTTAAACTTATTTCAACAGTTGTCACAGAGTTTGGCACTTAAAACTCAGTTTGACAATCAAGTTGATTATTTAGTGACTACTTGATTTTACAGTTTTTTCAAAGGAGCATGCATCGCACAAATTAAATTTTGTCAAACTGGCCAGCAGAAGTACAATTAAGTCAAAAGTTCATCATTCTCCACCCAGTTAGCTTAATATACCTGCTTCGAGGAACGACCGCTTGAAAAACTTCTTCCTCGATACTAATTTATCTGTTTCATCAAAATATTTTCCGGCTTCCTTACTGTAAATTTGCATTTGATCTAAATATAAATAAAAATCAAATATAAATGATGAATAAATAAATAAATAAAAATGAAATAAAATATGTACGTGCTGTCTTTTTTGTTAATGAGACCTAGTACCTGTACTATACATTTGCCCTGATTTGTAGTGCCCTGTTTTGCAGTTGCGCTATTTTAGGCCACGCTATTTTGCAGTTACGCTGTTTTGGGTTGCACTGTTTTGAGATGCTATCCAGAAAATAAAGCAGAATTCTGACCAAAAAAAAGCACACTGGTGGACAAGAGACAGTGTCCAACCAACCACACACTACTACCTAGAAAAGTGAATGTTATAAGTAAACCCGGTCAGGGGAGTACACCACAATACTATCCACAAAACAATGATGCATCAGTGATGCCAAAGGAAAAAAATTGGCCCATGCAAACTAAATAATTTCTCCAAATGAATAAAAATGGCAAAATGTTATGCAAAACATTCTTGTCCATTTTTGTTTTTGATGCCAAACTGGTTTGAAGGATTTGTTATTTAATGAGAGTGAACCTACTTTAGCAACAAAGAACTTTAGAAATGGATAAATAGAGGACCAAAGCTCAGAGAAATTGACCCTCTTCTGACAATAGTAGTAAAAAATGATTAAACCTTTTTCAGCTTTGAAGACCGTCCACTACAGGAAATTGCAATATGATGAGGATAAAAAAGTCTATTTCACTGATGAAGGCGGCGCAGTATACGTGAGTTTAGAAATAAAGAGAATGATAAATGTAATCAGCTCTAATATATTTTCAGGGTGATTCTGGCAGTCCAATGGTATGTCAAAATGGAAACAGCTATGTAGCCCGTGGGATAGCCGTGCAAACACCAACAAACAGAAGTGATGCTGCATTGATGTGAAAAATTCTCCATAAAGAATATACTTCATTCCCATATAATTACATTGTGTGTGGCAACTTATTCACCCTGATGCAAGTTTATACTCGACATCTTCAATAACCCCAAGAAAGTTTAAGTTGATTTGATTTTTTTTGCGCCAAAAAGTATTCTGACATAGAAAAAAATAAAGTATATTTCTTACTGTGAGGCAAATCCGACATCAATAGTGTGTCATCTGCATTTCAAGTTCTGAATAACTGTACAGAACCCCTTATTTTTTACATATCACAATGGTCAAATACATTAATGTTTTCCGCTAATGAAGTAGTTGATGTCACATGTAAAAAGATCAATTTTATCATTTTTTTATTGGTAGCATGTAGAAAATTAGAGCTAAAGTCACAGTTAAATGGAAATGGGCAAACTCAATCAGATGTCAAAAATAAGTTAGGATTATTTATAAAATCTGATTATGCACTTTCGGATTTTTCGAATAAATTTTGAGGAATCTGGTTAATCATTCACATCAGGATTCCTGATAATAAAAAAAAATTTCACAATGTCAAGAGCAGTTTTATAACAATATTCACCTCGAATTCAGTGGATTAATGAACAGAATATGATAAACTATAAGACTCGAATATACTCGCTTTCTCTGATGGAAAGAAGTGAAAATGCTTGAAACCTTCAGCCTGAAATCCAGTTTTGTTGGGGAAGCACAACTGCATTTTTGTGGAGAATGACCGAAGGTAACCTCCAACCATACTCAACAAAAAAAATTTCCCTTCTATTAGGTTAACTTCTCTTGATTGCATTATGTTATATTTTGTAAAATCAGAAGAGGTGAGTATAAACCAGCCTTGATGCTAGAAGTAGAAAATCATGAAAAGTTAGAAAAACTCAAACATGCTCATGCCTCCATTCTTTGTGTTCATTTGAAATCTGGAATTTGGAACAATCCTCTGCTTAATATCAATTAGTTACATTTTGCTTACATTCACCCTGAAACCATCCTCGAATTATATGCATAACAAAGCTCTGTGAACACAAAGTGTCTTCTCACCTTTTTTTCCAAAAATATATGTTCTTACAGAAACAAACGTATATGAAACAAGGTTGACGGATATCGTATGGCATTTACCATGGATATTTGCCGCATATGATGAAATCAAAAGTCCACATTTCATCAATCCTATACTCAGTTTATATGATAAAATGACTATTGGGCATCAATGGAGTGTAGAACAAACATTGGTTCACTATTTAACAGGAGTCCATGGACATGTCCCAGATGAATTCTACAATAGGCTCGAGATGGTCGAGCGTGATCATGCCAATTTCACAGACACACCGATCCACCGAAATATTTCCTCTTTTAGAGCCAGGTTTTATGCACATGACATCATTGGCTATGCTACTGCATCAAGTGCTTGGTTATGCGCACTTATTTGCTTCAATGGGAACTTTGCAGGACCATGCAGCTTTGTGCCATCCATGAAACGATGTTACATATCAGACTCTCAGTTTTCTGAACTGAATAGTCTTGCGGAAACACCGTCTGTTATGATTGTTATTCCTGGCAAACGAAAATGTAAGCCATTCTTCTTAAAGTTGGTACAAGTGGATAAATCCATTTGATTTGTACTTTCAGCAGCTTCCAAATTGGACAGTAGACAAAATATACCACTGTCTACTATCGTGAAAGCTGTGGATTTGAGCACACTGCCAATATGGAGCATCAGTTTAAGTGTGAACTACACGTCATTCTTCCACTGCACCGGACGAATGGTATATGTTAATAAAATTTATGAATGGATAGAGGCATCAACTGCTTGCCTGAGAAGATTAGTGCCAGGGTATGCAGCATTAGTGCTCTATTTGTTTATGAAGCTTTTCCAATTAATTGTATCCTGTAACATCAAAATGGGACGACTCAAGTCCCCTGCTTAAGTTTATATTTTCTAAATTTTTAAGAAATTCGAAAATATCCTTGTGAATTTGCAATAAAGTTACACTGAAATTGAATTTTGGAGTATATTAGATAAACTTCTGGGTAAACTGTAGTTTTTGGCTTGTTATGCTCTAGATATAACGAAGGTAGGTGTGTGTTTTTGATAAAGTTTCATCATTTATTTTTAACAGTTATCAGTGGTCAGAATGCCTTTGTACAGCCTGACAACTAGTGAAATCAAAGCTTGAAATGTTCACTTATTTTCCATTCCAAGATTAGGGATCTTGAGTGCTTTCTGCTCGGACCTTTTTGACGCTTTGAAATTTCCTTCTGTTGAATTCACGATCATGAATTACATAATGGAATTATTCATTGTGACTAAATTTCAGTATCACAATAATTACACACAATCTGTTCAAACTTAATAGACTTAAATTGACACTAAAAAACCGAGGTTCTGTGGAGATTTTACTTTGGCATTGTATGAAATAACCTGAAAGGGTACTGAATAATATGGGAATCATGCATTTGTTTTTTAGGCAAAATGAAAAGACTGTGACTCTCGCCGTCAGCATCATGCGAGAAGATGAAATCACCCATCATATAGAAGAAGTGTCCCTCAATAAATCTGTGCCAATAGTGCGCTTCCAATTGCACAATTCATGCTTTAACAGCTGTGCACCACTGATAGGCAATATTTACCCTATGACAGAAACACCTCAAATAAACAAATATGATCCTTCAACCGGAAGTTTCATGTCTGAGCCTTACAGCATGCCATGGCTGGTACACATAGAACGTGTTGGTGAACAACCTGAATGCATTGGCATATTGCTGAATGAATCGGCTATTACTGCCACCGGGCGCACGGACAGGACGCGATTTGTCCTGACCTCCAAATTTTGCTTACGAAATGGGTGAGCAGTTATATAGCCTGTTGTTTTAAGCTTTGCGTGGCTCATGACTAAGGTCTAGAGTTTTAGGTGCCCTACCTAAATTTTTTTGGGCTGATTAATGTTTGAGAAGCATAGAAAAAACAAAATAAAGTGCTTCTGGTACACCTCTGTGTATGTTAATTGCACTTTTTTGGGGTTCGGAGATCCACTTGCACCCAATTTAGAATGTTTTTTTTTTAATTTTCTCCTGAAATTGTCATTTGGATCAAAAGCTTCAAAATGAGCAAGTTTTATTATTTACTGATTGTATGTAACTGTAGTCAGGTAAACTGTAATTTCGAAGCTCATGGTCTGAAGAAGGAACCAAAACCAAACATATACACTGATGCAGCACAGTGCTTGGATGGCTGTACAGGAGAAAAATTTATTTCAAGCCTAGCTTGAAACCCTGATGTGTGTCGTGCATGAAAAATAATATAAATAAGTAGAGGCTTTTAAGCTGTGTAGCTTGACAATTTATCACACGTTTTTAATAAGACACTCGGAGTGTTAGACGAGTTTAACCCAACGATAATCGAATTCAGGAGATTGAGGGGCTGATAGAGTGCGCTATGTCAAATTTCCAAGATTCTCGGCTCAGGTGGTTTAAGGTTTTCGGATGCTGAAACTCGGACTGTACTATTTTACCCAGTCAGAAGTTTCACCCAATTACTCAAACTACTTTCCAAATAGTTTGACTTATCCTAGACCACACACTCAAAACACAATTTACTAATGTACAAAGTCACCCCCTCAAACTTCAAAACTCTCCACACATGCTAGGACACAGCCGCTTGGCTACAGTACAAACAATCTCTACTCAAAAACATTTTCACAATTTTTTCACATTGTAGCCACGCCTCTCAGGGGGTCTCCTCATGATCTCACTTTCTCAACTTGCTGACCTTTATTCGAAAACGACACAAACGTTACAAATACGCCATATTCTCCCACAACATGTGGACTTGTTTCGCACTGGAGAAAGTCTAAATTTGATTCAAAACCTTTGTATGCACCCCTAGAATTTGCTTACATAGAGCATTCTTCCTCGTTGTACAACTCAATTTTGTCTCACTATAGACAAAATTTGATGCTTGAAAATATTGAGTATCTGCATATGATATCCTTTGGTTTAGTTTCTATTGAAATAAACATGCTTTTTACTTTCTTTGTGCATTATAATGAAGTTAGTACTGTAGGCTTATGTGGAACGAAGAGATTATTGAACTTAATATTGGCGCCTGATTTGAAAACTTTTCGCACTTTTTTCAGGACATAATCTGCTGATTCCTTTCATTTAAAAATCTAGTCCCTACTCATGGTATATCATGCAACGTGCAGAGTGTCCAAAGCCTGTTGGTAGGGCTGGTTTGAAGCCAAAGCTTGGACGATTAACTACAGAACCATCAATATGACCAACCAATAGTGGAATAATAACTTTTTACATGTTATACGCTCTGCCAAACACATATATTTCAATTTTTCAGATACTTTAGCAGTCGTATTTATGTGGGCAGGTATTATCGTTACTTAAACAGCCGATTCCAGCAGAGCCAGGAGCTGCAGGCTGTCCATGAGCAACCAGATTTTTTGCGAGATTGGGATATTAACACAGACAAAGAAGAATTGTTCCAGAAATTTCCTGATTTCAAGCAAGATTACCAGCAGAGGAAAGAGAAGGAAGAATACGAGCAGAAGAAAAAGCAGCAAACAATTACCGAAGAAGGGTTATTCCATCTGTTTCAAGACTTTGCATCATTGGAAGATAACCAGCTCGATCAATATCATCGGAATCAACAATTCCTAAAAAATTGGATGTGGGATGCTGCTGAACCCATAATTCTGGAGTTAGTTGACGACCTATTGTTCAACGCATACGTCCAACCTCTTTCAATTGATTCTAATCAGATTTTCCCATTCGACGGCACAGGACTTTTCGCAGTGGACTGGCAATGGAGTAATATGCTTTAAAAATGTACCCCTGAGCGTAATGCTAGAAAATATACTATCTATGAAACCCTAATCTGGTGGTAATGATGCATTCATGCTGCAGCATGCTTATATACTTTGTCATTGTCCTTACAAGTTTTTTTGCAATGGAAGTATACAAATAACCCTAAAATCTGTACAATATTTTAAAATTCCTAATTGCATTTCTTGATGGTGTTTTTTCAATGAAAAAAGATAGCCCAATAAAGCTAAAGAAATCATTATAAAAAGCATTAGCAGCTAATTTAAAAACTGAAAACTTGTTGAGACAACCTGTTACTTTTGCTAAGTTCTCCTGCTCTCCAAAACTGACTCTTCTACTATGTAAAGATGGGTCTATCTGCTAATTGCCTAAAACTCCAAACTTCAAAAAAAACATTACTTTACATGTTTAGAGTTTTGCACACTTTTTTAAAAGGCAAAACCATAATGCCCTAAGCTTAATTGCACCATCATGGTAAGGTTTCAAATTTTTATGTGTAGAAAATGTGTAATATCCTGAAACCATGCAGTGTTGGTTTTATTTAAGTATAAAGTGTTTTTGACACATAAAAAACTTTAAACTTTTCAGATTGTAGGAAATATTTGAAAAAATTCATGTCATGTAAAATATTGTTAGTCTCTTCATTCTACATAATTTTTTTAGTCATTTGTTTTGATTTGCCAATCTTGGCCAATTTATGACTTTTGAGCTCATATTGTTTATCCGCCTTCTATGCCCCAGTTTAATGGACACATTAGTTCGATGTAGACCCCCTTTACACATACTTAGTACATAGAGGTCGAATTTTACATGTTAAAGCCTTGACCCTACTTTCTTCATAGAAGTCCAATTTTCTACATTCCTCCTACATCCTGAAATTTGGACTAAATAACACTGTTCGCTACGCTTTATACACCCACTGTATTGCTCTATATGTTATAAGTAGCCTAGCCTCTCTCGAGGCCTACACATAGAAAGTAGCTTTTTTTGTGTACATCCCCATTTGGCCCCACGTATTTTTTTAATAATGGAAGCCTCTGAGGACCAGAGCAATATGAAATCTAAATCCCCCTGATATTGTTTCTCACATCTAGCATGGACCCTGACCCAACATTGAACAGTCTATTTTGTCTCGGATGCTTATTTGGAGTGGGTTTTCTTGTCTCAGAGAGATGAGCTGTAATAAATATGTCAAATGGATTAAAGATCAATGAAGCTAACCTCAAAAACTACGTTTAATTTCAAATTTTTGGGAACATAGATTAGTAGCTAATTTACCTTAAATTATCAGAGTCAAATTGGAATATTTTACCAATATACTCATAAGTTCCATGTTTGTATTAAGATTTGCCATAATCGTCTCCCCATTGTCGTAAATGTACAATTTGAGTTCACAGTTTTACGTAACATATCAACAACTCCATTCAAGCTATAAGCTCAAAAGGAAGCTTTTTGGATGTCAGGGCTAATACACATTCCAGATCTTCATGTACAACATTTCCATGATAAGTGACAGATTGTATGTAATATTTGACAACTTTGTTTTCCAGCTGGCAGTAATTGTCCTCCATATATCATACCTCTTTCAACTAAATCCACCACCCTGTCCACTAATGACACAAAATTTCCAACGAGAATAATTGCCGAACGCACCTTCTACAGGAGACAGAAATCACGTAGATTGGTAAGTTGATTATGTTGTTTTGAGAGTATGACGCTGTACATCAGTTCTGGGTTGATGAATAGTATACTAGCAGCATATTCATCATTAGAGCACGGATTTTTAAGTGCTGCACTTAATCTTTTGTTTTGATGGAATATACTTCCCATGCTTAGAAATGCAATTATCCATGGTGTCTGATGCAAAAGAATGCTAATTAACAGCACTTAATTGCACTTCATTTGGGAGTCTTGCACTTAATTGCACTCAATTTAAACTTTTTGTAAAAGTTGCACCTAAATCCATAGTTTTTAATTAAAAACTTGGAAAAACATGGTTAAAAATAGTTAAGAAGTTCAAAACTTTTTAACTATTTTTAACTTTTTAACTAGTTTTAACTTTTTTAAAGCTAAAAACCTTTTTTTAAGTTAAAAACTTTTTAACTATTTTTAACTTTTTAAAAGTTAAAAACGTTTTTAGTTAAAAACTTGAAGAAACCTAGTTAAAAACTTGAAAAATAAGGTTTCATGAAAGATCAATGGTGGAAAATTTTCAGTGATGCATCAGATTTTTTGAATGCATTTGCCGGCGGAAAGTATACACGTAGTCTTGGCCAAAATCCTGATCTTCACTGGTTTGTTTCTGACTCCAATCCGGAATTTAAATTTAAAACGTTGTTCATGACGTAGATGTAGAGCGTTTGTTTTCTCAATATAAATTAATATTGTCTGATTGCAGTCAAAGCTTAACATTTGAAAATATTGAAATGATAAATATTGTTATGTTTAGTAAGTTTCTTTGCAACTAAACTTGACAGTTTGCTGCCATTAAAACGTCTTATTGCAATTTATTAAGGCCAAAAATTAGTGTGAAATTGGTTTTTTGCACTTGACTGTACACTTGATTTGCCATTTTTTTGCACTTAATTATGCACTTAATTTGGACTTTTTTTGCACTTAAGAATTCATGCTCTATTCATCATCCTATATTCCATGTCAAAAATTGTTCTGTAGTAAATGCACATAACAGTGCTATATTAATCGAGGCAATCAGTGTGCATGCTTTAACTGATGCTGCAAGTATTTCTCATTAATGTTGATCTTTTAAGTCTCTGCCAAGGAAAGCAACACATTCACAAAAAAGCATCTTCTCTTACCCCTGAATGATCACTGTAGATCACCCAAAAGAGGTTCTTAAAGTAAAGGTCAGAAAAGGTGCAAATTTTTCTGAGTGAAGATATCCATTGCACTGTAAGTTTGCTTAAAAGTAAACAGTGAAATATAGTGGGAAAAGTGTGCAGGGTTTCCTCAAGCCACTGCAATGTGTTAAATGGAACCTGGAACTCACTGCACCAACTATATACTAAGTCAATTTTCATTAAAGTGTAACACTATCCAGTTGTCACCGTACATGCAGAGCATAAAAATTCTGCTTGGGGACTGGAATACAATTTTTTTGTTAGGAAAAGAAAGGTCTTAGAAAGGTCTCCTGATATCCAAACAGCATATTCTCACAACTATTAATAAGATATGTGAAAAAATTTGTTTGGACAGCACTTTTTCAAGCTTTAGTTTTACTCCTTTGGAATCAAGTATGCTATGTTTAAAAAATTCTTTGAACTACAGCAACATTTCCATTTTTATGACGACTTTCTCTTCTCTCTTGCTCATCTTTCTTCATCAACTTCTCATTAATTGCCGGGGGTCAAAACCCCCAATCCCCCCTCCCACCTGCAAGTATGGTTATCACTCCTAAATGCCTACTCTGCTCATAGAAACATAAGAAATTATTATGACATTATTCAATTATTATAATTAATAATATTATTCTAATTAATTATAATTATTTAATTATATTAATAATTAATTAATTCAATTACAGTCTAACTCGGATATAAGACACCCCCTGGGGACTGTGGCCTGCTGTGTGTTATAGCCGAGTGTGTGTTATAACCGAAAACATTTTATTTTTAGACAGCGAGATTTTAGCGCAAATTAACACATTTTTATTGCAAATAATCGGTTATTGACGTTTGTTTCATTGATTTTTCATGTTTAGAGTCGCACATATCTTCTATTTTGTTCAACATCGAGAAAACTTTCTCGTCGCAATTGTCCAAAGTCATAATATATTTTCTCAATTTAACAATTCCAGATTTTGCTTCCTGGTAACTGCACATTGCGTTTTCTTCCCCCAAATCATCAGCATCACTGTCATCCGAATCGAATATGTTCACTTCAGCAACTTCGGTTGGCTTAACTAGTCCAGCAATTTCAGAATCTTCCATATAACCCGCCACTACTAAATTTTCGTCAGCATTCAAATAATTACGAATATCAAAATCCTCACTGATTTGTATTCAATGACGGTGCTTATTAAGAAATGAAATGAAAGGATTTTCGGTATTTTCTTCATCTGAAGAACTTTGCGCTGAACGAAATCCGGCTTTGGAAAAACATCTTGAAATTGTAGTCCCACTGACGTTATCCCAGGCGCGAGATAAAAAGGTCATAGCATCCAATAAAGTGGGCATAAAAATTTCTTTTTTATCCATAGCCCGAATCATTGCTTTGACCAAAAGTTGGCGGTAATTTATTTTTAAACAATTTATGACACCCTGATCCATAGGTTGTGTTTTTGATGTGGTGTTGGGAGGAAGGAAAACCAATTTAATATTCGAAAGTTCTACAACTGGATGAGATGGACAGTTATCGATAATTAGGGCAACTTTACGTTTGTTTTTCTTAAGAATTTTATTCCAATTGGTGAGCCATTTTTCAAAAATTGACGATGTCATCCAAGCTTTGCGATTAAAGTTGTAATCAAGTGGTAATTTTTTAACGTTTTTGAAACATCTTGGCTTTTCAAACTTTCCTATTGCAAGCAAAGGTAATTTATCCGATCCATCTAGATTAGCACCAACCAAAACGGTAAGCCTTTCTTTGCTTCTTTTACCTCCACTGCAATCATCATCCTTAATTATTAGAAAAGAAGAAACTAAAAGCATTTTGAGAAACAATCTGCTTGATGAAATTTTATGAAAAATGAAATAGCATTCACAGAAAAATTGAAAAACTCAAACAATTTTTTACACTCTGAAGAACAAAATGTGAAAAATTGAACTTTACCTTAAATGTTAACGTTTTGTCAGGTAATAAGCGCCAAAATAGTCCAGTTTCATCTGCATTGTAAATTTCCTGCTCGTTGTATTCGGACAGCAAAGTTGGCAATGTATTGTGATACCAGTCATCCGTATCGCAATCAGCAACTGATTTAGATTCCCCACAAATTTTCTTGAAAACTAAGTTGTGACGCAATTTAAAACGGTCGACCCAACCAGAACTACATTTGAAATCTGTTTTGCCAAATTGTTTTGCGAAGTCGATCGCTTTTTCTTGTAAAATTGGACCAGAAACTGGAATCCCTTTTGCCCTGGCTTGCTTGATCCACGTTAATAAACATGTTTCGATATCCACATTGTCAGCTGATCGCATTTTCTTGCAGTCCACTCCAAATTGACCAGATTCAACATTGGTGGTAAGTTTATCTTTAGATCGTATAATACTACCGATTGAATTTTTCGATAAATTGTATTTTGCAGCTAATTCAGTATACGACAAATTGCTAGATTCACTAATAATTTTCAATTTCGTATCAATTGAAATCGATTGACGTTTTTTTTGCGACATAATGCACAACAATGCACAACACGCTCAAGACTAACCTACCAGCCTACGTTACATTAATAATTTACAAAGATAACAACTCAATTTACACCACAGTGTACTTAACTAGTGTGCACTGTTTCTTAAATTTGCCTATTGTGGTGTTTTATAGCCAAACAGCCGTGTTTTATAGCCGAGGTTCTTTTTTTAGTCATGTAATTCGAGCAGTGTTTTATAGCCAAACAGCCGTGTTTTATAGCCCATGTTGTTTTAACACACAAGTATAACAAAGGGACTTTCCCAGCTGTGTCTTATAGCTAATATCCGAGTGTGTAATAGGCGAGTTTTCCTTATATGTTAATACACTAAACGTGGCCGGGACCAACAACCTAGGTGTCTTATAGCCAGGAAAGTGTTATAGCCAGGGTGTCTTATAGCGAAGTTTGACTGTATTTAATTATATTAATAATTAATTAATTCAATTATTTAATTATATTAATAATTTATTAATTTAATTATTAATTGATTGTTATATATTGATTGTTAATATATTTATTACAACTTGGTGTCCCTCTACTTATCCGGCATAGTCTGCCCAATAAAAACGTATGGATATGGGTCTAAGTACAAAGAGATAATTGCAAATGCTAAAAGCCAACATTCCCACCATCATTTGTCTGATCATCCAATCTGTTCGCATTGCCCAAGTGTTGGAAGATTGCTACCCCAAAAATATCCATGATCAACTAGCATAAAGTTAAGTAAAGTAAAGTAAAGTAAAGTAAAGTAAAGTAAAGTAAAGTAAAGTAAAGTAAAGTAAAGTAAAGTAAAGTAAAGTAAAGTAAAGTAAAGTAAAGTAAAGTAGAGTAAAGTAAAGTAAAGTAAAGTAAAGTAAAGTAAAGTAAAGTAAAGTAAAGTAAAGTAAAGTAAAGTAAAGTAAAGTAAAGTAAAGTAAAGTAAAGTAAAATAAAGTAAAGTAAAGTAAAGTAAAGTAAATTAAAGTAAAGTAAAGTAAAGTAAAGTAAAGTAAAGTAAAGCAATGTAAAGTAAAGTAAAGTAAAGTAAAGTAAAGTAAAGTAAAGTAAAGTAAAGTAAAGTAAAGTAAAGTAAAGTAAAGTAAAGTAAAGTAAAGTAAAGTAAAGTAAAGTAAAGTAAAGTAAAGTAAAGTAAAGTTAAGTGAGGTAAAGTGAGGTAAAGTGAGGTGAAGTAAATAAAAGTGAAGTAAAGTAAAATAAAGTAGAGAAGGCAAGAAAGGGGTTATACTCCTTGGAGTTTCTTCACATTTGTCAGCATCAGAGTATGCAAATCATCAAGTTAGTATTCTAGTAGATTAAGCATTCTGGCTATGTGTGCCTGTAATGTTCAGTGTCATTGATAAGAGAAAAATCTAGTTAGCAATATATTGAATTGTCTTTCAGTTTTCATCTTCTGGAGTTCCTCTGATAAATTGCAAGAATGGTGAGTTCATGAATGAATGCCAGCTGATTGGATTTGGATCAGAGCAAAGTGATCTCCTAGAGAAGAATGAAGAGGCATTTCGTACAATCACAAACTATGTTGGATGGATTGGAGAAACCTTGAAAGCCGTGATAGAAGAAAAGAATTTGTGAATCAACTCATTGATTCTTCACTTTTTACAGGTGATAATAGTGGTTATGAAATAAATGAGTAATCTACATATGAAGTGCAGACATCACTGGATTTGCATTCCTACATAGTGCAAGATTCTAATTTATAATTTTGAAAAAATAACATACATGCTTTATTCACACAAACATCAACATACACATAGTGATACTGAAATAGTAAATTTTCTGGAACTCGTGACCAAAACTATCTGCAGATCTGAAGAGATATGCATTCATATTAATCTGAAGAGATATGCATTCATATTAATCATATTAATCATATTAATCATGTTTCCTGCAGAAAAATGATCAAAAATGTATGCAAGTCATGCACTCCAATAGAAAACTATATTATTACACTCCTTTTTACAAAAAGGCTGACATTTTCCACCTATGATAAATTCAATTTATGAAAATTTGAAGCCCATTGGTGCTCCAGTTGGGTTTAATATAATGAATTGAGAATAAGAGACATCATCAGTTCGAGTTTTAAAAATTTTATGTCCAAGAAAAATAATTCTACATCATTATACAACTACATAAATCAAAATTAAGGTATACCTCGAAGAAGGTTTTTTGTCTGGAACTTATTTTGTATGGAATTGTTGTAGTTTTTTTTCAGTTTTCTACAACTGTTTTAATAACGCATTACATCCTCCCTATTTTTACAACCACTGATAAGCATGTTCCCACCATGTTATCATAATTTGAACCAGGTGAGGCAATTACTATACTAATTGCATCAGGTGCTGAAAAAAATTGGTCAGTGATTCAGTCTTCATTTTGTGATCACTGCTCTCCAGTTGTCTCACAAATGAAAGGGTCTTGAATTTTCGTGGTCATCGCCATTTAATTATTTTAAATTGGGAAATCACAGATTTCTTGATTCAGAATAATTTCGATTTTGATGAAGTTGCAAGTGGTTTTTGGTTGTCCAGTCATTCCCAGAAGGTGTACATGCCCCTGCCCGACATGAAGTAAGTCATAGTATTAGGTTCTGAAGTTCTTGGTAATCTCATCTAAAATCATTCTTGGTTTCAAATCAAATCTTATTTGTGGTGGATCACCAAATCTGTGAGTCTCAATTAAAATAATAAAATACATATATAACATCCGTGATCCATTTCCAATTACTAACTTCTTTGCTTTTCTGAGTGTTGAGGCCTAGTTTCCAACTCTTATTGAATTCTGGAAGCCAGAATGCATAGGAATTCTGCCTTAGGTTATTTTCCGGGTTTTTACAAAATGCTAACAAATACTCAAAAAATTACTTTAAATAGTGCTTCACTGGTCGCGCATGGGTCCTCCAATATTTCAATTTCTCTGCAATGGGCACAAGATCAGCAGATAACAGCACCATCGGTCTTCACTTTATCACCTGTGGGATCTGGTTCACAGAACACTGTCAATTGGATGCAGTTATCAGCAAATTTAGGGTCAAGTAATCACACTCAGGTAACTCAAGCTTCTGCAGAATATCCATGTGTAATTAATCTTCTGAATTCTGCCCAAGATACCAATCCAGTACTATCAGCACCACCGCCTCAGGCAGTTACAGCCCCAGTTTTGCAATCCGTACCTCCTTCTATTGTGGTTACCAGTTATCAAGTATTTGATCCTTCTCAAAATCAGTTGTTGCTATCGCACTGTGCCAATTCTAGTGCACAACAAACCTCATATCAACCTGGTTCAACTGATTCTGACTCTTGACTCATGATCTTTCTATAATTCCCTCACCCTGCCCTCGTAAAAGTAAAAAATGTCAGCCAACAAGCATCTGTGATGCTTGTATAGCCGAGATTGAGAATTTTCAAGCAGAAGCTAACTGCCCTGGCTGAAGCTACCAAGTTAATTCAAGAGAATATTCCTACTACAGCCCCTGTTACTCAAATTCTCGGTTTTGCCAAAGACAAAGCCCGAGAAAGCTAGGAAAAAATTTGTGAATCATGAAGGAACTTCAGGAAAAGCATCATAATCAAACAGTTACTATGTCTGCAACCTTGAATAATCTGATGGAACTATTTGAACTCTTCACTTCTGCCAATTTTTATAATCCTTCTGCTGAAAATCCATTGGGTGATTCAACTACTCCTCTTATTTCTGCTCCTCAACCTGATTGACAAGTTTCATGTAATATACTGCTATTAATATTGTACTTCTAGCCTCTCAAATATCTGCCATACCTTCAGTAATTAAGTTAAAAACTCATAATTCTGACCAATCTGCTCCTCCTAGTCACGCGATTCTTCAGTAATTGAAGGAGAGCTTGTACCTCACCTAAAACTGCCTCATAATTCTTCTCAGACTATTTCTCTGTTATGTTAGAAAGTCTCCGCTAAAGTCGGAGGATTTCAGAAATATGACTAAAGAGTTTCTTGGATTGCACCAAACTAGCTACCATAGGTCACTCCAATGAGCTACCTATTGGTAAAGGCTGATACAGTGCAACAGTTCTTCTGCAAACTGGAATCCAACAGCTTGCACCTGAAAAACTACCAAAATACTCCAGTGAACCTTACCCAATAGCTCTCACACAAGTCCGGTATGTGAGACGCTGCTGCAGAAAAATATATGTGGCCCAATAGAAAAGTCCATAAATAAACGCCACTTGGTGGCCCCACTTTACTGGCATAAAAATAATAACAAAGGATGACAGACGGGTGGCTCGCACAAAATAAACATAAATTTATGAGAATGATCATAAGGTATCACATATTGCCTTATAAAGGCAGTCATGCCCATGTAATGACGCCTTCTCCCCATTTTCACAACTTGCATGAATGGGATGCCTGCTACCATAAGCGCATCCCCAACATCCCTCAGGCGTTGAAACTGACCAATGGGAGGTGAAGAAGAAAACCGTGAGCAGGACTTTTACCTTTTAAGGTGTGACCTACTACTGGACCCCAACTCCATAAAAGATAGTGATCTAACCTCAAAAGGGTTGATGACCCTTGGATCCGAGTTTGATTCTATGACACTGAGAACAGGTGAAGACCCTGCCATCTTCCTCAGTCAAGTGGTAACTAATGTTGAACTTCTCTTCCAAAATAAGGATCAAAAAGTCCACCATCAGAAAGTTATCAATACCTTTTTGATAAAAATACTTATTTTCTACCAATTGTCTATTGGTGGTGATGCACATGAGATTTCTACTGTTCAACAGCTTGCCATTGCTGTTTCTAAATTTTATAAGATGCTTGATTGGACTAAAGCAGAGAGCGACCCATTCTGGTCAATCAAGCAGATTCACATTCTGAACAACATCCTCAAACTCCTCCTAGTCAAAGACATTATAATGGAAAACATTTTCCTCAGTCACATTTTCCTAATCGTATTTCTGAAAATTCCAATTCTGATGAACCCTGAGTCTTTTTAGTGAAGCTACTGTCCCTTTAGGTAAGGTCACTGAGCTTCAAATTGCTGATGGAGTTCATAAAAATAAGCCTTCAACTTTCACTCCTGATCCTTGCCCTCCTCATTCTTAATTTCTGACCAACAGAAGTCGAGATAATTCTACCCACCTTGAATTTTTGGCTTTTCCCTGCCGTGATCATTCACAATCTGATAATTGTTCTGATTTTCATTTGCACAATGATTGATCTCAAAGTAGAGATCATAACCAACCATTATCTATTCGGTCCACTGGTTGCTGATGTGAGTCTCATGAAAGCAACATGCACAACACTGCCGATTGTAAATGGTTAAAGTGGGTTAATCCTCAAACTCAACGTAGCACTCATAATCAACTTGTTCCCTATGCTGCTAATAGGTATCAAAGCCTTTACAATCCTAACTAAGGAAACAATGTTTGCATCAACCCAAATTGGCGAGAAAACAGAGGCAGCTATAGTAAAAGAGGAAATTCTTATTACTGTGGCAGTCACCGTTCATTTTAGAATACATATGCTAATCGCGATGCTGATGTATGTCAGTATGACTCTGCTAACTTTCCTATTGAGTACCACACTTATCCCAATGATACTGCTCCAGCCAATCCCTCGACTGCCTTTCCTGCTAATAGAAGATGTCTAAACGAGGTAACCTCTATTCCTCTAGCTTCACCTAATCCTCAATCTCCAGCTCTCAATTCTTGTTTTTCTGAATCAACTTCACAATCTGCAACCGTTTCTCATCCACTTTCTGCTAATATGGTTCAAACTGATCCTAAATCTGATAATTCTCCTAAGGCCACTCATTTTCTCCAGGTATCATTACTTGGGAAGCAGGAAACATCTCTGGGCAGTTTGGATATCCTGTTGTAGCGTATTTCAGCCAATTTGTAGGATTATCACTATTTTTGTTGTTGTCTGGAAAAGGCCCGCAGGTACAAAGTGGAGTGAGCAATGCAGACCATCGAAAGACGTCTTACTGTAGCACTAATTGGCATGCATGCCTTGGGTTCGCTCTCACATTATTGGTATCATATGTTTTTCATTGGTCCCCCTCCCCATGCGCAAAGAATATTTGTGTTTTCCCCTAGCATGTGGGAGTTTTGTATCATTTCTTGCCAACCTACGTTTGTATTTGTGAGTGTAATTTTTGTGTTAGATAAAACTGGAGAAAGCTCTCCTTTATTTTCATTAAGCAATTGGGAGATAGATTAAGGAACTAGGTTTTCTTAGTCTGTGGGCTAATTATTGTTGGGTTTAAGTACATTAAGTAAACAATTGATCCGGTAAGCATGGGCATTTGAAATACGTGCATTAAGGACGAATTCTGGAACACACTCCTGCCTCTGCTCTCAAAACCCCAACAACATTGGAACACAATATTGTTGACCGTTTGGCTTGCAGGCTTCCTTTCCATGCCATTGCGCTGCATCCGACTACAGTCTCCAATTCAGGAAAATCGACTATGCCATTCCTGCGCCCAAGGTTACAAACCCGGCTTCTAGAATTAGCGTAAAAAGATGCCAAAAGTAAGCCATACATCACCTGATCATATACACCTTCTGTCCTGATCAAGCTCACCAAATGCAACTGCTGCTGAGCGCCCAAGGTTGAATTTTGATCAAACAATGCCACCTCCTGCAGCAAATCCTACACCAATGACTGTACCGTCCACAGTAAGTCTCCCGCCGCCTAACTCGCCCTTGTCTCTTTTCAGTAACTCCTGGTTAGACGGGACTACCCAAGCACAACTGCTGCTAAGCTCCCCCACACCCGTACCAGCAAACCCGCTTGTGCCAACATCATCCAGTCAAAGTTCAACTATGGCCGCAGCCACATGTGCTAGCCTGTCCGCCATATCGCAGATACTGTGGCCCAGCTTTGCCGCACCCACACATTCCAATACCGACCCTACTGTCACCCCAACCGATCCCTTAGACTCGTTCATCAATATTGATCCACCACTGGCCCCAGCCACCACCTGAGCACCCGTGAACGACCCATGCAGTAGTTTGGCCATAGAAAACCCAAATGAAGTCCACAACTTTCGATTGGAAGCACCCGATTCCCTCCAGCAGCTCAGCACTGCAGCCAGGCGAATCACCAACAATGTCCCTACAGTCCACCCAATTGACAAAATTATTGGCGCTGTTTCTGACCAATTTCAAGCCCAACAACTAGGCGTCCAACATGAAATCCAAGAACAAGTTCAATCCACCAATGCAGACTTTGCCACCCTGGCCGAGTGAATGCAACAAGTAATTTCCACAACTACTGCCGCTGCTGTCATGCTTAACAACCCGCCCACACCTAGACCACCGCCAGTGACCTCACGGTTTCATGGCGAAGAGCTTGTGCGGTTCAAACAACTATTATCATGAACAGGCATCCCTAATGATCTTGTTCAGAATACCCGAATGCCAATTTTACGCCCCAGTGGGAGCAACATATTCACTATAATGCCACGCCAGCCACATAAGTAACTAGGCCTATGGACTCATCCCGTGCCAGTTCACAATTTTCAGAACTTCTACTCGCCCTCCAGGCTTTGCCATCCACTTCTGCCATTCCTGCAACCGGCCCAGACGTGCACACCAGTAGCCAATCAACATCTGCCACCAACGCGGTCATCCCTTTTAAAGAAATTGCATCGGCTGCTCTTATAATTAGCCCAGGAATCATCTGCTGGAATGTGACAACCCATGCCTCTCATGTCCCATGCCACATCCACCCGTCCATTTGTCAGATCGACAATCTAACACTGTCAACCAAGATGTTCCTATGCAAATACGCCTCCACGGGAGCCTTTCAAATACCAATCAAACTTGGCAGCGCCAACACCCATGCACTTATCGACACCCACACCCAATGTTCCATGTTGTCCTCAGGTCTCCTCAAATGCACTTTGACAAGCAATCACTTCAACTCCCAATATGTGTTAAAATAAAAGTTGCAGACAGCACTATCATTAACGCCCATGGCCCAGTTGTAGTCACCATGGAATCTGCTTTGGGCGAACATATGATCAAATGGGTAATCCTCGAGGATGACAATAATGATCAATGCATCATTGGCACTGATTTCTTAGCGCATCCCCATATCCACACAATTCTCAACTTCAAGGACAATTATATTGAAATTCAGGACCTCAAGCTATTGCTCAAAGTAATCCCATTGGTTCGCCCACACACAGAGCTAATCCTGAACGCCGTGAACGACAACATCCTAAAAGAAATCCCCGATGCCGAAAGAGTAAAGTTTTATGATGATAAATCAGATACTTTCAGCCAACCAGAAGAAACCAAAGCTGAAGAAGTGGTACGTCAAGCTCAGCTCAGTCCAGACCAACTGCCATCACAGCGGCTGGAGGTCACGGAGCTCGCCAGACCTATTTTTCTCGTTGTCCAGGCATCCGTCTTGATTTCACCACACTGCCAACAATGGTTGACGGGCACCTTTTTCTGACAAGGATGGCTACCGTTCCCGATGTAATTGTTCAACCATTGACCACCAATAACATCGCTGCAGAATTCCCAATCAAAACTGTGATCATCAACTTCACCAACAGTAAATGCCCACTTGAAGGTAACTGATGTACCCCCAGTAGTGGCCTCGCTGCACACCAAAATTGATGCAGACATCAACGCCCTCACCGATGCAATGATGAAGAAACCCATCAGTCAACCCACACTCCCCAATCACATACAGTTATCTGCCGACTATGCCCCGCCCCCTCGAAGCCATAACCATCGCCTCCAATGAGGAAGTCAAACAAGCACAAGCCCCTGATCCTGCCGTCACCAAAATCGTCGCGTCCCTCCATATCAGAAAGCTGCGAAACATCCTACAGTCTTCTTCATGGAAGACGGCCTTCTGTATCGCCAGATCAAAGATAACTGCCAGCTTGTTGTCCCCGCATCTGTGGTTACCAAATGCTACACCAATTCCGTGGCGCAAAAATTTTGAACCAACAAGGCTCTAATCACATGCTGGCAGCCATCAAAGCTCATTTTTGGTGGCCAGGTATGGAAGAAGCCATCCGCGAATGGATCAAGTCAAGCAAAATCTGTCAGTTGACATCACCACGAAGGCTGCTGCCTCCACCGCTATTGCCAATCCATCCAATGCACTCATTCGAAATTGTGGCCACCGATATTGTGAACATATCGCCAGTAGGTGAAAAACGCCCATATGTTATTGTTTTCCAGTACTATTTCACAAAATGGGTTTCTGCACACCCCATCCCCCATCAAAAGGCCTCAACCATCGTCGAATGTTTTGTTCCCACCAAGGTGGATGTTTCACACCGAAATTGATGCAAGATATCTGCAAACTTCTCAAGATCTGAAAAGTCAAAACGACTGCCTACCATCCACAATGCAATGGAATTATTGGGCACTTCAATCAAACCCTAATTGCCCAAATCAAGAGATACACCACCGAGGATTCCGACAACTGGGAACGCTACCTGCCCTACGCCGTCTTCGCCTACAATGCAATACTGCATATGGCCACACGAGGACAGGAACCATGCATAACCTTTGATTAGGACTGCACCTGTCAACTAACCTTGCCACTCAACTACGATGCATATCATCACATTCTCACACAAGCGCAACTTGAAATGCACAAGAAAATCAAGACTAACCTCGAGAAAGCCACCATTGTTAGCAAAGTTACTGACCCCTTGTGTTACTGACCAACAAACGGATAGCGAACAAAATTCAACCTGATTTCATTGGTCCTCTTCTCATCACCAATGCATCTGGCGTGGCCGAAAATATCATCACCATCAACTCGATCGATGCCCCCGGCTGACTGCAAAACGTCTCCACACTACATTTGAAACCGTTCATCCCGCAACCAGCTGAAGACATCTTCAAACTCGAAGCCGGCAGTCCGCACAAGTCTTACACTTCACAGCCACAATAGTTTGATTCAAAATATTTAATTCGTGATACAATGCTGATCAGGCCAAATGGTACATAATTCCCGCTTTTTACATGAATTATATAGTGGTGTATCCACATTCTTTTAATACTCATTATTGTTTATTTATACATTTATTATTTAGATTCAATTTTTCTTCTGGAGTGAAGGGCCAGAGGCCCAAGCGCTCGCTTGCTGATGCTAAGCAACAGGAAGACTTTCAATGGGATCCTGCGAGTAAGTTGTCTCTAGACTGTGAGGTGCTGTTGTGAGGCCCCTTGTTAAAGGTAAGTTGATTATTGTTGTTGCCAGGTGTGGGGTACTGAACTGTTGCACCATATCCGAGGCTTGTCCAAGGAATAGCTCTAACTAGGTCAGTTCAGACCAGAGCCTATCTTTCTCTAATCTCTTAGGAAAGACCTGCACAACATATCAAAATGAACTATTGTAGACAACATGGTCAACAGATGACAGACTTGATGGTATCAAATCACCAGGCCTACCAGACTGTATTGTATTATGTGGGTGTTTTAAATAATTTCTCTGGAATGCATTACAAACTGATCCTAGGTGAGTTTATTGTCAACAGCTGTAGTTTCGATTTTGAGAAAAACATTACATTTAGTTAAATTTTAATGAATGTAAAAGGTTTACTGCAAGTAAAATGGTTAGATCATTAGATTAAATGTTCCAATCCTTCAAATCTAATTATATAATGGGATTACTCATTAATCTAACGATTTAGAGTTAGATTCCAAAGATCCGAGCATAGAATCAAACAATCTTACTACTTTACTAATGATCTAATGAGTTTACTTGGTAGAGTAAACCTGTTAAATTGTTAGATTGCTCGAGTAAACCCACTAGATTATGAGGATCTGAGCATCAAATCAAACAATGTAATGAGTTTACGATTAGTTATTTAGTTTAATGCCAAACTTTAAAAATTTTTAGAATCTACAAAATAGAAAATAAAAATTAAAAGTTGTAAAAAGTAAACAATTTACCTTAAAGACGTTTTCCAAGGCCTTTTATAGCTCTAGTGTAACCCATGTACTATACATAGCTTTTTCTTTCTCAGCATGTTGACATGTTTGCTTTTGTTTATTGTCCGCACAACTTACTCGCAAAGAAAACATTAGTTTTCCCCAAAGATGGTATGGTAATATTGGATGCACAACATTCTGTGGTGATAGAACTGTAAATTTGATTAGACTTTTGTATTGCTCATAGTTTGTAGTTACTTCTTGGAATTTTTCTGTTAATATTTGAGTATGTCCAAGAGGATATTTACCACATTTGATGATATATAGGTACAAACTGCAAACATCCACATTATTCATTTTTTCTGCAGATGAACCATCCAAATTGTGTCTGATTGTATGAAACACTTTGACTGCATTTGTACAACCTCCAAAATATGCTGAAAAAACAATTAATACAACTATTTTTTTAACAATACAAATGTCGTAGTGTTTTTCCACCGATTTTCTCATATTTTTGTCAATCCGCGCATGAGGCCGGCAAGTACCAAGTGGAGCGAGCAACACGGACCATCAACAGTTGTCTTACTGTAGCGTACGTCAGTTCGCATGTGCTGGCTCTCTCATTGTGCATTATGCTTATGTGTTTTTAAAACGTGTACTCCATTAGTTATATTTTGGACTCCCTGCCTCCCCACACGCACGTCTTTGTTTGTTTTTCTTCCCAGTGTGTGGGAGTGAATTGTTTGTATTCTTGCCCCCTTCTGTTGTGAGTAAGTGTCTTTTCATTACGTAAGATAAAATTAGAAAGGTCTTTCCTTTCCGGTTTGTATTCAATTTGGGAGACAATTAAGGAAGAGTCTTTTTCCTTGATTGGTGGGAATATTTGCGTCAGGTTTAAGTACAATTAATTAAGTTAATCAGGTAAGCGTGGGCATGGGAAATACATACATTAAGGACGAACCCTGGGATCCCAATCCTGTCTGAAGTCCATTACCATTGTCCAATGGGATCAGGTCAGATTTCTCATCCTGCCGAACATGGCAAAGATCAACAAAATTAGGTAATTCTAGCACTTTCTTATCACATTCTGGTATAAAAATGCCAAAGAATTAAGATTCAATCCAGCATTGAGTAACTGAATATTAATTGATTGATATTTCATTGCTACATGGCTGATATATCGGCAGTTGTGAAACATTCACAAATAACAAAAATTAGTATCATGTTCAAATGAAATTTACAATTAATGTTCTTATCTGCTTTCATTGTTGAAATATTATTGCTATTACAAGGTCACCACAATTACTGATTCTAAGTTTTCAGAGACTCTTCATTCCTTTAACCTGGGAATAAGATTTAGTAATACCTAGTATCAAAACATCGCCAGGTTCAGTGAATCACTCATGAGGCTGATGCAGTTGTGCTAAGCCATTAAGTATCTATGTTGTCATGTGAAAACATTGAATGTGAATACCTCGACCTTGTCGATAGTGTCACATTAAGTAGAAATTGGGGGCCATGTCACATTAAATGAAGTGGTGATCAGTCACATTGATGGGAAACCCATACCATATCCCATAGGTAACATGGCCATGTCACTGGAAGTGGCATGCTGTGACCCTGTTGGGTGGCTCCATTATGGTCTTCTACTTCGGGAACCTAACCCAGCTGGTACTACCACAGGTAAACCTATGGTGTACCTCGGCCTTGTCCTAGGGCTCAGCTGTAGAATAATGGACAATGCAGACGGGTCAGGGGTGCCAATCCCTAGTCCTCATTCACCCGAATGGGGGACGGTGCCATTCGAAGAATGGCCTACTGTAGGGGACCCGATTGTTAACCTAAATCCCCTTATTGGCCCTGACGTTAAGGGTCTGAGGGCTTTCTTAACTGAGGGGTACTTCCGGGGGAACCTAGCTTAGGGGAAATTCCCACAAATATACCCTCAACACTAATAACCCCTGAGAAGACTTACGAAACCTCTTCTCGAACTACTCTGCGCTGGGCGACGGGTTCGGGGTCAAATTGGGGTCCTATGGACGGCGATGTGCAGGAAAGAGAATCCCGGTGATTCGGGGTGGGGTTCGGCGGCTGCTGATCGGCAGGTGGTGGTAACAGACGTTTCCTTGGTGAGGGCGACGGGGTTCTACGATTAACAGTGACGGGGACGGGTTCCTACGGTCCGGTTACTGTAGTGGTAAGGTATATAAAGGCCGGAGGCGAAGATATGCTAATTTTATTCCACGTGCGGCAAAATGCAGTTGACAATATAAAATATAATAAAAAGTGGAAGATGGCAAACGCGGACGCAAGGCTAAAGGCAAAAACCAGTTAGGCCCAATAATGAGTGACAAAAAGACGAAACATGCCCTTTTAAAGGGCTCCATAAACTACAGTATGCCTTGGGCGGAGTTAACACTCCCCCAAGCTAACTTCTGAAGCGGAAATCGTTGCAAAAGATGCCTATGATCACATAGACATTTTCCAGTTCACAACGTTAAGCATTGGGACGAGTTTTCACTCTCCATGCTTAACATAGGAACGTCACTAGTGAGAATTTCGAACTAGTCGTTTCAAGTTGCTAAACGTCGCTAGTTTTTACTGATAAGAGGTGCACGTTGTGCTCCAATTACAGGGATGAGCTCGGAGAGCTTATCTCTAACGGAAATTCTTGACTAGTGGGCACATACTGTAGTCTACGTGTATAACAAAATAATAATTCGAAACGGAAATAAAATGTGCGCAAAAGCAACAGAAATAAACCATGAAAAGTACACACATAAATTGCATGTAAAAATTATAAAAACGAAACGCAAAATTGATGCAAATTACTGTAACACAGAAAGTAATGAAAAACATAATGAAAAATTGTGATGTGAATCACGTGGCGTTCGACGAAATCCATCGGCACGTGACAATAGTTATACAGGCGCCTACAGGGGGTAACACAATACATCGTCGCATTATTAGTGTATAGGCTTTGTAAGGTGTGGCTCATAATATTTGGGGTAATACACGTTGGTGTACAAAGTATAGGCGAGTGTGAAACTACCCAAATTTTTAAAACATTTGTGACACCACAGGCTGGTGTAAAAGTATGATTGACTTTTCAGTAAGCAAATTTGTACCTGACTGTTGGAGGTACAGTCATCATCTCAGCATGGAAAATCCCACATCATTGTAGAAAGCACAGTGTTGGTAAATATACATTCAATAGGTGATATGACCAAATATCTACTTGTACTGTAAGGTAGACTGAGATTAGCTGACAAATGTAATCTAAAAATGCCCGAGTTGGTGCAAGGCTGGGATTTTTAGTTTTCTCAAATTTTTACAATTTTTGCACATAAAACTGTACAGCCCTAAAATGCTGCAAATTTGCACATGGAAAACTTAAATTTTTATGGATTTTATGCTATTTTTAATCATGATGCATCACTAGGATGCAAGACATAAGGACGCAGACAATAGGGCGCAGACATTAGGACACAGGGACATGGAATGCAAGGCATTAGGAGGCTAAGACATTAGGACGCAGGACATTAGAACGCAAGGACATTAGGACAAAGGACATTAGGACGCAAGGACATTAGGAAGCAGAAATTTAACTCCAGAATTTGTGAAAGTCAATCTGAAGGGTATTATTCACTGTTCTGGAGGCTCACTTTGACATGGGTTCAAAGGAACTGAAGAGTCTTGAATGCCTCCCACATTGCAACTTTTTCTGTTTTCGAATGAGTTTGAAACGCAGTGTCAGTTCACACATGGTACAATGATAGAATATCCATTTATTTTTTGAAGCCTTAAGTACAATTCAGCTAAAAATCAAAATTGTATGAACACCCACGCATAAAATCAATTAAGTTCTTTTTTTTCTTTTTTTTGTGGGTACACCTACCCATTTTTCCCATAGCCGGTAAGGCAGGCTTTACAGGACTATACGGTCATACAAGTGCCCACCTTGTATGAGAGGCGCTCTTCGGGTGCTTTTTTTACCGCCTAGTGGAGGCCACATTCCACAGGCTGGCATCTGCCTGACAAGCAGGACTTGATCAGCTACCTTCCTCATAATGGAATAGGCCCACCTCCTCATTCCCTGCACTATCGCCAACATGCTAACTGGGCTGAGTGGACCCCGGCAAGCAGTGTTCCAAGCTGGCCTACACAATTCATCTACCCCGAGAGGATGAAAGGCTGTGTCTGCCTGGGCCAGCTACCAGAAATTCAATTTCGGATTACACCCGGAATCGAACCTGGTTCTTGAGACTAGCAGTCAGAGGCGATAACCACTAGACCAAGATGGCCCAAATCAATTAAGTTCTGGTTTTCATAATCAGCTATGAGATTCCGTAGATGTTGATTGATCAGTCGATAGATCGATTTCATAAACATTAGAGGTTCATAGCCAGCATAAATCTGTTGCCTGCGAGTTTCCATTAGCGATTGCTCTACTCTAGGTGTTTCTATCAACTGGTAAATGGTAGAATGTTCCAAGCCAATTGTCCTCTGCAAGAGATTATAACTCTAGACAACGTTTTGAAAACATGTAGCAGCTCAAAAAATTGGGTGGGGGAAGGCCAAAATTTGGGGGCAGTGGCTACTTTTTCAAATGAAATTTTTGCCCAAAAATGCAAGAAAAATCAATTTTCAACTAGAGATGCAAAAAATATTACTTTTTTGTACCACAGATGTTTTCGAAATGTCAATTTCAAGTTGAAACATCGAAAAAGATGCACTTTTTTCTAAAAAAATTTCGAAAAATCGGGACAGGTAAATTTTAAAAATCTGGGTGGGGTCCGGAAACGTGGGGATTGCTGGTCCTTGGGTGGGGGTCCCCCACCCATCCCCCTCGTAAGATGTATGGCTTTTGTAAATTGAATAAGCAAATCGTGTGCATACCTGAAATGCACGGTGCCATCCCTCGATATTGTTGTTTGTTCGTGGTAAACAATTGACGACCATTTGATGGCAATTCCATAGAGGCAGTGAAAACGTTGGATCGTGACGTCCATTTTGACTAAATCGGCCAATATAATTATCATCAAAGTAATCCACATGACTAAAAAAGTATACTTTTCATTACAAACTGGATATTTTGATTAAAATTTTGTGTTTACGCAAGAGATCATTATCATTTTCAAGTACATCTTGTAAAAGTTTCAAAACAATGAATGACATTAACAATTTGAACAGAGGCTAATGACACGATCATTTTTACACCAGTTCTAAATTGTTCATCGACAAGATAACGCTGTTGAAAGCCTAAGCTTTGGACATGGGGCCAAACATTTTGAGCTCGTGAAAAAAGCACCCATGAAGTTGGGCATTTGGAAATTGTGCCTGAAAATATTCACTTATTGTTGAGAACTGACAGAACATAAACAAAATATATTACTTGTAAACTGTTTATTGCTGCTTGTTCAAAATCACAAATTATGGTCTGGGGCTGAAGCACTCTGTTTTCAAACAGGGCAAATAAGACACGTCTATATAATTCTTGGGTCTTTCTGGTCATTAGAACATAAATTTGTGGCAACAATGCATTTCCCAGGAAAGCATGAATTGACCACAATTGATAAAATAATTTTGGGCACACGTTATATGTGCCCTCGCAGCTCGACATCTGAAATAAAGAATGGCTAGTAACATGGTGTCTAGAAGTATATTTCGCAATATCATAATACATCCACACTCTTGTCACCTTGGACAGTGATAAAATTTCCCCAAAAGCTTTTAGATTCTATGAATTTCTTGGCTTTTAAACAATTGTATAGAATATATGTATATAGATATAGAATGGTACTTACAGTCTACTGAGTTTCAGGGCAATTTTATGACTTTTAGCTGAAATTTTACATCTTGGGGGGAGAAAAAAATGAAATTTTACATCTTGGGGGAAGAAAACTTACATGTTACAAAGAGAATTTAAGTTTTTCAAAAAACCTCAAATTTGCAGCAATTCTAAACGGAAAAAAATCATATTTTACAAATTTTTGAAAAAAATTAGTTTCACAAAATTTCTCTAGGAAAAAATTCAAATTTCAAAACATTATTTAGGAGGAAAATCAAAAAAGAATTTATATTTCCACAAAATTTTTCGAATTGAAGTTGAAATTTCACGAACATTCGAAGGAAAAAATTAATTTTTACTAAATTTTGCAATAAAATATATAATTTCATCAAATTTTGGGAGAAAAAATTCAAATTTTAAAAAATTTGCCATGAAAAAACTCGCAATTTGACGGAGGGAAAAATCGAACTTTACAAAATTATAGAAGAAATTTTACAGAATTTTTATGAAAAAAAGTCAGATTCTACAGAATGACAATAGAAGACAGAATTAAATTTACAACATTTTGAAGGGCAATAATAGAAAGTTTACCAAAAGTTTAGCGCTGTAGAAAGTCAAGATTTAAAAAAATTTGAATTCAAGAAAAATTCGCATTTTACAAAATTGAGATTTGAAATAAATTTTTTGGACTACTTACCTTCATAAGGACATCATTATTTCGATTCGAAAGTAAATCCCAATCCATATTAACTTCACGTCGAAAAGTTCACTTTACAAACCCCAGGTTGTCTGGTAAAGTTTGAAAAATGTAAAGGTGTGATTTGTGGATTTTTCTTGGAATCCGAATTGGAATCGGATTTTTTCTCTCGAGTAGAACATTTGGGGGCGGGGAATAAAAATTTCCAAAGTTCAGGAGCATGAAAAAAAGTTTCTGGACTTAAAAACCTGAAATTTGCAATTATCGGACCCGAATTTTTCTCCAAAAAAATTAATCTTTTCAATTTTTTCTACACTACAGGGCTTTTGAGTAAAACAGTAAAAAGTGAAAAAAGTAAGTTTAAAAAAGTTGAAGTGAAAAAAATGATGAAAATGTCAAAAATTTGGACTAAGGTTTATACATTGAGAAAGACAAAAAATTTAGCAGTTCAGAAACCATTCTGATTACACTTTCGAAGGTCAAAAAATCAAAATTTCGAAACTTTTTCAGTCTTATTAAGGATCGGAAAGATTTATTGAAAAGGAAATGGGTCAAAATTTGTTTTCCTATTTCCGCAAGTCGTTTTTCTGCACTTAGACTCATTATTCAAGTGTTTTTGAACTTTTTAAAGAATTTTCATTGTTTTTGAGCCTTTAATTCATTAAAAATGGAGAAAAAGTGAAAATTTCGAATTTAAAGTCTAATTTACAGGCATAGTGGAACAATTTTTCCAACAAACTATCCAAGAGTATAATGACTTCAAATTATGTACAAAAAAAACTTTTTCAAATCCACTAGGATGGCAAGTGAAATGAAAGCCCGAAAAATGAGTCCATGAGTGAACAAAGGTATGGCAGAGGGGAAAGTTAATTCAGCGTAACAGGTAAAATCTGCATAACACATAAATAAAATACAGCAATGCCCTGCATCAGACTGTTGTCTCACTTTTTGGGGCAAAAGTTTGAAGCATAAAACTGGAATATTTTGCAAAAAAACGGATTCAGCCCAGGGATCAGTTTTTTTAAAATATATTTAAAAATACCAAGCAATACAAGAATTTATCAAAATTTTTTTTGCAAAATTACACAATTTTTTTGTTTATTGAAATTTTCTTCAGAATGGTGTTTTCTGAGAGTCACTTTCCCCAGATAAAAATTGAACATGAAAGTGGCCTATTGCTTTTGGTGGGTGTGCTTTGCTTTTGATTATAGTATTTACTTTGCTAATACATGGTACTAATCCTTTTGAAAAATTTTCCAACCATATTCCAAGATAAACAATTTCATACTGTAATCACACCATGTAGAACAAATATTCTGGGAATAATACAGGAATTTTGGAATAAAGGCATATATACAAAAGGGTAAAGGCAGTTTTCCTTCTTTGCTTGAAATTTCCATGCTTGGGTACAAACAGTGAAGCCGTGATGAACATCCTGAATAGTATCATAATACTTTCCATATTGATAGGATCCATGGTAAGTTCATCAAATGCAGTATCTCGGAGGTTAGTGACTACAGCTCTATCCTACTACACTATGAAGGCATTTTATACATGGTCAGATGAATGGGATTCACAGTATCCGATGATCGATAGGGCGTTCTCCTCCCAGTCACCATGGAATCCTTAAGAAATCTCACAGCATTTGTTACAACATGTCCAGGACAAAAACAGTTCCACTGAAAGCAGTTCCACTCTATTTCGGTGGGGCCAACTTTTTTTTGTAAATTAGCATAAACTCAATCTATTTAATCAATTTTATTTATTTTTGTAAAAACTGTTATTTTTCATGTTCGTTAAAATTTCTGAATAAATAAATCTGTTCACAATTTTTTTTCGGGCAATTCCACTAGCATACAATGCGAAATCTTGGTCAATTTCGTCTTTCCCAATAACTGCTCATGTTTTCATTAAAAAAATTGACCGAGTTTCTATGAAAATGATTGTAAGATTCAGCTTTCAGCAGATTTTCAAAAATTAAGTTTCAATTTGCTCATGAAGATACATATTCATAATACAAATTATCAGCAGAAACCCAAGTAACTTCCCAAATTTTTGACACTCAGAAATTGCTAAATTTCAGCCAAGCACTTCATGTTAAAAAGATTCTAACTGTTTGCTACATCCTAGCACAAAGGCATACAACTTTTACTTAAGGCAAGGAAATGGGAGAAATTCTCTGCATAAAATTTACTGTATGATACCTGAACTAAACATTCCAGCAAAAACAATAATTAACTGTTTCAAGGCTAAACTTCCTTGCTTCTACAAAAATATTGTATGTTGAGTGTTTTAACATACATATAAGGTATTTAAAAATTTGAATAATAGTCAAATTTGTCCTGGACAAAAATGGCATCAATCAAAGTATACTTACTGGCAGAGTTTCCTATTCTCAGTTTGAAGTTTCTCTGAACTATTTATTCTAGATTATGTAGGAGAGTGGATATCCTAGATAGCTGCTCATACCATATGAGCAGCTATCTAGGATTTCAGTGTGGCATCAAAAAGCAGGTTGCCCGGGTAGACTTGACCATCTTTGGTGAGGGCTTTTATTACAGGACAAAAAGAGGCATAATGCAGTTGCCATTTGAGAAGATGACTTAATCATTACTCAACTGCTCATACATCTGCAGGACATGTATGGAGGAAGAGTGCGGGTGCAACAATTTGGTCGACCTCAATTTCAATGAAAAAATCACCTGATATGGTCTTGAGGAGGAAATTATTAAAAATTCTCTGCCGTTGCAATAATGTAATCCACAATCATATCAATTTCTTTGTGAAAAAATTCCTTATTCCAAAATATGTGATTTGTTCCAATGAGAGTGAGCACAAGCACAGCAAGAAAAATATTTTAAAAACCATATGGAGCACACTACTTCTTGTGCTAACGGGAGCTTCTTGCCCTACATGGTCACTGACATATCATGAAAACATCCTGCTGAAATCGTTCCAATTTGTTCTCTATGGCCAATTTGCATACTGTAATCATGCAGTGTAAAATTTACATTGCCAATTGGATAAACATTGTCCAAAAGTTTTGGGAGAAAGTCTAAAGCTACAAAGCAATAAAGCTCATAATGAACAAATAACTTGATGAATTATTGCTGGTTCTCATCAAAATGAATACTGCAGCTTTTGCGACCACTTTTTATATTATCACCATACTTGTGCTTTTCGAACGTACAATAGTACGTTTGTGCAAGGCTTTTACTCGTACTCCAGGATAGCTGATAGTAAATATGCAAATTCACTTGGTGGGCAGTGCACACTTGTCCCATAATCAAGTCCAAAGACTAAGCAAAGGTATGGCACAGCAAGTGTTTATTTATCATGACACAACAAATTTGCATAACACATAAAAACCACAAGGTTGGTCCACATACTTAACAGGAAAATTTCTAAAAATGGAATATAATAAATAGTTATGAAGCTTGTGGAGTTGGGAAATTCCCTTTTTTCTCAGGAATAAGGAGTTAAGTTTTATTGAAAAACTAAAAACATGCAATTCTCCAAGCTTTTTTCCGTATGAGTTTTTCAGAAATTGAAAACTGAAATAAAATGAAGTAAATCGGAAAGAGGTGGAATAAAATGACTTAATTTAAAGTAGTGTATAATGTAGCTACAAAATTATTGGTGCATTGACCAATTTTTTAGATTTTCTGAATCATATGACACCAAACTGACGCAGCTTCCTCACCTATAAAGTACTTAAAAATATGAAAAATAAGTAAAACGTAAGCTGCAACCATGAAGTGAGAAAATGAGAAAAGCTGAGTGAGGAAGTATCAGCAACTCAATGGCTATTCTGATACATAGTAGCTGCCCGAAATTGTTTGCACTAATATTTTCCTTTTCTGATTCTTTTTTCTGATTCTCACATTTGCTCATCTTTAAGTCCTTAGGATCAAATAGAAAAATTTTAACATTTATATGGTACATCATTATTTACAACAAACAAAACCTGACAACAGTGAATACAAAAAACCACACAAATCCATTAAAAATGAAAACAACAAAAAAAATGAGAGAAACAAGAAAAAATAAAACAATACAAAAATCAGACAAAACAGAGAATAAAGGATATGAAGCAGAAAAAAAGGAAAAAAGAGACCATGTAAAAAATTGGAAACTATAGATACAAAAACTGGGCAAAACAATTCCAAAATTGAGAATTACAAAAAAAAATAAAATAGAAAAGTAGAAAAAAGCAGCACAAATTGAAAACCATAAAAGAAAAGATGAAGACTAAACCATAAAGAAAATAAAAGATAGAAACTGAAATTGAAAACATTGAATATGAAAATTGCAAAAACAGTCAAAAATGGAAACAAATGAAAAAAACAAAACAATGAAAATTTAAAAGAATAGAAGAAGAACACACGAAAAATAGAAAATATACACAAAAACTGAAAGATCACAATACAAAA
This sequence comes from Romanomermis culicivorax, assembly GCA_963922205.1. Taxonomy (NCBI): domain Eukaryota; kingdom Metazoa; phylum Nematoda; class Enoplea; order Mermithida; family Mermithidae; genus Romanomermis; species Romanomermis culicivorax. Next base: position 902,045 of record CAWUHX010000118.1, on the reverse strand, counting down.
AATACCAAAAAACAACCCAAAATGAACAAAATGGGGAAAAAATTGATAATGTAGTTAATTAGCAGCAAAAAGTAGAAACATTCCAAGAATTAAAAATATTAACAACAAGAAAAAAAGAAAATCAAATATCCATGAAAAAATTGATGAATTAGAAAATAATGAAAGAAACACATAAAAATCTTAAAAATAATAAATGCAAAAGGTCCCTAAAAACAATCAGAAATGAACAAAGTGATAAAAATAAATTAGATAAAATGAGGAGAAGCAGTAGAGTTTAAAAATCAAACAAGAATGGAAAAACATAAAGATTTGAATGAAATGAAAGAACCAAACAGAAGTTGAAAACAAATAACACAAAAATTTCGAAAAAAATAAAAACTGAAAAATGCAATTAGAACAGAAAGAAGTAGAACAAATTGAAAACAATACACTAATTACAGAACAAGAAGCTGTAAAAGAACAGAGAGAAGCAAATACAGGTTAGAAACAAACTCTAAAAAAGACTGGAAACAGGCAAACATGAACAGAAGAAAGAAAATTGAAGAATTACAAAACAAAGACAAAAAAATAAAAACGAACTGAAGTTGAAAACAAACACAGATAAAACAGAGGGGCAAAAAACTCTCAAAATTATAAGATTTTCTCGTTTATCGAAAATGTTGTCAGAACTGTTCTATTCAGGTTTTTCTGGGAGTCACTTCTACCAAATAAATATTGTTCATGAAAGCAGCTCAGTGCTCTTGGTAGAAAAGCTTCACTTTTGATTATAGTATTTACTTTGCTAACCCAGGGTACTAATGCTTTTCAAAAATTTTCGAACCATGTTCCTAGATAAACAATTTTATACTATAATCACACGATATAAAACAAACATTCTGGAAATAATCCAGGAATTTTGGAATAAAGCTTTATGTTCTGAGTGGTAAAGGCACTTATCCTTTTTCGCTTGGATTGTCATGAAATTTCTGTGCCTGGGTACAAACAGTGAAGCCGTGATGATCATCCTGCCTGGTATCCTAATACTTTTCATATTGGAAGGATCCATGGTAAGTTCATCTAATGCAATATCCACAAGGTTAGTGACTACTGCTCTAACCCACTACACTATGAAGGCATTTTATACATGGTCAGATGAATTGGATTCATAGTATCCCATGACTAATAGGGTTTTCTATAACCAGTTACCAGGGAATTTTTCAGGAAACTCACAATATTTGTTACAACATCTCCAGGGCATCAAATGACCTCTGAAATAGGGCACTCACAATTTTTGAGGATGAGTTTTATACAGGAAAAAACTTCTATTTACTCAAAAAATTGACCTTGGTATGGTCAACCCTGCAGCCAGCTTGTTCACACTGAAATCAACATTGTGGAAAACGTCATACATTATGTGCTCAGTTTTTACATTTCCTGAAACTGGCTGACTCAACAACCTGGAGGTTGGGAGAATCAGCTTACTGCACATATAGCTTTAGATCAGTTTATTTATCTGGTATCAAACTGGTTGAATGCCAATGATGTGACAGTTGTATGAAACTTGTAGTAAATAACCTCTAAAAACATAAAACAGAAAATTCAGTTGAAAAAAAAACAAATGTGCTATTTGACATCATTCATGCATCATTGAAAAAATTCTTAAACATACTGCAGCACAAGAACTTTCTCAATATTGAATATTCTGAAAAAAAGTGATTGTTCAATTGGTGAATTAATAATATGTATAAAAATTTTGAAAAGCTCAGTCAAGTGAGAATATATCCTAATCAGAAAAATTATAATCTTGACTATACATTTTGTGTGGATTCTTTTTTTGATCATGCAGCTGGAATGGTTTCCAGAGCTTTTTGAAGTTTTTTGATTAGTATTTGTTTCACACCATTTGTTCTTCTAGTTTGTAAGAAATTTTCTCCATAAAAACCTAAGAAACAATTTAAATATGTTTTATTAGGTTGAGTCATCCCATGCATGGTGTAGACAATAGGAAAACCAATTTGTCCAAGGCTCTGGTCAATGGACCATGCAGTATTCACTTGGGATAATCATTGTATTGTTGAGTGGTATATTCTGAAAGAAATAAAGTGTCGGGATGCTCTCAGCTTGAGCTAATACTAGTCAGTAAGTTGTAGGAAGATTCCCATGTCCATCCAGGACAAACTGCCCGGATGAACCTTAATGTACAGTTTCGAACAACAGTTGCCTGAACTGCACTGCTGACATCTATGGATGTGAAAGCTTTTAGCCTGATATCTAGATACTAAAAAGCCAAAATTGCTATATTTTCTGTTTCCTCATTCAGGTTGGTCAAATTCAAACTTTGCAAAGAAATATTGATTCTTCAAAATTATATAACACAAAACTTTCTAGAGCCAACCTGATTGACAAAATATTCAGAATATATCACTGAACTGTTGGTGCAGGATGCAATCAGTTGGTAACAAAAGCACCACGATGACTAGCAGGAGAGAAAACACACCTATTTCAAAACCTAATCCCACTGACAGTAACTGCTGGAAATGATCAGCTCATGCATGGTTCACTATTATCTCACAGATCACTTTTGAAATTAACACCAATCTGAAAATGCAAAAAGTATCTGCACTCTCCTTTTACATGTTCTCAAAAAAAAATTTTTTTTTCAATTTTTTAAATTTTAAAATTTCGCAGTAGAAATTTTCGCAGTTGAAAAGCAGCTAACCTACTGTATTAGTGGTGAAAAGTGATCTTCATGTCATACCTGGTGAAAACTCCTTCAGCTATAAAATTTTTATTTGCATTGCTAACCAGAGCCATAAATGCTTTTCAAAAATATTCCAACCATGTGCCTAGATAAACAGTTCTATACCATAATCTCACCATACAAAACAAACATTATGAAAATGAGCCAGTAATTTTTGAATAAAGGCTTATGTTGGACAGGGTGAAGGCACTTTTCCTTTTTGCTTGGATGGTTCTGAGATTTTTTTGCTCCAGGTACAAATAGTGAAGTTGTTATGATTTTCCTGCATTACATTGCAATACTTATGATATTAGAAGCTTCAGTGGTAAGATCATCTAATACAATATATGTGGGGAGAGTGACTCATGTTTTAATGTGGTCTACCACAATTGGTTGAAAGACAGTTGGGGGAAAGATAATTGGGTGAAAATCATGGAAAAAATAGCTTATGTGGCTAGAAATGTAACAAATGTTTGGAATAAATGAAAGACACAGCAGTTTACATGGAATGAGCATCAAAATTCTGAAACTAGCTTTACACTAAAATAACTTCAATCTCTGACATGTTAGTTATAGAATTTTTTTATAAAATGCTTCCAAATACTAAAAGTGACTCAAATTGGTAATGTCGTCAAGATTCTTTGCTCTTACCAAAAATTTTTCGTTAGAAAAATACTTAAAACTCGGGTTAGTGTGCTTGAAAATTTACAATCCTGTATAATATATTGTTTAGCAGCAAATAATTAAAATCTTTGTTGAGATTCAATTGTTTGATGCAGTTGAAATTTAGGTAATGTTTGACCCAGCTCAATGGGCTGGACCTCACTCTGACCATAAGTTGAAGATAGAGATTTCTTCACACATTCCAACAATTGTGAATTTTATGATTTTCACCCAATTGTCAGCATCCACGCTAATCATCTATTTTGCAGTTTGACTAGCTTCATACACAGTTTGAATAATTCACTGTGGTATATTTTACAATCCATAATGTTTTCTTTTCCCATCCCATTTTTTTGAATCCCCTGCCCAACATGTGTCAAAGCAACTTCAGGGCCTCATAGGACCTGTGAAACCATACAGTTTTTTAATGATAAGTTTCATTCCAAATAGAATTTATATTTAGTCGATAATTGATTTTTTAGGTGTCAATGCTGTATAAATTCAATTTTTTAGTACTTGATGCTACAATAAAAATTTTGAAAAGAAAATTGAGCTCAGATTCTACATGTCCTGTAAAATTACTGATGCCTTTAAAAATAAACTATTCATTCAGCATTAGATCAGTTTAAGCGTGTAGAATTATAACCAAACCATGAAATTTCGAATAATCAAATTTTAAGAACACCAAACTGATCACTCAAAACAAAAAAAAAACAAAACAGGTCATTATAACATGAAGTCAGTACAAGCCAAATCAATATACCATAAAAGAATAGAGCATTTTCCGGTTTAACATGGTTTCATCCAGACTGTTTCATGACCACAGCTGTGATTCATGAGAGTACTTTTTTCAGCAATTTGTTTTGTTGATCAGGGGCAATAATTTTTTTTCAGATTGTCATTGGTTGTCATTCCTGAGTTTTTTCAAAATTCAAGATCATACTGTAGTAGATGAACTTGTGAAATAAAATTTTTGTAAAAGCATAGAGAATAAATTATATATTCTAAATAAGCAAAAAGTGTTGAGAATTACCACCCAGTGAACAGATACCCTAATTCAGAAAATTATCTTGTTCACGCTGTGTCTTGAATAAATTTCCTTCTTATCAGGCATTGAAACTTTCAAACAGAATTTCAGAGAAAAACAGTATGTAGAGCTTATGAAAGCTTTCTGATTAATGATTGCTTCACAAAACTTGTCCTATCACTCTCCAAGAAACTTTCTCTTAAGATAATTCAGGCAGTGAGGGAAAATAAATGCTTACAACTTGTATTAGGAAATCAATGAGTCATATCAACAGTGCAATCTGATTTCCCAATGCTCTGGTTGATGACCATGCTCTATGTATGTGGTGATTCATTGTACTGTATAATTTTATATTCTGAAATGAATAAAGTGTTAAAATCAACTTGACTCAAGTTAATACTCATCATTAGTCTGCAAGAAAATGAAAAATTCAGTAGAAGAAACATTTCCAGGAAACCCTGTATATCGCAGAGTTGCAACTAATAGTGGGCAGTACTAGGTACTATATAAATGTTAACGCTATATAAATTCAATTTTTTAGTAATTGATGCTAGAATCAAAATTTTGAAAAATAAATTGAGCTCAGATTCTACATGTCCTGTAGAATTATAATCAATCCATGAAACTTGGAATAATAAAATTTTAACAACACCAAACCAATCATTCAAAAGAAAAAAACAAAAAAAGTTCATTATAACATGAATTATGTACAAGCCAAAGCAATATACCATAAAAGAATAAAGAGCTTTTGGGGTTAACATGGTCTCGTCCAGACTGCATCATGACTGAGGCTGCGATTCATGAGAGCACTTTTTTCAGAAATATGTCTTGTCATTTGGATGCCATACTCTTATTAGAGTCATCATTGGATGTCATTCCTGATTTTTTAAAAATAAAGACCATTCTGATACACCTTTCTTTGTAATTTGCATAAATTCAATCTATTTAATCAATTTAATCATTTTCTGTGGAAACTGTTTTTTTTAATTGTTATTAAATTTTCTGAATGAATAAATCTGTTTGCATCTTTTTTCCTTGCAATTCCACTAACATACAAAGTGAAATCGTGGTCGATTTCGTCTTTCCCAATAATTGCCTATGTTTTCAGTGAAAAACTTGGCCGAGTTTCTATGAAAATTTATGTGAGATTCATCTTTTAGTTGATTTTCAAAATTAAGCTTCAATTCGCTTAAGAGGATACATATTCATACAAATTATCGTTCATAAATAAAGGATTAAAATCAAGCAAAAACCTGAGTAAATTCCCAAGTTTTTGACACTCAGAAATTGTAAATTTTCAGCCAAGCACCTCATGATAGAAAGATTCCAGCTTTTTTGTAATGTTCCAGCAAAAAGGCATACAATATTTTACTTAGGGCAAGAAAATGGGAGAAATTCCCTACACAAAATCTACTGAATGCTACTAGAACTAAACATTTCAGCAAAAACAACAATTAACTGTTTCAGGGCTCAGCTACCTTGCTTCTACAAAAATATTGTATGTAGAGTGTTCTGACATGCGCACAGGCATTTGGAAATATAATTAATAGTCAAATTGCTCCAGGATAAAAATGGAATAAAACACTGTATACTTACTGGCAGAGTTTCCTATTTCCAGTTACAATTTATTCTAGATTATGTAGGGGAGTGGTTATGGGTGGATGTTCTTAGATTTATACCATATACGCAGCTCTCTAGGAATTCAGTATGGCATCAAAAAAAAAGTTGCCAGGGATAGAATTGATCATCTTTTGTGTGGGCTTTTATCACAGGACAAAGAGAGGCATAATGCAGTTGCTGTTCCAGAAGAGGGCTTAATCACCACTCAGTTACTGATACATCGACAGGACATGTATCCAGGAAGAGTGCAGGTGCAACAATTTCGTCGACCTCAATTTCAATGAAACAATCACCTAATATGGTGTTAGAGTGCGCGCTACCAAAAATTCTCTGCAATTGCAATAATGTAATCCACAATGGCTGGGAATGCTTTTGTGTGTGTATAAACCTAAAATGTAGCAAAATGATATTGTGACTAAAGCAGCATATCAGTTCCTTTGTGAAAAAATGCAAAATATGTGATTTATTCCAATGAGAGTGAGCACAACCACGGCATGTGAAATAGTTTGAAAACCATATGGACACTGAGGCCCATAACTAGAAATTTTTTTCAGGGGGGGGTAATCACCAAAATGTTTTGACTCACTCAAAACTTGGCAAACGGAGGTCACGCAGTGACAGACTAGTGGGCTGAGGGGTCCAGGGTGGTTCACTTAAGCGCACCCTGGTGAGGTCTGGGGGGAAGCCCCAGAAAAAATAGATTTTTAGCATTGTTAGTGCTCGAAAAATTTCTTAAAACACTATATTTAAAATACATAATTGAGAAAACTCAAGATCAAAATTTATTGGCACTAAACAACTGATAAAATCTATTCAAAATTAATGAAGTGCTATGCATCTATCACCAGTTTCGGCAAACAAATCAACAAACATATCAAAATCTGTAGAAGCAGTAGTTGACGCTAGTGTTACAACTGAATTAATATTTAAATAAATTTTAACTCATCAGAACGATGATACAATTTTATTCTAACTAACCTGTTGATTCTGAAGGTTTTTGAGAATCTTTCGCAGCACTGGATTTACGTGAAGAAGCTGAATTTGATGCTACACATTGACGTTTGTTGTTTAAATTTGAAGATGTAAAATAGCTAGTGATATTAAAAAGTTTAGATTGAAAAGTTGATTAAATTAGATTAAAAAGTTGAAATAATCCCAAAAAAAATTTTCATAAACTTCAACCCCTAAACTTATAAAATACATACAGCAAGAAAAAGCGTAATATTGCGTAGGAAACAGCGAAATGAAAGTCAATCAATATTCAACAATGCATTACACTGTTAGACATGCAAATTTTATTATAAAATGTGATATTTGTACCTTTAACCCTTTATTTTTGTGATTCAATAAAGGAATAGAAAAAAATTCACAAGTGCCATGAGTAGTCACTTGTTCACATACATGCGCTGGATCAGATATGCTAAAACAATTTTTTCCGATTTCATTTCAGGGGGGAATTCCCCCTATTCCCCCTAGTTACGGGCATGTGGACACAACTTGTTATGCTAACTGGAGCTTCCTGCCCTACATGGTCACTGGCATATCATGGAAACATTCTGCTGAAATCTTCCAAATTTTATTCTCTATCATCAACTGACATACTGTAATCACACAGTGTAAAATTAACATCATGAATTGGACTAAATTGTCCAAATGTTTTGGGAGAAAGCGAAAAGCTGAAAAATGAAAAGCTCATAATGAACAAATAACTTGATGGATTATTACTGGTTCTCATCAAAATGAATACTCCAGCTTTTGGGGCCCCTTTAGTACATTATCAGCATACTTGCACTATTGGAAATTCCTAAAAATTCAGAAAATTCCTAAAAATTGTATATAATAGATAGTTGTGATGCTTGTGAAGAAGGGAAATTCCCATGGTTCTCAGGAATAAGGAGTTCTATTGAAAAATTTAAAACATCCAAATCTCAAAGCTTTTTTTCTGGATGAGGTCTTTAGGAATTGACATCTGGAAAAAAATAAAATAAATTATAGTAAGATGAAATAAAGTGAAATAATTTGAAGTATTGTCAAATATATTTAATGAAGTTTTGAAAAAATGAATGCAAATGCCATAAAAAATAACAAAACTGAAAAAAACAACTAGAATAGAAAAGCAGCACAAATTGAAAACAATACACCAATTACAAGACAACAAGAAGTAAAGGAACTGAAAGAAACAAATTGAAGTTGGAAACTATGACTAAAAAATTGCTGAAAAAATCAAAAATGAACACAACAAAGAATGTGGAAGAGTAAAACAAAAACAAAAAAGGAAATAAAAATGAACTAAGGTCGAAAACAAAGAATGAAAAAAATGGAAAAAAAGAAAAAATGGAAAGCAATACAAGAATTGATCAAAAATATTTTTGCAAACTTGTAAGATTTTTTTGTTAGTGAAATTGTCCTCAGAATGGTTCCATGCTACAGTGTTTTCTGAGAGCCACTTTTCCCAGATGAAAATCGAACATGGAAGTGGCCTAGTGTTCTCCGTGTATGTGCTTTGCTTTTGATTATTGTATTTACTTTGCTAACAGATGGTAGTAGTGCTTTTGAAAAATTTTCCAACCATGTTCCTAGATAAACAGTTTTATACTGTAATCACACTATGTAAAACAAACATTCTGGAAATAATCCAGGAATTTTGGAATAAAGCCTTATGTTCTTATGTTCACTTTTCCTTTTTCGCTTGGATTGTCGTGGAATTTTTGTGCCTGGGTACAAACAGTGAAGCGGTGATGATCATCCTGCCTAGTATAGTAATACTTTTCATGTTGGAAGGATTGGTGGTAAGTTCACATAATGCAATATCCACAAGAGTATCTCTGACCTACTAGGATATGAGCGCATTTTTACTAGCTTTATACATTGTCAGATGAATTCTATTCATGGTATCTCATGATTCACAGGTTCCCAGAAATCTCGCAACATTTGTCAGAACAATTCCAGGGCATCAAAAGACCTCTGAAATCGAGCACTCATAGTTTTTGAGGATGAGTTTTATACTGAAAAAAACTGCTATTTACTCAAACAAAAGACCTCCAAATGGTCTACCATGCAGGCAACAGGTTCTTTGGTGCTACACACTGAAATCAACATTCTGAAAAGAAGGTCATGCAACATGTACACCAGTTTTACATTTCCTGAAACTGACTGACTCAACAACCTGGTGGTTGGGAGAATCTGCTTACTATAAAGCTTTAGATCAGTTTATTATCTAGTATCATAGTGGTTGAATGCTGATTTTGTGACAGTTGTACGAAAATCGGAGTGAATAACCTATAGAAACATGAAACAGATGATTCAAAAAAAAAACAATATAAATTTTATCTCAACATAGAATGTGTACAAGCCATAGTCATTGAAAAAGATCATTAAACATATTGCAGCACAAAAAGTGCCTCAAAATTGAATATTGAGAAATAAAATGATTGTACCATGAGTGAATTATTAATATGTATATGAACTTTTTCAAAAAACTCAGTTCAGAGAGAGAACATCCTAATCTGAAAAATTATGATGTTAACTATATGTTGTGTATAGATTCTTTTTTTGATCATACAGCTGGGATGGTTTGCAGAGCTTTTTGAAGCCTTTTGGTTAATATTTGTTTCACACCATTTGTCCTTGAAGTTTGTAAGAAACTTTCTCAATAAAAAATTCAAACAATTTAAATATGTTGTATTAGGATGAGTCATCCCATGCATAGTGGTGCCTATAGTGAAACCTGATTGTCCAAGACTCTGGTCAATGGACCATGCTGTAGAGGGCCACTTAACTCACATTAGAATTCCTTTTAAATTCGTTCAGTTTCTTTTTAATTTTGCATCGATTCTGCTCAAATGATGTTGCAAGATGCTAGATTGACTATCTTGCTTATGTGTCTAAGTTTCCCATAAGCTGGGGGTATAGTTACAGTGAACTGAGTTGACAGTACTTGTTTTCAATGGTTGAGTGCAGATTTGCTTGAAACAATAATTTTGCATATTTTCTTATCACTTTCTTTTCATCCTCTCTCAATATCAATATTCATCTTGAGCCTAAAAACATTTTTCGCAAAATGCAATTACTGTAACTTTACTAACAGCGTTTCAGAAACAGGCTGTAATCTTCATGCCAAACTAATGATTTTACAAAACTATATCAAGAGCTTCTGAAATTCCAACAAATCTTGAAGCAATTTTCCCAATCCTTGTGGAAATTTGTTCAATTTTATTGCAACATATAACCATTTCGGAAAAATTTCCAATCCCTACAGAAAATCATTTTCATCACATTTTGGTAAATTTGTCAATTCAACATAAATTTTCTAAATTTATCATGAAAATGAGTTGATTCAAACATCCCAAAAATTTGCAAAATTTTTTTTAGATGTTTGCAGATTATTCATTTTTATTAGTTGTTTGTGTGGAATACAAGAAGGGTCATTTAGAAAGACTCATTAATGCTTGACAAAATGTCCTATCACTTTAAAAAAATTTTACCTTTGAACATCATGCACAACATTTTTTCGATGTGCATCACAAAAAGTTCAAGATGTTCCACGAAAATTTCAAGATGCTCCCAAAAAAATCAAGATGTGAGAGTGTTGCAATGTTTGACTTTTTTTTCAAGTGCATTGCAGTTTTTTGAAATGCATCAATTTTTTCTCAAGATAATCTTGGAAAAAAGTTCAGATGGCATGATGGAATGTTGAAAAAAAATATCTTGAAATAAAAATCAAGATCTCATCTTGAAAAGAAGTGAGGATGGGCGGCTCATTTCTGAAACTAGTCAATCAAAAGGCGTTGCTCGGCCCCTTTATATATTATATGCAGGACCCTACTGGTAGAGGGCACCCTTGGTTTATACCAGAGGGGTGGCAGTGGAGGGAGGGCAGTTTGGAACAGGCAAAAGAATAGACAAAGTGGTTTTTTATAAGAAAATTTTTCATCAAAGTTTTTCAGGAAAAGATCAAAAATTCTTGTTTTTCACCCAAAATGCAGTAAATTCAAAAAAAACCAAATAATTGTTGCTTTGTGGCGTTGAAAAAAAACAAATGACAAAACTGCTCACCTACCACTATGCTATGATTACCACAGACTTACTTTTGGTCTGTAAAAATTTCCTCAAATTTTTGAGTCCTTTTATTATCATAATGATTGGTAATTCATTTGGTGAAACTCAACACTCGTATATTATAAAAAACTGTTTCTACTAACACTCATAACTCATTGACCTGTACTCATAAACTTTTTTTTGGTGAAACAGTCACTCATAGCAGTTAGTTCCTTGCTCATAAACTCTGATTTTTGGTGGTGGGGCCATTCGAAGCCCTCTTAACAAGGGACTTGTAACTCATGACATTTTAATCCTAGTATGGAGTTTTGTGGTGAAACCAGGCCCTAGTCCGCTTTTAGTATCACATAAATATGAATGAAGAATTAGAATGACAGATTTTAGGGTCGGCTCATACACTAATCTGCATAACCTATGAGATAGACAAATTCTATCCCCAACACAGGCTCTCACAGCACTCAACAACAAACTATTCCACGGAAGATCTGAAAAAATTTATATAACTTGGGAAAACCTCAAAAAGACTGTTCCAGCAAATCTTCAACCTCAGAACCCTGGACATCTATTTAGAAACTTTGCTCAAAATAATCCTGGGATTTTGGAAAAGTTTTTCCTAAATAAAATTTGAGGAATAAGAACAAAATTTGAAAAAATTCCATGAAAAACCAATTGGAAGCCTCAATCCAAATGCATGTCAAGGGATGAAAGAATTAGAAGTAGGCTAAAGATCATGATGATCACACAACCATTTGCATGTGGCATGTGAAATTTTTGGACGGGTCTTAGAGAGAAGTGTGTCTTTCTTAATCAGTTAGGCAAAATTTCTAGGACAAGGTATGCAAGGGATATACCGTGTTTACCAAAATTTACCTTATTCTGCTCATTTTTCAACAGTTTTCGGAAAAAAAACCTTCCCGAATTTTGTTCTTTAATTTTCACTCAGAAACCAACCCAAAATTTTTAAACTGCTGGTTTCCCAGTTTGGCTTGGAAATGGGAATGAAAATCGAGTTTTCTTACTTTATCCTGAAACAGTGACCTAAGCTCCATTTTGTGGTAGAAATTTTGTATAATTATTATAATGGGAAACATAAGAAAAGGCGATTAGAGAATTGTAGGGACAATATATCAAAGAAAACAAGAAAGGAGCACTCAAAAACATACGACTGACAACTGAATTCCTACAGCTACAGTAATCGGCCCTAACTAAGTATTCCTGGTCTTTTCAGAGGTGAAAATGCAAATCAAAGGGAGTGCAAAACATGACCAGCTAACATTGAGAGAACATGTGATGCATTTGATGTGGTACAATTCCAGTGTTATGTTTAGAAAAGCAATATAACTAAAGAGTCTCTTGGCTTGTACCATCAAACTAGCTACCGTAGGTCACTCAAATGAGCTTCCTCTATTGGTAAACGCTGATACAGTGCAACAGTTCTTCAGCAGACCTAAACACAACCTTCAGTTGCTACTCAGCAACTTGAATCAACAGCTTGCACCTGAAAAGCTACCAGAATACTCCAGAGAACGTTACCCAATGACTCTCATCCAAGTCAGAAATATGTGTTATGTTTATTCCTCTGCTTAGGTCAAAGACGTCAGCAATATAAGTCAAGATACTATTGGCTTGTATCCAACTGACTACTGTAGGTCACTCAAAGGAGCTGCTATTAGCAATCAACTAAACACAGTGCAACAGTCCTGAAGCAGAAATAAAGACAACTTTTAGCCATTAAGAAGTAACTGGAAACTCTAACTCTTGCAATCGAAGGGCACTCAGGGTCTCCCGGATGCCTCCTAAAGGTTTACATGAATAAAGAGAACTCACTGTGAAAACATCTAGGGGACCTGGGGCTTGACCTTGGCAAGGGATCCCCTATAAATGGGCTCCTGCTTCCACTTATTGCGCAAGTAATAGATAATAAAAAATATGAATAATAATGTAAAATTATTATTATAATGTGTGTTGGGCTGTCAGCATTCCAATTTACTTGGCGTAAAAGAACAAATATAATAAAATGGAAGCGATTCGGCCAGGACACACTGAAATTGCAGAATGATAAACATCCTTCTTTTTGGTTGAATCGTGACTTTGCCGATTCACCAATTTAGCATAGATGTGGGATTACTGCTACCATAAGTACATCCCCAACATGTGAGACGCTGCTGTAGAAACAATATGTGGCCCAATATAAAAGTCGATTGCCACTAAACAATCGATAAACAAACAATGATCCCCTGTCCCACTTTATTGGCCTAAAAAGGCAATAACAAAAATATGGCTGTCTGGCAGCTCGCACAATACACATAAATTTATAAGAATGATTATCATCACATGTCAACTATTGCCTTATAAAGGCAGTCATGCCCAGGTAATGACACCTTTTGGCCATTTTCAAAATTTGCGTGGATGCGATGCCTGATACCCTAAGTCCATCCCTAACATCAGCATTTCGATGTTGAGGACTATTTTTGACTAATATGTAGATTCTACAGTATTTTTTGAAAGAGTTGGACCTAAGACTGCATCATTAACTTTTGATAACATTAATTTCAGTTGAATGAATCTATGTTTGTTTTATGGCTCCATCTTTTTCATGTTAGGCAAGGCAATGAAAAGAGACCATTCGACTTCTACAGCCTAGCTTACAGAACTGTCGACATGCACTGAGGGCTATCTCATGTTATATTGATGAAAGGCGAAACGGCCCTTACGCAGAAAAATATGCAATTTCGCTCCGAAAAGTTGTTGAACTTTGCACGCCTGAAATTATGAAATATTTGTTCAAGCTTGCTAGCTAGAATCAATGTATAATTTTCAAAATATAACATTCTACCTGCACTGCTCATTTTCATTTTAGAGAAAAATTTTCGACTGAAAATGGTTTCTGTTACTGTATTATTTTTGAGCTATGTATTAGCTTGTGGCGTCACAGTAAGTACCCTATTTGCATATTTCCAGTCGATTTTACCATTATCCATTGACCTAGTGGAATATTCTTGCATGTTATATTTCAATTTGTTACTGTAGTCAATAAGTATCCAATAGAGAATTAAGAATTGAAGAATGGCAATAGTGAGCAGGGGGGTCCAGTCAAGCAGCTTGGGGGTCCGCCACACACAAAACATAGGCAGATTTTTCTTACCTGGCAGGGTGCCATAAGCCCTCGGGGGTCTGCCTTTGGCTACCTCGGTTTACTGTTCAAATACCCAGTGGCTTCATCAAACATTCCCAGATTCCTTCATACATCAACTATTTATAAACAATGGACACACTGTTATACAGTAAAAAACAAACGCCAGTGATTTTTTCGAAATTTGCACTGATTTTTTCAATTCTTGTCGCAGTTTTTTCAATTCTTGTCCCAGTTTTTTCAATTTTTGTTTTACTTTTTTCACTTTTTGTGCTGATTTTTTCAATTATAAACAGGATCAAACAAATCAGTCACATTTTTTGATGTTCTAATCAGTTTCCAATAAGTCTTCACTGAATCAGGATAATCATCAGGGTACTCTATCAAATCTACAGGAATAATATCATCCTCTTCAATATAAACCTTTTTCTCATCTGGTTTATCAGAAATTTCTAGTTTTCTTCCATCTTCAGGTTTGACTTTAAGAGTGGTTCTTGGAAATGACATCTTTTGAAGTGTCAAAGTCAGTTATACAGTAGGGACAAGTGATTACATTTGGATGCTTAATTTCAAAGTGGCAGACCAGCTCACGAGGCAATGCAAATAGTAAATTGCATGCTGGACAAAGATATCTAAGACCCCCATGGAGAGCATTATAATGCTCAGGAAATCAATTTGATCTTGAAAAGGTTTTTTGGCTAGTAGTACAAATATTTTTAGTAGACATTTGGCAGAAGTATTGATCAGATTTCTTATTCATAAACTTTGGATGATATCCTTATTTATAAACTTTGCATATAAATCCTTATTTATAAACTCAGCATAAAATTTCTTATTCATGAACTTGCCGTGAAAATCCTTAATCATATACTTTGGGCACTTTTTGAAAATATCGGTTTGGCTGAAACTAAAATTTATCAAAATTGCCAGATTGTCTATAGACAATAAAACATAAAAACTAAGGGTTGAACAATATTGATTGGTAAATTACGACTACACTTGTACAAAAAGACATATGGTTTTTTAAAGACATGCATTTTTCCACCTATCCTAGCAAAAGACTTGCATTTTTTGAAATTTATATAGAAAGGACTAAGGTATTAAAAAAATGAAACACTGCATGTTTTGAAAAAAATTAGTGCAAGTTTCAAAAGAAATCTGTGCAAATTTCGAAAAAATCACTGGTGTATGTTTTTTTACTGTATAACAATGTGTCCCTTGTTTATAAAAAGTTCATGTACGAGGGAGTCTGGGAATGTTTGGTGGAGCCACTGGGTATTTGAACAGTAAATGGGGCCAGGTGAAGGTGGGCCTGGACAGCTATCGGCACCTTGTCAGGTAAGAAAAATTCGCCTACGTATTGTGTGTGGCCGACCCCCAAGTTGCTTGACTGAACCCCCCCTCCTTACTACTATGGTTTTTTTGCTCATTCTTCTGACCAGCTTGGCCCCCTTACTCTACAAAGGTATTCAGTTGGGAAAAAATTATGTCAAGCTGTTATGTTTAGATTTCTGCTTAGGTCGGTAGATGACAGCTAAGGATGCTACTGGTTTGTACATTGCTGATTACTGTAGGTCACCAAATAGGGCATCTGATAAGTAGAGGCCAGTATAGTGCAACTGTTGAGAGTGGTCACACAAACCACCCCAACTAGGAATGGTTGCAGAATGAGGGCACCTTCCATGTTTTTTGGTCGACTCAGTTGGTTAAAGCATGGGGATGGTAGCCGCAAGGGCTGCTCCAAATACTTCTTGCAGGCCAAATCACAAGAAAATGGATACTCATTACTATAATATCCAAGTGGGATCAAGGGCTGCCTCGTTAGTTTTTAAGGGTTCCAATGTTTGGCACCCACTTCGAGTCATGGTGCAAGATATAATGAGTAATAATAAATGGAGTTATGCAAAAATATAGTGCAGTGTAGTCAGCATCCAGTCTTACTGTTGAGAATAGTGACAATAACAACCGCCAAATGATACGTAATGTGCATTGAGCAACAACAAATTTATGAGAATGATAAAATTTTTCTTCTTTGGCCAGCCACAATGGACCAATTTTGCATGGATGTGGCAACACCACTACTGCAAATGACATATGCAGACAAAGCTGAGCATGATTCACTTCTTCCATCATTGTTCCAAATTGTTGTATAAAGTGATTGGCTAATTTTGTGAATTCCTTCCAACAATGCCCAACGTATGTTTTTTGTTTGCCTTTTAAGAAGGCACCTGATTCAATGTTGAAAATAGTCCCAGCCAGTAATTAATGTCAACAGTGAGGAGAAATTCACAGGCACACTGTCCGGAGATCATGTTGCTGATCAGACATGTTTGAGTCAGCTGCTTATCCATTATTAAAGTAGAAATTTGGAACAAAACAGGGAAATTATTTCGAATTAGCAGCTAGAATACAGTACCTGTAGCAAAAATGCTCCATTTCCCATTTGGTGAATGCTTTTTTGACTTGAGAAAAAAGAATTCATCAAAGTAGAAAATGTTTCTTTGTGGGAAATTGGCATAAAATGATCAAATCATGTAAAATAAACTTTATTGCACAAAGCTACTTTGTTCAAAAAATATGGTAGAGGGTCCTTGGACTTTTTAGCCAGGGGGTACAGGGTAGGCAAGCAAAAAGACGTCAAAAAGTTCTAGGAGTCTGTTTTTCATAGAAAATACGCAAAAAAATCATCAAAAAAGCAGTCATGGTAAAGTGTCAAGGGGTGTCTGACCATTCTTAGGCCCAGGTGAAGTGGTCAGGTGTGAGGTTAGGAGATTGAAACCCTACCCTCCTATGTGCATGCATGATGCTGAGAAGTGTAGAAGCTCATCATTTTTTCCACTAGCAAAATTATTGTTTCCCCCAGTTAATCTGCAGCTTTAGGGTTTTTTTGCAAATTTTTTGCATAATGATGTTATTCAAAGGTTCAATGGTAGATGGGTGTAAGACTATTGGCTTCTTCTGGAATATGACTGATAAATAAACTTGATACAAAAAAAAACAAAAAAAAACACTTTATAAAAGGCTCTATTCGTGCAATGCATTTGTCATACATTAGAAATCTGCCCAATTCTTAACTCCACAACTTGAATCTTCTTGACATCCTAACTATGCTCTTAAAGATCAATTAGGGTAAAGAGCCAGTGACCTAGAACGTTTTGCATAAATTTTAGGATAAACTAAGACAGTCAGCTAGTATGTTTGACGTAATATTACTCATGAATGGTTTCTGGATGTCTTCCTTAAAATGATGAATTTTGCAGTGCATTGGTTTTGGTAATTGTAGAACTTTGGTAATATTGATAACAGTAAAGAAAATAGTCAACAATTTGAGGTGAGTGTAAAACCAGTCTGTCCAATGAGGAAAGTTTTGTATCGTTGTTTATTGTTTTTTTTGTATCATTATCATGCTATTTATTTGATGAGCAATAAGATAACAATGAAATAATAAAGTCCACAACATAGAAAAGGTAAGGCATCAAAAATTTTTTTCGTGCAACACATCAAATTTGCATAAAACAAAAAAATGTGAAACTCTGATGATAGGACAGGACTTAAGGAACATGCATATCCCTTGCCTATAATCTATGAAACTTGGACAATCCTTACGGCCTCTATAAAAATATAAAGACATTTTATAATAGATTGTTATCATACCTCTGGACCTGTGATTTTTTTTAAATTCAGACATGAGACAAAATGTTATGAGCAAACTTTACAGTAGGAAGTCTTTAGAAATGCATAAGCTTTTCTATTGTATTTAAACATCCACCTCCTAGAATTTATTACAATCATTACTCCAACAGTACTTAATGATTCATGATGAAAACTTTACTATCAAAACTACAAACCTACACTGCAATCTCAATTTAGACAAGTAGACATAACAACTTTTCCAAAAAAAATAATTAACCAATATAAGGAATCGTTGATGCTATGTTACTGTAAAAGAAATCTAAAGATATCAGCTTGTTCATCACGGCTACTGGGAAATTAAAACTCTAGACCCACAATGCTCACCCTGGAAAATTATGTGCCAGTAAAGTAAAGTAAAGTAAAGTAAAGTAAAGTAAAGTAAAGTAAAGTAAAGTAAAGTAAAGTAAAGTAAAGTAAAGTAAAGTAAAGTAAAGTAAAGTAAAGTAAAGTAAAGCAAAGTAAAGTAAAGTAAAGTAAAGTAAAGTAAAATAAGTAAAGTAAAGTAAAGTAAAGTAAAGTAAAGTAAAGTAAAGTAAAGTAAAATAAGTAAAGTAAAGTAAAGTAAAGTAAAGTAAAGTAAAGTAAAGTAAAGTAAAGTAAAGTAAAGTAAAGTAAAGTAAAGTAAAGTAAAGTAAAGTAAAGTAAAGTAAAGTAAAGTAAAGTAAAGTAAAGTAAAGTAAAGTAAAGTAAAGTAAAGTAAAGTAAAGTAAAGTAAAGCAAAGTAAAGTAAAGTAAAGTAAAGTGAAGTAAACGCATTAACATTCAGTATGTCTCCTCCAAGATGAAGATTTTGACACCAGTTTACAGCAGTGTCTGAGCAGCAAAATAGCTGGTGCAGATAGCAGTTACACTTCTTTCCTACTAGGCCATATTTGAAAATCTTTTTTTGCCAATAACCTTTTCCCATTTTTTTCCTTGCAATTCAATGAACAAACAAAGTGGAATCTTGGTAAAATTAGTCTTTATCAACTATTGCTCTTAATTTAAGCAAAAATCTGGGCCAACCTTCTGTATAAATTAATGTTAAATTGAGCAATATGTCTGACTTTCAAAAATAATGTCATATCTTGCTTATAGTGATACACATTTTTACAGAAATATCAGCATGAATAAAGGATAAGTATCAAATAAAAACCTATCAATGATCAGTAGGTAAGTTCCCAACATTTTGACACTCAATAACTCTGAAATTACAGCCAAGCACCTAAAAATAAAAACATTCCAATTTTTTGGAACATCATAGCATGAATGTATCCAAGTTTTACTCAAGACAAGAAAATGAGATAAATTTAGTGTGTGAAGCTCATTGAATGCAACATCAAGAAGCAAATTTTTTAGCAGTTAGAAAAAAAACTGCTTCCAAGCTAAGCTACCTTGCTCAGGTAAAAAGACTGTATATAGATTTTTGATACATAGATTTTGGTATTTTAAAGTTTAATTTTTAGTTGATTATGTCCAGGATAAAAATTGCATAGCACAGAGTCAAAGTGTACTTCCTGGGAGAGTTACTTTTTTCTACTCTGAGGTTTCTGTAAGCTAGTCACACAAGATAAGGTGGGGGAGTGGTTAAGGGCGAATCCTGTTGTATATATACCATGTAGACAGATATCTAGGATTCCAAAATGGCATGACCAAATCACTTGCTGCCAATTCAACTGTTATCTTTTGCGTTGCAAGTTATCTCAGAACAAAAACAGCCCTAATGGAGTTGCCACTAGAGACCAGGACTTAATCACCATTCAACTAGTCAAATATATACGGGGGAGTATTTTAAAAAAAATTTAGGTGCAATTGTTCAGTTGACCTCAGTTTCAATGGAACAATCACTGGATATGGCCTTGAATCACAAATTACCCAGAGCAATAATGAAATTCACGATGGCTGGGAATGTGTTTCTGTGTGTCTAAGCCTAAAATATAACAAAATGACATTGTGGTCAAAGCAGCATATCAGGGTTTGTGTACATAACGTTAATTTTCAACAGTTCAGTTGAATGTATATTTCCAGTTCTCATTTTTTTGAAGAGTAGTATTGATTTTCATATTCAAAAAGGGACTTTCAGGTCGGGTGTTGGCCCTTGTTTTTTTATTCGGACCAGGCCAGGTGTTCAGGTTAATACCCTATTTCTAACCTGATTGGGTTCACACTTCTATAGAAAATTCTCAGTTGACCCTGAGCTAAGGTTCCAGGTCAAATATTGGCCCTAGTAAATATGTCGAGGACAGAGGTTACTAGAGGCGTGATCTTAAAAGCAATTTGTATATGGTAATTTCCTTGACGCCCAATTGGACCACTGAATAATAAGGTCCATTTTGCGCAACATTGCAAATTGGCATAAAACATGAATCGTGAAACGGTGATGATAGGACAGGAATGCATGAAACCTGCATGTCCCTTGCCTAACTGAGCGCCTGGACAATCCCGACTGCCCCTAAAAGATAAAAACTATATACAAACAGTTCATAACAGCTTGTTGTCATACCTCTGGGGGTTTCCAATTCAGCCATGAGATGAAAAGTTATCAACAAAAAAAGGTAATTAAAATATTCAACTATTTTGTCTTTTCAAATTGTAAGATCTTCAGAAGTTGAGGAGATTTTGAATTGTGTTTAGATGCCCACTTCCAACACTATTTTTCAATCATTACTGCAAAGTGATCTTAAGATTTATTTTGGAAACTTTACCATCAAAATCAAAAAGCTGCACATAGTTATCAATTTTTTACAAGTAGGATTCTAGAATTGTGCAAAAAACAGCAAAAAGTAAAAAAAAAACAAAAAACAATATATGTCCAATATACTCCCAACATTATTGAGAAACTAAGATGCGAGACAGGATAGTTTTGTTTTGGCCATACAAAACTATCATCGGATATATCTCTAATTCCTACAACTAAGTGTGATCCTGAGATTATGTTTAGTCTTAGTTCAGCATTGAAAATTTCTCAACAGTTATTTCTCTTTGGTGAATTATTTAATCATAGGACAACCTACATATTTTGAATTCCCTCCAAATGCTCTTTCTAAAATCGTAATGAAAAAAATAAAACATAGTCCAAACCATGTCTCAAACATTTTCCTAAATGCATGGACTAAACAGGCAACAAAATCATACAACTATACAATATATGTCATATTCAGGATTATAATTTTTGGATTTGATTATGAAAGGACATTTGTCTAGATTTCAATTTTCATCCTTTTAAGCCCATGGTTCATGGAATACAAGCTTCAAATCGTGTGAAGCGCATCATAAGCGACATCGAAGCTGAACCAAATTCTATGCCCTGGATGGGGCTTTTAGACTATAGTTCGCAGAGATGTGGCGCATTCTTGATCAATCCGAAGCCAGGAGTAGAAAACTATTCCGACATTGCACTTACTGCAGCTCATTGCCTCCCGTGAGTAACTTGAACTTTCAGCTTGTAAATTAATTCATGAATGGCCATTGGATGTTTCAGTTTCATGAATTCTGGGCTTGAACAAAATATTCCTTTTGGACAACATTGAAATCTATATCATCCAGTTTTAACTTGTTTTTTGAAATTTTTAGCCGGATAGACTTTCTATCGAACTTGGATATCTTTGTCTACTTTGGGAAGCACAATAAAGATGTGATCGAAGCTGATGAAATTGAAGTCCGTGTAGATTCCTACATTTTCCATGTAGAATATTTGGGTGGAATTGACAGTGACATTGCCCTGTTGAAATTGGAAAAACCAGTCATATTCAGTGACACTGTCCAGCCAATAGCACTCGCAAATTTTTCGTTACATGATGATGACAACTGTTCTCTCAGTGGCTGGGGATCAACTCGAGGTAAAAATTTTTGAATTCTGTGGATAATTTGGAAGTAATTACATTTTTAGGTTCCTTAGCCAGTTCAAAAAAGCATGTTGTAGTACGGCTGTCATCCTAAGAAACATATACATAAGAAGCAACCAAACCCTGTACTTAAGTGTTATAAGTATAAATTAATTATGCCCAGAAAAAACATATTTCTTACAGTTTTTGTGCTAAAAACATGCTACTACTCCCTTGACCAAAAAATCAAAGTATGAATAGGAAATCCATTCAAAATTGAATTTTTTTCTGCAATTTCACAGGTTTTAGATTACAGGCATTAAGTACCCACAATACAATCTAGATCAATAATATTTTATCAGTATATATTATAACCTGTAGTGTATTTGAATGAAGTATCTTGTTGCATCAAAACTTTAGTTTACTCTGCGCAATAAATTCTAATATTCATCAGCTTTTAATTAACCAAATCTACACACTTTTCTTTCTTATAAAGTCAAAATTTCAGTATCATTGGTCAAACTTCAGTGTTTTACAGTCAGCATCCTTTGCCACACGACTCATCAATGCACCTCTACAACAAAAAAAACACACATGGCGCAAATGCATAGGGCGCATTTGAAAATGGTGCACTTGAAAATCGGTGCAATCGGCTAGCGGGCAAATGGGAAAGCGCAATTGAAACTGGCGCATACGGCTTCAAACTCCGGAAACAAGGCCTCGAGCCTCCAGCAACTCCTATCGGCATATCTGCAAAACAGCTCATCTCAAAACAGTGCGACCCGAAATAGCGCATCTCAAAACAGGGCCTCTCAAAACAGCGTAACCCAAAACGGCGCGACTCAAAACAGCGTAACCCAAAACGGCGCGACTCAAAACAGCGCAACTGCAAAAAAGCGCACCACAAAATAGTACTCTGCAAAACAGCGCATCTCAAAACAGCGCGACCCAAAATAGCACATCTGAAAACAGCGCCTCTCAAAACAGTGTAACTCAAAAAAACTCAGTTAACAGTTGAAATTCATTTTAAAAAATATTTAGAATTCAGTTTAACAGGTGAAACTCAGTTAACAGTTAAAACTCAGTTAACAGTTGAAACCCAGTTAACAGTTGAAACTCAGTAAAAGCTGAAACTCAGTTAACAGTTGGAACTCAGTTAACAGTTAAAACTCAGTTGACAGTTAAAACTCAGTTAACTGTTGAAACTCAGTTGATAGTTGAAACTCAGTTGATAGTTGAAACTCAGTTAACTGTTAAAACTCAGTTAACTGTTGAATTTATGTTAAAAAATATTTAGAATTCAGTTAAACAGGTGAAACTCAGTTAAACAGGTGAAACTCAATTAACAGTTAAAACTCAGTCAACAGTTGAAACTCAGTTAATAGTTAAAACTCAGTTAACAGTTGAAACTCATTTCAAAAAATTGTTAGAATTCAGTTTAACAGTTAAAACTCAGTATAAGACACAGTGGAAACTCATTTTAACACACAATTTAAATTTGGTTTAACAAACTGTTAAAACCCATTTTAAGTACCAGTTTAGACCTAGTCGAACAATTTAAACTTATTTCAACAGTTGTCACAGAGTTTGGCACTTAAAACTCAGTTT
Organism: Romanomermis culicivorax; assembly: GCA_963922205.1. Lineage (NCBI taxonomy): Eukaryota > Metazoa > Nematoda > Enoplea > Mermithida > Mermithidae > Romanomermis > Romanomermis culicivorax. The sequence goes on along the minus strand of CAWUHX010000118.1, from coordinate 878,721 downwards.
GACAATCAAGTTGATTATTTAGTGACTACTTGATTTTACAGTTTTTTCAAAGGAGCATGCATCGCACAAATTAAATTTTGTCAAACTGGCCAGTAGAAGTACAATTAAGTCAAAAGTTCATCATTCTCCACCCAGTTAGCTTAATATACCTGCTTCGAGGAACGACCGCTTGAAAAACTTCTTCCTCGATACTAATTCATCTGTTCCATTAAAATATTTTCCGGCTTCCTTACTGTAAATTTGCATTTGATCTAAATATAAATAAAAATCAAATATAAATGATGAATAAATAAATAAATAAAAATGAAATAAAATATGTACGTGCTGTCTTTTTTGTTAATGAGACCTAGTACCTGTACTATACATTTGCCCTGATTTGTAGTGCCCTGTTTTGCAGTTGCGCTATTTTAGGCCATGCTATTTTGCAGTTACGCTGTTTTGGGTTGCACTGTTTTGAGATGCTATCCAGAAAATGAAGCAGAATTCTGACCAAAAAAAAGCACACTGGTGGACAAGAGACAGTGTCCAACCAACCACACACTACTACCTAGAAAAGTGAATGTTATAAGTAAACCCGGTCAGGGGAGTACACCACAATACTATCCACAAAACAATGATGCATCAGTGATGCCAAAGGAAAAAAATTGGCCCATGCAAACTAAATAATTTCTCCAAATGAATAAAAATGGCAAAATGTTATGCAAAACATTCTTGTCCATTTTTGTTTTTGATGCCAAACTGGTTTGAAGGATTTGTTATTTAATGAGAGTGAACCTACTTTAGCAACAAAGAACTTTAGAAATGGATAAATAGAGGACCAAAGCTCAGAGAAATTGACCCTCTTCTGACAATAGTAGTAAAAAATGATTAAACCTTTTTCAGCTTTGAAGACCGTCCACTACAGGAAATTGCAATATGATGAGGATAAAAAAGTCTATTTCACTGATGAAGGCGGCGCAGTATACGTGAGTTTAGAAATAAAGAGAATGATAAATGTAATCAGCTCTAATATATTTTCAGGGTGATTCTGGCAGTCCAATGGTATGTCAAAATGGAAACAGCTATGTAGCCCGTGGGATAGCCGTGCAAACACCAACAAACAGAAGTGATGCTGCATTGATGTGAAAAATTCTCCATAAAGAATATACTTCATTCCCATATAATTACATTGTGTGTGGCAACTTATTCACCCTGATGCAAGTTTATACTCGACATCTTCAATAACCCCAAGAAAGTTTAAGTTGATTTGATTTTTTTTGCGCCAAAAAGTATTCTGACATAGAAAAAAATAAAGTATATTTCTTACTGTGAGGCAAATCCGACATCAATAGTGTGTCATCTGCATTTCAAGTTCTGAATAACTGTACAGAACCCCTTATTTTTTACATATCACAATGGTCAAATACATTAATGTTTTCCGCTAATGAAGTAGTTGATGTCACATGTAAAAAGATCAATTTTATCATTTTTTTATTGGTAGCATGTAGAAAATTAGAGCTAAAGTCACAGTTAAATGGAAATGGGCAAACTCAATCAGATGTCAAAAATAAGTTAGGATTATTTATAAAATCTGATTATGCACTTTCGGATTTTTCGAATATATTTTGAGGAATCTGGTTAATCATTCAAATCAGGATTCCTGATAATAAAAAAAAATTTCACAATGTCAAGAGCTGTTTTATAACAATATTCACCTAGAATTCAGTGGATTAATGAACAGAATATGATAAACTATAAGACTCCAATATACTCGCTTTCTCTGATGGAAAGAAGTGAAAATGCTTGAAACCTTCAGCCTGAAATCCAGTTTTGTTGGGGAAGCACAACTGCATTTTTGTGGAGAATGACCGAAGGTAACCTCCAACCATACTCAACAAAAAAAATTTCCCTTCTATTAGGTTAACTTCTCTTGATTGCATTATGTTATATTTTGTAAAATCAGAAGAGGTGAGTATAAACCAGCCTTGATGCTAGAAGTAGAAAATCATGAAAAGTTAGAAAAACTCAAACATGCTCATGCCTCCATTCTTTGTGTTCATTTGAAATCTGGAATTTGGAACAATCCTCTGCTTAATATCAATTAGTTACATTTTGCTTACATTCACCCTGAAACCATCCTCGAATTATATGCATAACAAAGCTCTGTGAACACAAAGTGTCTTCTCACCTTTTTTTCCAAAAATATATGTTCTTACAGAAACAAACGTATATGAAACAAGGTTGACGGATATCGTATGGCATTTACCATGGATATTTGCCGCATATGATGAAATCAAAAGTCCACATTTCATCAATCCTATACTCAGTTTATATGATAAAATGACTATTGGGCATCAATGGAGTGTAGAACAAACATTGGTCCACTATTTAACAGGAGTCCATGGACATGTCCCAGATGAATTCTACAATAGGCTCGAGATGGTCGAGCGTGATCATGCCAATTTCACAGACACACCGATCCACCGAAATATTTCCTCTTTTAGAGCCAGGTTTTATGCACATGACATCATTGGCTATGCTACTGCATCAAGTGCTTGGTTATGCGCACTTATTTGCTTCAATGGGAACTTTGCAGGACCATGCAGCTTTGTGCCATCCATGAAACGATGTTACATATCAGACTCTCAGTTTTCTGAACTGAATAGTCTTGCGGAAACACCGTCTGTTATGATTGTTATTCCTGGCAAACGAAAATGTAAGCCATTCTTCTTAAAGTTGGTACAAGTGGATAAATCCATTTGATTTGTACTTTCAGCAGCTTCCAAATTGGACAGTAGACAAAATATACCACTGTCTACCATCCTGAAAGCTGTGGATTTGAGCACACTGCCAATATGGAGCGTCAGTTTAAGTGTGAACTACACGTCATTCTTCCACTGCACCGGACGAATGGTATATGTTAATAAAATTTATGAATGGATAGAGGCATCAACTGCTTGCCTGAGAAGATTAGTGCCAGGGTATGCAGCATTAGTGCTCTATTTGTTTATGAAGCTTTTCCAATTAATTGTATCCTGTAACATCAAAATGGGACGACTCAAGTCCCCTGCTTAAGTTTATATTTTCTAAATTTTTAAGAAATTCGAAAATATCCTTGTGAATTTGCAATAAAGTTACACTGAAATTGAATTTCGGAGTATATTAGATAAACTTCTGGGTAAACTGTAGTTTTTGGCTTGTTATGCTCTAGATATGACGAAGGTAGGTGTGTGTTTTTGATAAAGTTTCATCATTTATTTTTAACAGTTATCAGTGGTCAGAATGCCTTTGTACAGCCTGACAACTAGTGAAATCAAAGCTTGAAATGTTCACTTATTTTCCATTCCAAGATTAGGGATCTTGAGTGCTTTCTGCTCGGACCTTTTTGACGCTTTGAAATTTCCTTCTGTTGAATTCACGATCATGAATTACATAATGGAATTATTCATTGTGACTAAATTTCAGTATCACAATAATTACACACAATCTGTTCAAACTTAATAGACTTAAATTGACACTAAAAAACCGAGGTTCTGTGGAGATTTTACTTTGGCATTGTATGAAATAACCTGAAAGGGTACTGAATAATATGGGAATCATGCATTTGTTTTTTAGGCAAAATGAAAAGACTGTGACTCTCGCCGTCAGCATCATGGGAGAAGATGAAATCACCCATCATATAGAAGAAGTGTCCCTCAATAAATCTGTGCCAATAGTGCGCTTCCAATTGCACAATTCATGCTTTAACAGCTGTGCACCACTGATAGGCAATAATTACCCTATGACAGAAACACCTCAAATAAACAAATATGATCCTTCAACCGGAAGTTTCATGTCTGAGCCTTACAGCATGCCATGGCTGGTACACATAGAACGTGTTGGTGAACAACCTGAATGCATTGGCATATTGCTGAATGAATCGGCTATTACTGCCACCGGGCGCACGGACAGGACGCGATTTGTCCTGACCTCCAAATTTTGCTTACGAAATGGGTGAGTGGTTCTATAGCTTGTTGTTTTAAGCTTTGCGTGGCTCATGACTAAGGTCTAGAGTTTTAGGTGCCCTACCTAAATTTTTTTGGGCTGATTAATGTTTGAGAAGCATAGAAAAAACAAAATAAAGTGCTTCTGGTACACCTCTGTGTATGTTAATTGCACTTTTTTTGGGTTCGGAGATCCACTTGCACCCAATTTAGAATGTTTTTTTTTTAATTTTCTCCTGAAATTGTCATTTGGATCAAAAGCTTCAAAATGAGCAAGTTTTATTATTTACTGATTGTATGTAACTGTAGTCAGGTCAACTGTAATTTCGAAGCTCATGGTCTGAAGAAGGAACAAAAACCAAACATATACACTGATGCAGCACAATGCTTGGATGGCTGTACAGGAGAAAAATTTATTTCAAGCCTAGTTTGAAACCCTGATGTGTGTCATGCATGAAAAATAATATAAATAAGTGGAGGCTTTTAAGCTGTGTAGCTTGATAATTTATCGCACGTTTTTAATAAGACACTCGGAGTGTTAGACGAGTTTAACCCAACGATAATCGAATTCAGGAGATTGAGGGGCTGATAGAGTGCGCTATGTCAAATTTCCAAGATTCTCGGCTCAGGTGGTTTAAGGTTTTCGGATGCTGAAACTCGGACTGTACTATTTTACCCAGTCAGAAGTTTCACCCAATTACTCAAACTACTTTACAAATAGTTTGACTTATCCTAGACCACACACTCAAAACACAATTTACTAATGTACAAAGTCACCGCCTCAAACTTCAAAACTCTCCACACAAGCTAGGACACAGCTGCTTGGCTACAGTACAAACATTCTCTACTCAAAAACATTTTCACAATTTTTTCACATTGTAGCCACGCCTCTCAGGGGGTCTCCTCATGATCTCCCTTTTCTCAACTTGCTGATCTTTATTCGAAAACGACACGAACGTTACAAATACGCCATATTCTCCCACAACATGTGGACTTGTTTCGCACTGGAGAAAGTCTAAATTTGATTCAAAACCTTTGTATGCACCCCTAGAATTTGCTTACATAGAGCATTCTTCCTCGTTGTACAACTCAATTTTGTCTCACTATAGACAAAATTTCATGCTTGAAAATATTGAGTATCTGCATATGATATCCTTTGGTTTAGTTCCTATTGAAATAAACAAGCTTTTTACTTTCTTTGTGCATTATAATGAAGTTAGTACTGTAGGCTTATGTGGAACGAAGAGATTATTGAACTTAATATTGGCGCCTGATTTGAAAACTTTTCGCACTTTTTTCAGGACATAATCTGCTGATTTCTTTCATTTAAAAATCTAGTCCCTACTCATGGTATATCATGCAACGTGCAGAGTGTCCAAAGCCTGTTGGTAGGGCTGGTTTGAAGCCAAAGCTTGGACGATTAACTACAGAACCATCAATATGACCAACCAATAGTGGAATAATAACTTTTTACATGTTATACGCTCTGCCAAACACATATATTTCAATTTTTCAGATACTTTAGCAGTCGTATTTATGTGGGCAGGTATTATCGTTACTTAAACAGCCGATTCCAGCAGAGCCAGGAGCTGCAGGCTGTCCATGAGCAACCAGATTTTTTGCGAGATTGGGATATTAACACAGACAAAGAAGAATTGTTCCAGAAATTTCCTGATTTCAAGCAAGATTACCAGCAGAGGAAAGAGAAGGAAGAATACGAGCAGAAGAAAAAGCAGCAAACAATTACCGAAGAAGGGTTATTCCATCTGTTTCAAGACTTTGCATCATTGGAAGATAACCAGCTCGATCAATATCATCGGAATCAACAATTCCTAAAAAATTGGATGTGGGATGCTGCTGAACCCATAATTCTGGAGTTAGTTGACGACCTATTGTTCAACGCATACGTCCAACCTCTTTCAATTGATTCTAATCAGATTTTCCCATTCGACGGCACAGGACTTTTCGCAGTGGACTGGCAATGGAGTAATATGCTTTAAAAATGTACCCCTGAGCGTAATGCTAGAAAATATACTATCTATGAAACCCTAATCTGGTGGTAATGATGCATTCATGCTGCAGCATGCTTATATACTTTGTCATTGTCCTTACAAGTTTTTTTGCAATGGAAGTATACAAATAACCCTAAAATCTGTACAATATTTTAAAATTCCTAATTGCATTTCTTGATGGTGTTTTTTCAATGAAAAAAGATAGCCCAATAAAGCTAAAGAAATCATTATAAAAAGCATTAGCAGCTAATTTAAAAACTGAAAACTTGTTGAGACAACCTGTTACTTTTGCTAAGTTCTCCTGCTCTCCAAAACTGACTCTTCTACTATGTAAAGATGGGTCTATCTGCTAATTGCCTAAAACTCCAAACTTCAAAAAAAACATTACTTTACATGTTTAGAGTTTTGCACACTTTTTTAAAAGGCAAAACCATAATGCCCTAAGCTTAATTGCACCATCATGGTAAGGTTTCAAATTTTTATGTGTAGAAAATGTGTAATATCCTGAAACCATGCAGTGTTGGTTTTATTTAAGTATAAAGTGTTTTTGACACATAAAAAACTTTAAACTTTTCAGATTGTAGGAAATATTTGAAAAAATTCATGTCATGTAAAATATTGTTAGTCTCTTCATTCTACATAATTTTTTTAGTCATTTGTTTTGATTTGCCAATCTTGGCCAATTTATGACTTTTGAGCTCATATTGTTTATCCGCCTTCTATGCCCCAGTTTAATGGACACATTAGTTCGATGTAGACCCCCTTTACACATACTTAGTACATAGAGGTCGAATTTTACATGTTAAAGCCTTGACCCTACTTTCTTCATAGAAGTCCAATTTTCTACATTCCTCCTACATCCTGAAATTTGGACTAAATAACACTGTTCGCTACGCTTTATACACCCACTGTATTGCTCTATATGTTATAAGTAGCCTAGCCTCTCTCGAGGCCTACACATAGAAAGTAGCTTTTTTTGTGTACATCCCCATTTGGCCCCACGTATTTTTTTAATAATGGAAGCCTCTGAGGACCAGAGCAATATGAAATCTAAATCCCCCTGATATTGTTTCTCACATCTAGCATGGACCCTGACCCAACATTGAACAGTCTATTTTGTCTCGGATGCTTATTTGGAGTGGGTTTTCTTGTCTCAGAGAGATGAGCTGTAATAAATATGTCAAATGGATTAAAGATCAATGAAGCTAACCTCAAAAACTACGTTTAATTTCAAATTTTTGGGAACATAGATTATTAGCTAATTTACCTTAAATTATCAGAGTCAAATTGGAATATTTTACCAATATACGCATAAGTTCCATGTTTGTATTAAGATTTGCCATAATCGTCTCCCCATTGTCGTAAATGTACAATTTGAGTTCACAGTTTTACGTAACATATCAACAACTCCATTCAAGCTATAAGCTCAAAAGGAAGCTTTTTGGATGTCAGGGCTAATACACATTCCAGATCTTCATGTACAACATTTCCATGATAAGTGACAGATTGTATGTAATATTTGACAACTTTGTTTTCCAGCTGGCAGTAATTGTCCTCCATATATCATACCTCTTTCAACTAAATCCACCACCCCGTCCACTAATGACACAAAATTTCCAACGAGAATAATTGCCGAACGCACCTTCTACTAGGGATCGGCCGAGGGTAAAATAAAAAGCCTCGGCCTCGGCCGAGCCGAGGATTTTTGAAATCCTCGGCTCGGCCGAGGCCGAGGCCGAGGCCGAGGCCGAGGATTTTTTTAACATGATATTATATTAATACACTGGTCACTGGTAATACTAATAAGAGACTTCTTTACTCTTGCCTTTATGATCTTCATCAAGTAATTCAAAACATAAAAAAATTTATTGTAAAAAATTTATTGTAAAAGTGTAACACTAAATAGGTAAATTAACGCAAAGATGTCTTCTATGCAAATTTTGTAGAATTTATGGAGTCAACCCGTCACTTTGATGCACTGTTTTTTTCCACGAACTTTTTTCCACAAATGTGGAAAGGGGTCAAATTTTTTTTTCCACATGTGGAAAAATTTTTTTTTCGTCTTAAAATCCGTTTTTTGGCTTAAAAATGCTCACAGACGCTTTATCGCACTGTTTTTGAGCTTTTTCAAATTTTCCGGTGTATTTAGAGAAGTTAATTCATTAAAATTGGAGAAAAAATTGAAATGTTCGACCTAAAAGCCTAATCTACAAGCGTTGTTGAACAATTTTTCTAGCAAACTATCCAAGAGCACAATTGACTTGAATTACACAAGAAATCAATGGTCAAGTCCTCTATGATGACAAGTGAAAGCCCAAAAAAGATGGTACTTTCCGGCGCAAAGCGCCGGAAATTTTTTTGGGTATATTGACATTCTGGGATGCTGGAAAAGCATTTTTCCGAACATTATTTCAAGAATTAGATTCCAATTTAGTGTTCAAGAGTCGTAATTTCTAGAATTTTACTTGAAAAATTTTAAAATCTGTAATTTATTTGTAAACTCTCATGAACTTGGTCGAAAATATATGAGTAAGAAAAGTATAACTTTCCGAAAGATATTTCCAAGAAGCTTTTGAATTGATTTTACGTTAGCAAAGAAATAATCACATCATAAATCCTAGAGACTTGACGTGTATTCATCTTTCTCAAAAAGAAAAAATGCGAATCTTCATTAAATATTATGATAAAATGTTGAAGATAACCAATTAAAACATGAGATACTACCTTTAAGATGATGAAAACTATTATAGATTAAGTGATAAATGAAAGTAGACATGATAAAAGCCGCGCCTGAGCTACTTAATGAATAATGATGATTATTAAAGTTATAACCGGCGCGAAGCGCCGGAAAATTTAGGGATTTGGACCTCCTAAAATGCACCAAAATGCATCTTTTCAATATGAAAACCCCAAATTTTTCTTCCGCATTTGTGGAAAGACCTCAAAAATTTTTTCCACATTCCAGATTTTTTTTCCACATTATAGTGCAAATGTGGAAAAAAAACAGTGCTTTGATGCAGTAAACATTTTACATCAAAAATATCCTACTTGCTTTAGAGTTGCAAATAATCCTCGGCCTCGGCCATTTTTGATCGACACCCTCGGCCGAGGCCGAGGGTGGCCGAGGGTACCAATCCTCGGCCGAGGCCGAGGCCGAGGCCGAGCCCTCGGCCGATCCCTACCTTCTACAGGAGACAGGAATCACGTAGATTGGTAAGTTGATTATGTTGTTTTGAGAGTATGACGCTGTACATCAGTTCTGGGTTGATGAATAGTATACTAGCAGCATATTCATCATTAGAGCACGGATTTTTAAGTGCTGCACTTAATCTTTTGTTTTGATGGAATATACTTCCCATGCTTAGAAATGCAATTATCCATGGTGTCTGATGCAAAAGAATGCTAATTAACAGCACTTAATTGCACTTCATTTGGGAGTCTTGCACTTAATTGCACTTAATTTAAACTTTTTGTAAAAGTTGCACCTAAATCCATAGTTTTTAATTAAAAACTTGGAAGAACATGGTTAAAAATAGTTAAGAAGTTCAAAACTTTTTAACTATTTTTAACTTTTTAACTAGTTTTAACTTTTTTAAAGCTAAAAACCTTTTTTTAAGTTAAAAACTTTTTAACTATTTTTAACTTTTTAAAAGTTAAAAACGTTTTTAGTTAAAAACTTGAAGAAACCTAGTTAAAAACTTGAAAAATAAGGTTTCATGAAAGATCAATGGTGAAAAATTTTCAGTGATGCATCAGATTTTTTGAATGCATTTGCCGGCGGAAAGTATACAAGTAGTCTTGGCCAAAATCCTGATCTTCAATGGTTTGTTTCTGACTCCAATCCCGAATTTAAATTTAAAACGTTGTTCATGACGTAGACGTAGAGCGTTTGTTTTCTCAATATAAATTAATATTGTCTGATTGCAGTCAAAGCTTAACATTTGAAAATATTGAAAGGATAAATATTGTTATGTTTAGTAAGTTTCTTTGCAACTAAACTTGACAGTTTGCTGCCATTAAAACGTCTTATTGCAATTTATTAAGGCCAAAAATTAGTGTGAAATTGGTTTTTTGCACTTAACTGTGCACTTGATTTGCCATTTTTTTGCACTTAATTATGCACTTAATTTGGACTTTTTTTGCACTTAAGAATCCGTGCTCTATTCATCATCCTATATTCCATGTCAAAAATTGTTCTGTAGTAAATGCACATAACAGTGCTATATTAATCGAGGCAATCAATGTGCATGCTTTAACTGACGCAGCAAGTATTTCTCATTAATGTTGATCTTTTAAGTCTCTGCCAAGGAAAGCAACACATTCACAAAAAAGCATCTTCTCTTACCCCTGAATGATCACTGTAGATCACCCAAAAGAGGTTCTTAAAGTAAAGGTCAGAAAAGGTGCAAATTTTTCTGAGTGAAGATATCCATTGCACTGTAAGTTTGCTTAAAAGTAAACAGTGAAATATAGTGGGAAAAGTGTGCAGGGTTTCCTCAAGCCACTGCAATGTGTTAAATGGAACCTGGAACTCACTGCACCAACTATATACTAAGTCAACTTTCATTAAAGTGTAACACTATCCAGTTGTCACCCTATATGCAGAGCATGAAAATTCTGCTTGGGGACTGGAATACAATTTTTTTGTTAGGAAAAGAAAGGTCTTAGAAAGGTCTCCTGATATCCAAACAGCATATTCTCACAACTATTAATAAGATATGTGAAAAAATTTGTTTGGACAGCACTTTTTCAAGCATTAATTTTACTCCTTTGGAATCAAGTATGCTATGTTTAAAAATTCTTTGAACTACAGCAACATTTCCATTTTTATGACGACTTTCTCTTCTCTCTTGCTCATCTTTCTTCATCAACTTCTCATTAATTGCCAGGGGTCAAAACCCCCAATCCCCCCTCCAACCTGCAAGTATGGTTATCACTCCTAAATGCCTACTCTGCTCATAGAAACAAAAGAAATTATTATGACGTTATTCAATTATTATAATAAATAATATTATTCTAATTAATTATAATTATTTAATTATATTAATAATTAATTAATTTAATTATTATTTGATTGTTATATATTAATTGTTAATATATTTATTACAACTTGGTGTCCCTCTACTTATCCGGCATAGTCTGCCCAATAAAAATGTATGGAAATGGGTCTAGGTACAAAGAGATAATTGCAAATGCTAAAAGCCAACATTCCCACCATCATTTGTCTGATCATTCAATCTGTTCGCATTGCCCAAGTGTTGGAAGATTGCTACCCCAAAAATATCCATGATCGACTAGCATAAAGTTAAGTAAAGTAAAGTAAAGTAAAGTAAAGTTAAGTAAAGTAAAGTAAAGTAAAGTAAAGTAAAGTAAAGTAAAGTAAAGTAAAGTAAAGTAAAGTAAAGTAAAGTAAAGTGAGGTAAAGTGAGGTGAAGTGAGGTAAGGTAAATAAAAGTGAAGTAAAGTAAAATAAAGTAGAGAAGGGAAGAAAGGGTTTATACTCCTTGGAGTTTCTTGGCATTTGTCAGCATCAGAGTATGCAAATCATCAAGTTAGTATTCTAGTAGATTAAGCATTCTGGCTATGTGTGCCTGTAATGTTCAGTGTCATTGATAAGAGAAAAATCTAATTAGCAATATATTGAATTGTCTTTCAGTTTTCATCTTCTGGAGTTCCTCTGATAAATTGCAAGAATGGTGAGTTCATGAATGAATGCCAGCTGATTGGTTTTGGATCAGAGCAAAGTGATCTCCTAGAGAAGAATGAAGAGGCATTTCGTACAATCACAAACTATGTTGGATGGATTGGAGAAACCTTGAAAGCCGTGATAGAAGAAAAGAATTTGTGAATCAACTCATTGATCCTCCTTTTTTACAGGTGATAATAGTGGTTATTAAATAAATGAGTAATCTACATATGAAGTGCAGACATCACTGGATTTGCATTCCTACATAGTGCAAGATTCTAATTTATAATTTTAAAAATATAACATACATGCTTTATTCACACAAACATCAACATACACATTGTGATACTGAAATAGTAAATTTTCTGGAACTCGTGACCAAAACTATCTGCAGATCTGAAGAGATATGCATTCATATTAATCTGAAGAGATATGCATTCATATTAATCATATTAATCATATTAATCATGTTTCCTGCAGAAAAATGATCAAAAATGTATGCAAGTCATGCATTCCAATAGAAAACTATATTATTACACTCCTTTTTACAAAAAGGCTGACATTTTCCACCTATGATAAATTCAATTTATGAAAATTTGAGGCCCATTGGTGCTCCAGTTGGGTTTAATATAATGAATTGAGAATAAGAGACATCATCAGTTCGAGTTTTAAAAATTTTATGTCCAAGAAAAATAATTCTACATCATTATACAACTACATAAGTCAAAATTAAGGTATACCTCAAAGAAGGTTTTTTGTCTGGAACTTATTTTGTATGGAATTGTTGTAGTTTTTTTTCAGTTTTCTACAACTGTTTTAATAACGCATTACATCCTCCCTATTTTTACAACCACTGATAAGCATGTTCCCACCATGTTATCATAATTTGAACCAGGTGATGCAATTACTATACTAATTGCATCAGGTGCACAAAAAAATTGGTCAGTGATTCAGTCTTCATTTTGTGATCACTGCTCTCCAGTTGTCTCACAAATGAAAGGGTCTTGAATTTTCGTGGTCATCGCCATTTAATTATTTTAAATTGGGAAATCACAGATTTCTTGATTCAGAATAATTTCGATTTTGATGAAGTTGCAAGTGGTTTTTGGTTGTCCAGTCATTCCCAGAAGGTGTACATGCTCCTGCCCGACATGAAGTAAGTCATACTATTAGGTTCTGAAGTTCTTGGTAATCTCATCCAAAATCATTCTTGGTTTCAAATCAAATCTTATTTGTGGTGGATCACCAAATCTGTGAGTCTCAATTAAAATAATAAAATACATATATAACATCCGTGATCCATTTAGGTTTACTAACTTCTTAGCTTTTCTGAGTGTTGAGGCCTAGTTTCCAACTCTTATTGAATTCTGGAAGCCAGAATGCATAGGAATTCTGCCTTAGGTTATTTTCCGGGTTTTTACAAAATGCTAACAAATACTCAAAAAATTACGGCAAATAGTGCTTCACTGGTCGCGCATGGGTCCTCCAATATTTCAATTTCTGTGCAATGGGCACAAGATCAGCAGATAACAGCACCATCGGTCTTCACTTTATCACCTGTGGGATCTGGTTCACAGAACACTGTCAATTGGATGCAGTTATCAGCAAATTTAGGGTCAAGTAATCACACTCAGGTAACTCAAGCTTCTGCAGAATATCCATGTGTAATTAATCTTCTGAATACTGCCCAAAATACCAATCCAGTACTATCGGCACCACCGCCTCAGGCAGTTACAGCCCCAGTTTTGCAATCCGTACCTCCTTCTATTGTGGTTACCAGTTATCAAGTATTTGATCCTTCTCAAAATCAGTTGTTGCTATCGCACTGTGCCAATTCTAGTGCACAACAAACCTCATATCAACCTGGCTCAACTGATTCTGACTCTTTGACTCATGATCTTTCTATAATTCCCTCACCCTGCCCTCCTAAAAGTAAAAAATGTCAGCCAACAAGCATCTGTGATGTTTGTATAGCCGAGATTGAGAATTTTCAAGCAGAAGCTGACTGCCCTGGCTGAAGCTACTAAGTTAATTCAAGAGAATATTCCTACTACAGCCCCTGTTACTCAAATTCTCGGTTTTGCCAAAGACAAAGCCCAAGAAAGCTAGGAAAAAATTTGTGAATCATGAAGGAACTTTAGGAAAAGCATCATAATCAAACAGTTACTATGTCTGGAACCTTGAATAATCTGATGGAACTATTTGAACTCTTCACTTCTGCCAATTTTTATAATCCTTCTGCTGAAAATCAATTGGGTAATTCAACTACTCCTCTTATTTCTGCTCCTCAACCTGATTGACAAGTTTCATGTAATATACCGCTATTAATATTGTACTTCTAGCCTCTCAAATATCTGCCATACCCTCAGTATTTAAGTTAAAAACTCATAATTCTGACCAATCTGCTCCTCCTAGTCACGCGATTCTTCAGTAATTGAAGGAGAGCTTGTACCTCACCTAAAACTGCCTCATAATTCTTCTCAGACTATTTCTCTGTTATGTTAGAAAGTCTCCGCTAAAGTCCGAGGATTTCAGAAATATGACTAAAGAGTTTCTTGGATTGCACCAAACTAGCTACCATAGGTCACTCCAATGAGCTACCTATTGGTAAAGGCTGATACAGTGCAACAGTTCTTTTGCAAACTGGAATCCAACACCTTGCACCTGAAAAACTACCAAAATACTCCAGCGAACCTTACCCAATGGCTCTCGCACAAGTTGGGGATGTGAGACGCTGTTGCAGAAAAATATATGTGGCCCAATATAAAAGTCGATAAATAAACGCCACTTGGTGGCCCCACTTTACTGGCATAAAAATAATAACAAAGGATGACAGACGGGTGGCTCGCACAAAATAAACATAAATTTATGAGAATGATCATAAGGTATCACATATTGCCTTATAAAGGCAGTCATGCCCACGTAATGATGCGTTCTCGCCATTTTCACAACTTGCATGAATGGGATGCCTGCTACCATAAGTGCATCCCCAACATCCCTCAGGCGTTGAAACTGACCAATGGGAGGTGAAGAAGAAAACTGTGAGCAGGACTTTTACCTTTTAAAGTGTGACCTACTACTGGATCCCAACTCCATAAAAGACTATGATCTGACCCAAAAAGGATTGATGACCCTTGGATCTGAGTTTGATTCTATGACACTGAGTACGGGTGAAGACCCTGCCATCTTCCTCAGTCAAGTCCTAACACACTCCTGCCTTTGCTCTCAAAACCTCAACAACATTGAAACACAATATTGTTGACCAATTGGCTTGCAGGCTTTCTTTCCACGCCATTGTGCTGCATCAGACTACAGTCTCCAATTCTGGAAAATCGACTATGCCGTTCCTGCGCCCAAGGTTACAAACCGGGCTTCTATAATTTGCATGAAAAGATGCCAAAAGTAAGCCATACACCACCTAATCATATACGCCTTCTGTCATGATCAAGCTCGCCAAATGCAACTCCGCTGCATGCCGCACCTTGAATTTTGATCAAAAGATGCCCCTGCCCGCCCCAAATCTTACACAAACGGCCTTACCATCCGCGGTAAGTCTCCCGCCCCCTAACCCGACCTTGTCTCTTTTCAGTAACTCCTCATTAGGCGGGACTACCCAAGCACAACCACCACTAAGCACCGCCACACCCGCACCAGCAAACTCGCTCGCATCACCATCATCGGGTCAAAGTTCAACTATCACAGCCGCCACATGTGCTAGCACGATGGCCATATCTCAGATACTGCCCCCCCAGCACTGCTGCACCCACACATTCTAATACGGACCCTACTGTCACTCACTCCGACTCTTCGGACTCCTTCATCAATTACAATCCACCACTGGCCCCAGCCGCCACCCGAGCACCCGTGAATGACCACAGCAGTAGTTTGGCCATAGCAAACGCAAATGAAGTCCACAACTTCGGATTAGAAGCAGGCGATGCCCTCAACCAACTTAGCACTGCGGCCGCAAGAATCACCAACAATGTCCAGACAGTCCAACCAATTAATCTAACGATTTAGAGTTAGATTCCAAAGATCCGAGCATAGAATCAAACAATCTTACTACTTTACTAATGATCTAATGAGTTTACTTGGTAGAGTAAACCTGTTAAATTGTTAGATTGCTCGAGTAAACCCATTAGATTATGAGGATCTGAGCATCAAATCAAACAATGTAATGAGTTTACGATTAGTTATTTAGTTTAATGCCAAACTTTAGAAATTTTTAGAATCTACAAAATAGAAAATAAAAATTAAAAGTTGTAAAAAGTAAACAATTTACCTTAAAGACGTTTTCCAAGGCCTTTTATAGCTCTAGTGTAACCCATGTACCATACATAGCTTTTTCTTTCTCAGCATGTTGAATGTTTGCTTTTGTTTATTGTCCGCACAACTTTGACACAAAGAAAACAATAGTTTTCCCCAAAGATGGTATGGTAATATTGGATGCAGAACATGCTGTGGCCATTGAACTGTAAATTTGATTAGACTTTTGTATTGCTCATAGTTTGTAGTTACTTCTTGGAATTTTTCTGTTAATATTTGAGTATGTCCAAGAGGGTATTTAGCATACTCAATGATATATGGGTACAAACTGCAAACATCCACATTATTCATTTTTTCTGCAGATGAACCATCCAAATTGTGTCTGATTCTATGAAACACTTTGACTGCATTTGTACAACCTCCAAAATATGCTGAAAAAACAATTAATACAACTATTTTTTTAACAATACAAATGTCGTAGTGTTTTTCCACCGATTTTCTCATATTTTTGTCAATCCGCGCATGAGGCCAGCAAGTACCAAGTGGAGCGAGCAACACGGACCATCAACAGTTGTCTTACTGTAGCGCACGTCAGTTCGCATGTTGCCCCCTCCTGTTGTGAGTAAGTGTCTTTTCATTACGTAAGATAAAATTAGAAATGTCTTTCCTTTCCGGTTTGTATTTAATTTGGGAGACAATTAAGGAAGAGTCTTTTTCCTTGATTGGTGGGAATATTTGCGTCAGGTTTAAGTACAATTAATTAAGTTAATCAGGTAAGCGTGGGCGTGGGAAATACATACATTAAGGACGAACCCTGGGATCCCAATCCTGTCTGAAGTCCATTACCATTGTCCAATGGGATCAGGTCAGATTTCTCATCCTGCCGAACATGGCAAAGATCAACAAAATTAGGTAATTCTAGCACTTTCTTATCACATTCTGGTATAAAAATGCCAAAGAATTAAGATTCAATCCAGCATTGAGTAACTGAATATTAATTGATTGATATTTCATTGCTACATGGCTGATATATCGGCAGTTGTGAAACATTCACAAATAACAAAAATTAGTATCATGTTCAAATGAAATTTTCAAATGAAATTTACAATTAATGTTCTTATCTGCTTTCATTGTTGAAATATTATTGCTATCACAAGGTCACCACAATTACTGATTCTAAGTTTTCAGAGACTCTTCATTCCTTTAACCTGGGAATAAGATTTAGTGATACCTGGAATCAAAACATCGCCAGGTTCAGTGAATCACTCATGAGGCTGATGCAGTTGCGCTAAGCCATTAAGTATCTATGTTGTCATGTGAAAACATTGAATGTGAATACCTCGACCTTGTCGATAGTGTCACATTAAGTAGAAATTGGGGGCCATGTCACATTAAATGAAGTGGTGATCAGTCACATTGATGGTAAACCCATACCATATCCCATAGGTAACATGGCCATGTCACTGGAAGTGGCATGCTGTGACCCTGTTGGGTGGCTCCATTATGGTCTTCTACTTCGGAAACCTAACCCAGCTGGTACTACCACAGGTAAACCTATGGTGTACCTCGGCCTTGTCCTAGGGCTCAGCTGTAGAATATTGGACAATGCGGACGGGTCAGGGGTGCCAATCCCTAGTCCTCATTCACCCGAATGGGGGACGGTGCCATTCGAAGAATGGCCTACTGTAGGGGACCCGATTGTTAACCTAAATCCCCTTATTGGCCCTGACGTTAAGGGTCTGAGGGCTTTCTTAACTGAGGGGTACTTCCAGGGGAACCTAGCTTAGGGGAAATTCCCACAAATATACCCTCAACACTAATAACCCCTGAGAAGACTTACGAAACCTCTTCTCTAACTACTCTGCACTGGGCGACGGGTTCAGGGTCAAATTGGGGTCCTATGGACGGCGATGTGCAGGAACGAGAATCCGGGTGATTCGGCGTGGGGTTTGGCGGCTGCTGATCGGCAGGTGGTGGTAACAGACGTTTCCTTGGCGAGGGCGACGGGGATCTACGATTAACAGCGACGGGGACGGGTTCCTACGGTCGGGTTACTGTAGTGGTAAGGTATATAAAGGCCGGAGGCGAAGATATGCTAATTTATTCCACGTGCGGCAAAATGCAGTTGACAATATAAAATATAATAAAAAGTGGAAGATGGCAAACGCGGACGCAAGGCTAAAGGCAAAAACCAGTTAGGCCCAATAATGAGTGACAAAAAGACGAAACATGCCCTTTTAAAGGGCTCCATAAACTACAGTATGCCTTGGGCGGAGTTAACACTCCCCCAAGCTAACTTCTGCAGCGGAAATCGTTGCAAAAGATGCCTATGATCACATAGACATTTTCCAGTTCACAACGTTAAGCATTGGGACGAGTTTTCACTCTCCATGCTTGACATAGGAACGTCACTAGTGAGAATTTCGAACTAGTCGTTTCAAGTTGCTAAACGTCGCTAGTTTTTACTGATAAGAGGTGCACGTTGTGCTCCAATTACAGGGATGAGCTCGGAGAGCTTATCTCTAACGGAAATTCTTGACTAGCGGGCACATACTGTAGTCTACGTGTATAACAAAATAATAATTCGAAACGGAAATAAAATGTGCGCAAAAGCAACAGAAATAAACCATGAAAAGTACACACATAAATTGCATGTAAAAATTATAAAAACGAAACGCAAAATTGATGCAAATTACTGTAACACAGAAAGTAAAGAAAAACATAATGAAAAATTGTGATGTGAATCACGTGGCGTTCGACGAAATCCATCGGCACGTGACAATAGTTATACAGGCGCCTACAGGGGGTAACACAATACATCGTCGCATTATTAGTGTATAGGCTTTGTAAGGTGTGGCTCATAATATTTGGGGTAATACACGTTGGTGTATAAAGTATAGGCAAGTGTGAAACTACCCAAATTTTTAAAACATTTGTGAAACCACAGGCTGGTGTAAAAGTATGATTGACTTTTCAGTAAGCAAATTTGTACCTGACTGTTGGAGGTACAGTCATCATCTCAGCATGGAAAATCCCACATCATTGTAGAAAGCACAGTGTTATTAAATATACATTCAATAGGTGATATGACCAAATATCTACTTGTACTGTAAGGTAGACTGAGATTAGCTGACAAATGTAATCTAAAAATGCCCGAGTTGGTGCAAGGCTGGGATTTTTAGTTTTCTCAAATTTTTACAATTTTTGCACATAAAACTGTACAGCCCTAAAATGCTGCAAATTTGCACATGGAAATCTTAAATTTTTATGGATTTAATGCTATTTTTAATCATGATGCATCACTAGGATGCAAGACATCAGGACGCAGACAATAGGGCGCAGACATTAGGACACAGGGACATGGAATGCAAAGCATTAGGAGGCTAAGACATTAGGACGAAGGACATTAGAACGCAAAGACATTAGGACAAAGGACATTAGGACGCAAGGACATTAGGAAGCAGAAATTTAACTCCAGAATTTGTGAAAGTCAATCTGAAGGGTATTATTCACTGTTCTGGAGGCTCACTTTGACATGGGTTCAAAGAAACTGAAGAGTCTTGAATGCCTCCCACATTGCAACTTTTTCTGTTTTCGAATGAGTTTGAAACGCAGTGTCAGTTCACACATGGTACAATGATAGAATATCTATTTATTTTTTGAAGCCTTAAGTACAATTCAGCTAAAAATCAAAATTGTATGAACACCCACGCATAAAATCAATTAAGTTCTTTTTTTTTTTTTTTGTGGGTACACCTACCCATTTTTCCCATAGCCGGAAAAGTAGGCTTTACAGGACTATACAGTCATACAAGTGCCCACCTTGTATGAGAGGCGCTCTTCGGGTGCTTTTTTTACCACCTAGTGGAGGCCACATTCCACAGGCTGGCATCTGCCTGACAAGCAGGACTTGATCGGCTACCTCCTCATAATGGATTAGGCCCACCTCCTCATTCCCTGCACTATCGCCAACATGCTAACTGGGCTGAGTGGACCCCGGCAAGCAGTGTTCCAAGCTCGCCTACACAATTTATCTACCCCGAGAGGATGAAAGGCTGTGTCTGCCTGGGCCAGCTACCAGAAATTCAATTTCGGATTACACCCGGAATCGAACCTGGTTCTTGAGACTAGCAGTCAGAGGCGATAACCACTAGACCAAGATGGCCCAAATCAATTAAGTTCTGGTTTTCATAATCAGCTATGAGATTCCGTAGATGTTGATTGATCAGTCGATAGATCGATTTCATAAACATTAGAGGTTCATAGCCAGCATAAATCTGTTGCCTGCGAGTTTCCATTAGCGATTGCTCTACTCTAGGTGTTTCTATCAACTGGTAAATGGTAGAATGTTCCAAGCCAATTGTCCTCTGCAAGAGATTATAACTCTAGACAACGTTTTGAAAACATGTAGCAGCTCAAAAAATTGGGTGGGGGAAGGCCAAAATTTGGGGGCAGTGGCTACTTTTTCAAATGAAATTTTTGCCCAAAAATGCAAGAAAAATCAATTTTCAACTAGAGATGCAAAAAATATTACTTTTTTGTACCACAGATGTTTTCGAAATGTCAATTTCAAGTTGAAACATCGAAAAAGATGCACTTTTTTCTAAAAAAATTTCGAAAAATCGGGACGGGTAAATTTTAAAAATCTGGGTGGGGTCCGGAAACGTGGGGATTGCTGGTCCTTGGGTGGGGGTCCCCCACCCATCCCCCTCGTAAGATGTATGGCTTTTGTAAATTGAATAAGCAAATCCTGTGCATACCTGAAATGCATGGTGCCATCCCTCGATATTGTTGTTTGTTCGTGGTAAACAATTGACGACCATTTGATGGCAGATCCATAGAGGCAGTGAAAACGTTGGATCGTGACGTCCATTTTGACTAAATCGGCCAATATAATTATCATCAAAGTAATCCACATGACTGAAAAAGTATACTTTTCATTACAAACTGGATATTTTGATTAAAATTTTGTGTTTACGCAAGAGATCATTATCATTTTCAAGTACATCTTGTAAAGTTTCAAAACAATGAATGATATTAACAATTTGAACAGAGGCTAATGACACGATCATTTTTACACCAGTTCTAAATTGTTCATCGACAAGATAACACTGTTGAAAGCCTAAGCTTTGGACATGGGGCCAAACATTTTGAGCTCCTGAAAAAAGCACCCATGAAGTTGAGCATTTGGAAATTGTGCCTGAAAATATTCACTTATTGTTGAGAACTGACAGAACATAAACAAAATATATTACTTGTAAACTGTTTATTGCTGCTTGTTCAAAATCACAAATTATGGTCTGGGGCTGAAGCACTCTGTTTTCAAACAGGGCGAATAAGACACGTCTATATAATTCTTGGGTCTTTCTGGTCATTAGAACATAAATTTGTGGCAACAATGCATTTCCCAGGAAAGCATGAATTGACCACAATTGATAAAATAATTCTGGGCCTGGCACATGTTAAATGTGCCGTCGCAGCTCCACATCTGAAATAAAGAATGGCTAGTAACATGGTGTCTACAAGTATATTTGGCAATATCATAATACATCCACACTCTTGTCACCTTGGACAGTGATAAAATTTCCCCAAAAGCTTTTAGATTCTATGAATTTCTTGGCTTTTAAACAATTGTATAGAATATATGTATATAGATATAGAATGATACTTACAGTCTACTGAGTTTCAGGGCAATTTTATGACTTTTAGCTGAAATTTTACATCTTGGGGGGAGAAAAAAATGAAATTTTACATCTTGGGGGAAGAAAACTTACATGTTACAAAGAGAATTTAAGTTTTTCAAAAAACCTCAAATTTGCAGCAATTCTAAACGGAAAAAAAATCATATTTTACAAATTTTTTAAAAAAAATTGTTTCACAAAATTTCTCTAGGAAAAAATTCAAATTTCAAAACATTATTTAGGAGGAAAATCAAAAAAGAATTTATATTTCTACAAAATTTTTCGAATTGAAATTGAAATTTCACGAACATTCGAAGGAAAAAATTAATTTTTACTAAATTTTGCAATAAAATATATAATTTCATCAAATTTTGGAAGAAAAAATTCAAATTTTAAAAAATTTGCGATGAAAAAACTCGCAATTTGATGGAGGGAAAAATCGAACTTTACAAAATTATAGAAGAAATTTTACAGAATTTTTATGAAAAAATATAATATTCTACAGAATCACGATAGAAGACAGGATTAAATTTACAAAATTTTGAAGGGCAATAATAGAAAGTTTACCAAAAGTTTAGAGCTGTAGAAAATCAAGATTTAAAAAAATTTGAATTCAAGAAAAATTCGCATTTTACAAAATTGAGATTTGAAATAAATTTTTTGGACTACTTACCTTCATAAGGACATCATTATTTCGATTCGAAAATAAATCCCAATCCATATTAACTTCACGTCAAAAAGTTCACTTTACAAACCCCAGGTTGTCTGGTAAAGTTTGAAAAATGTAAAAATGTGATTTGTGGATTTTTCTTGGAATCGGAATTGGAATCGGATTTTTTCACTCGAGTAGAACATTTGGGGGCGGGGGAATAAAAATTTCCAAAGTTCAGGAGCATGAAAAAAGTTTCTGGACTTAAAAACCTGAAATTTGCAATTATTGGGTCCGAATTTTTCTCCAAAAAAATTAATTTTTTCAATTTTTTCTACACTACAGGGCTTTTGAGTAAAACAGTAAAAAGTGAAAAAAGTAAGTTTAAAAAAGTTGAAGTGAAAAAAATGATGAAAATGTCATAAATTTGGACTAAGGTTTATACATTGAGAAAGACAAAAAATTTAGCAGTTCAGAAACCATTCTGATTACACTTTCGAAGGTCAAAAAATCAAAATTTCGAAACTTTTTCAGTCTTATTAAGGATCGGAAAGATTTATTGAAAAGGAAATGGGTCAAAATTTGTTTTCCTATTTCCGCAAGTCGTTTTTCTGCACTTAGACTCATTATTCAAGTGTTTTTGAACTTTTTAAAGAATTTTCATTGTTTTTGAGCCTTTAATTCATTAAAAATGGAGAAAAAGTGAAAATTTCGAATTTAAAGTCTAATTTACAGGCATAGTGGAACAATTTTTCCAACAAACTATCCAAGAGTATAATGACTTCAAATTATGTACAAAAAAAACTTTTTCAAATCCACTAGGATGGCAAGTGAAATGAAAGCCCGAAAAATGAGTCCATGAGTGAACAAAGGTATGGCAGAGGGGAAAGTTAATTCAGCGTAACAGGTAAAATCTGCATAACACATAAATAAAATACAGCAATGCCCTGCATCAGACTGTTGTCTCACTTTTTGGGGCAAAAGTTTGAAGCACAAAACTGGAATATTTTGCAAAAAAACGGATTCAGCCCAGGGATCAGTTTTTTAAAAATATATTTAAAAATACCAAGCAATACAAGAATTGATCAAAATTTTTTTTGCAGAATTACACAATTTTTTTGTTTATTGGAATTTTCTTCAGAATGGTGTTTTCTGAGAGTCACTTTCCCCAGATAAAAATTGAACATGAAAGTGGCCAATTGCTCTTGGTGGGTGTGCTTTGCTTTTGATTATAGTATTTACTTTGCTAATACATGGTACTAATCCTTTTGAAAAATTTTCCAACCATATTCCAAGATAAACAATTTCATACTGTAATCACACCATGTAGAACAAATATTCTGGGAATAATCCAGGAATTTTGGAATAAAGGCATATGTTCAAAAGGGTAAAGGCAGTTTTCCTTCTATGCTTGAAATTTCGATGCTTGGGTACAAACAGTGAAGCCGTGATGAACATCCTGAATAGTATTGGAATACTTTCCATACTGATAGGATCCATGGTAAGTTCATCGAATGCAGTATCCCGGAGGTTAGTGACTACAGCTCTATCCTACTACACTATGAAGGCATTTTATACATGGTCAGATGAATGGGATTCACAGTATCCCATGATCGATAGGGCGTTCTCCTCCCAGTCACCATGGAATCCTTAAGAAATCTCACAGCATTTGTTACAACATGTCCAGGACAAAAACAGTTCCACTGAAAGCAGTTCCACTCTATTTCGGCTGGGCCAACTTTTTTTTGTAAATTAGCATAAATTCAATCTATTTAATCAATTTTATTTATTTTTGAAAAAACTGCTATTTTTCATGTTTGTTAAAATATCTGAATAGATAAATCTGTTCACAAATTTTTTTCGTGCAATTCCACTAACATACAATGCTAAATTTCGGTCAATTTCGTCTTTCCCAATAACTGCTCATGTTTTCATTAAAAAAATTGACCGAGTTTCTATGAAAATGATTGTAAGATTCAGCTTTCAGCAGATTTTCAAAAATTTAGTTTCAATTTGCTCATGAAGATACATATTCATAATACAAATTATCAGCAGAAAGCCAAGTAACTTCCCAAATTTTTGACACTCAGAAGTTGCTAAATTTCAGCCAAGCACTTCATGTTAAAAAGATTCTAACTGTTTGCTACATCCTAGCACAAAGGCATACAACTTTTACTTAAGGCAAGGAAATGGGAGAAATTCTCTGCATAAAATTTACTGTATGATACCTGAACTAAACATTCCAGCAAAAACAATAATTAACTGTTTCAAGGCTAAACTTCCTTGCTTCTACAAAAATATTGTATGTTGAGTGTTTTAACATACATATAAGGTATTTAAAAATTTGAATAATAGTCAAATTTGTCCTGGACAAAAATGGCATCAATCAAAGTATACTTACTGGCAGAGTTTCCTATTCTCAGTTTGAAGTTTCTCTGAACTATTTATTCTAGATTATGTAGGAGAGTGGTTATCCTAGATAGCTGCTCATACCATATGGGCAGCCATGCTTTTCAAAAATTTTCGAACCATGTTCCTAGATAAACAATTTTATACTATAATCACACCATATAAAACAAACATTCTGGAAATAATCCAGGAATTTTGGAATAAAGCCTTATGTTCTGAGTGGTAAAGGCACTTTTCCTTTTTCGCTTGGATTGTCGTGAAATTTCTGTGCCTGGGTACAAACAGTGAAGCCGTGATGATCATCCTGCCTGGTATCCCAATACATTTCATATTGGAAGGATCCATGGTAAGTTCATCTAATGCAATATCCACAAGGTTAGTGACTACTACTCTAACCCACTACACTATGAAGGCATTTTATACATGGTCAGATGAATTGGATTCATAGTATCCCATGACTAATAGGGTTTTCTATAACCAGTTACCAGGGAATTTTTCAGGAAACTCACAAAATTTGTTACAACATCTCCAGGGCATCAAATGACCTCTGAAATAGGGCACTCACAATTTTTGAGGATGAGTTTTATACAGGAAAAAACTTCTATTTACTCAAAAAATTGACCTTGGTATGGTCAACCGTGCATCCAGCTTGTTCACACTGAAATCAACATTGTGGAAAACGTCAGACATTATGTGCTCAGTTTTTACATTTCCTGAAACTGGCTGACTCAACAACCTGGAGGTTGGGAGAATCAGCTTACTGCACATATAGCTTTAGATCAGTTTATTTATCTGGTATCAAACTGGTTGAATGCCAATGATGTGACAGTTGTATGAAACTTGTAGTAAATAACCTCTTAAAACATAAAACAGAAAATTCAGTTGGAAAAAAAACAAATGTGCTATTTGACGTCATTCATGCATCATTGAAAAAATTCTTAAACATACTGCAGCACAAGAACTTCCTCAATATTGAATATTCTGAAAAAAAGTGATTGTTCAATTGGTGAATTAATAATATGTGTAAAAATTTTGAAAAGCTCAGTCGAGTGAGAATATATCCTAATCAGAAAAATTATAATCTTGACTATACATTTTGTGTGGATTCTTTTTTTGATCATGCAGCTGGAATGGTTTCCAGAGCTTTTTGAAGTTTTTTGATTAGTATTTGTTTCACACCATTTGTTCTTCTAGTTTGTAAGAAATTTTCTTCATAAAAACTTAAGAAACAATTTAAATATGTTATATCAGGTTGAGTCATTCCATGCATGGTGGAGACAATTGGAACACCAATTTGTCCAAGGCTCTGGTCAATGGACCATGCAGTATACACCTGCCGTAATCATTGTATTGTTGAGTGTTATATTCTGAAAGAAATAAAGTGTCAGGCTGCTCTCAGCTTAAGCTAATACTAGTCAGTAAGTTGTAAGAAGATTCCCAAGTCCATCCAGGACACACTGCCAGGATGAACCTGAATGTACAGTTTCAAACAACAGTTGCCTGAACTGCACTGCTGACATCTATGGATGTGAAAGCTTTTAGCCTGATATCTAGATACTAAAAAGCCAAAATTGCTATATTTTCTGTTTCCTCATTCAAGTTGGTCAAATTCAAACTTTGCAAAGAAATTTTGATTCTTCAAAATTATATAACACAAAACTTTCTAGAGCCAACCTGATTGACAAAATATTCAGAATATATCACTGAACCATTGGTGCAGGATGCAATCAGTTGGTAACAAAAACACCACGATGACTAGCAGGAGAGAAAACACACACCAATTTCAAAACCTAATCCCACTGACAGTAACTGCTGGAAATGATCAGCTTAAGCATGGTTCACTATTATCTCACAGATCACTTTTGAAATTAACACCAATCTGAAAATGCAAAAAGTATCTGCACTCTATTTTTCCATGTTCTCAAAAAAAAAAATTCTTTTTCAAAATTTCGCAGTCTAAATTTTCACAGTTGAAAAGCAGCTAACCTACTGTATTAGTGGTGAAAAGTGATCTTCATGTCATACCTGGTGATAATTCCTTCAGCTATAAAATTTTTATTTACATTGCTAACCAGAGCCATAAATGCTTTTCAAAAATATTCCAACCATGTGCTTAGATAAACAGTTCTATACCATAATCTCACCATACAAAACAAACATTATGAAAATGAGCCAGTAATTTTGGAATAAAGGCTTATGTAGGACAGGGTGAAGGCACTCTTCCTTTTTGCTTGGATGCTTCTGAGATTTTTTTGCTCCAGGTACAAATAGTGAAGTTGTTATGATTTTCCTGCATTACATTGCAATACTTATGATATTAGAAGCTTCAGTGGTAAGATCATCTAATACAATATATGTGGGGAGAGTGACTCATGTTTTAATGTGGTCTACCACAATTGGTTGAAAGACAGTTGGGGGAAAGATAATTGGGTGAAAATCATGGAAAAAATAGCTTATGTGGGTAGAAATGTAACAAATGTTTGGAATATATGAGAGACACGACAGTTTACATGGAATGAGCACCAAAATTCTGAAACTAGCTTTACACAAAAATAACTTCAATCTCTGACATGTTAGTTATAGAATTTTTTTATAAAATGCTTCCAAATACTAAAAGTGACTCAAATTGGTAATGTCGCCAAGATCGTTTGTTCTTACCGAAAAATTTTTCACTAGAAAAATAGTTAAAACTAGGGTTAGTATGCTTGAAAATTTACAATCCTGTATAATATATTGTTTAGCAGCAAATAATTAAAATCTTTGTTGAGATTCAATTGTTTGATGCAGTTGAAATTTAGGTAATGTTTGACCCAGCTCAATGGGCTAGACCTCACTCTGACCATAAGTTGAAGATAGAGATTTCTTCACACATTCCAACAATTGTGAATTTTATGATTTTCACCCAATTGTCAGCATCCACGCTAATCATCTATTTTGCAGTTTGACTAGCTTCATACACAGTTTGAATAATTCACTGTGGTATATTTTACAATCCATAATGTTTTCTTTTCCCATCCCATTTTTTTGAATCCCCTGCCCAGCATGTGTCAAAGCAACTACAGGGCATCATAGGACCTGTGAAACCATCCAGTTTTTTAAAGATAAGTTTCATTCCAAATAGAATTTATATTTAGTCGATAATTGATTTTTTAGGTGTAAATGCAATATAAATTCAATTTTTTAGTACTTGATGCTACAATAAAAATTTTGAAAAGAAAATTTAGCTCAGATTCTACATGTCCTGTAAATTACTCATGCTCTTTAGAATAAACTATTCATTCAGCATTAGATTAGCTTAGGCCTGTAGAATTAAAACCAATCCATGACATTTTCAATGAAAAAATTTTAAGAACACCAAACTGATCATTCAAAAGAAAAAGCAAAAAAGGGCATTATAACATAAAATGACTACAAGCCAAATCAATATACCATAAAAAAATAAAGCGCTTTTCGGTTTAACATGGTTTCATCCAGACTGTTTCATGACCACAGCTGCAACAATTGCAACAATTTCGTCGACCTCACTTTCAATGAAACAATCACCTAATATGGTGTTAGAGCGCACGCTACCAAAAATTCTCTGCAATTGCAATAATGTAATCCACAATGGCTGGGAAAGCTTTTGTGTGTGTATAAACCTAAAATGTAGCAAAATGATATTGTGACTGAAGCAGCATATCAGTTCCTTTGTGAAAAAATGCAAAATATGTGATTTATTCCAATGAGAGTGAGCACAACCACGGCATGTAAAATAGTTTGAAAACCATATGGACACTGAGGCCCATAACTATAACAATCCCTACAGAAAATCATTTTCATCACATTTTGGTAAATTTGTCAATTCAACATAAATTTTCTAAATTTATCATGAAAATGAGTTGATTCAAACATCCCAAAAATTTGCAAAAATTTTTTTAGATGTTTGCAGATTATTCATTTTTATTAGTTATTTGTGTGGAATACAAGAAGGGTCATTTAGAAAGACTCATTAATGCTTGACAAAATGTCCTATCACTTTAAAAAAATTTTACCTTTGAACATCATGCACAACATTTTTTCGGTGTGCATCACAAAAAGTTCAAGATGTTCCACGAAAATTTCAAGATGCTCCCAAAAAAATCAAGATGTGAGAGTGTTGCAATGTTTGACTTTTTTTTCAAGTGCATTGCAGTTTTTTGAAATGCATCAATTTTTTCTCAAGATAATCTTGGAAAAAAGTTCAGATGGCATGATGGAATGTTGAAAAAAAATATCTTGAAATAAAAATCAAGATCTCATCTTGAAAAGAAGTGAGGATGGGCGGCTCATTTCTGAAACTAGTCAATCAAAAGGCGTTGCTCGGCCCCTTTATATATTATATGCAGGACCCTACTGGTAGAGGGCACCCTTGGTTTATACCAGAGGGGTGGCAGTGGAGGGAGGGCAGTTTGGAACAGGCAAAAGAATAGACAAAGTGGTTTTTTATAAGAAAATTTTTCCTGAAAGTTTTTCAGGAAAAGATCAAAAATTCTTGTTTTTCACCCAAAATGCAGTAAATTCAAAAAAAACCAAATAATTGTTGCTTTGTGGCGTTGAAAAAAAACAAATGACAAAACTGCTCACCTACCACTATGCTATGATTACCACAGACTTACTTTTGGTCTGTAAAAATTTCCTCAAATTTTTGAGTCCTTTTATTATCATAATGATTGGTAATTCATTTGGTGAAACTCAACACTCATATATTATAAAAAACTGTTTCTACTAACACTCATAACTCATTGACCTGTACTCATAAACTTTTTTTTTGGTGAAACAGTCACTCATAGCAGTTAGTTCCTTGCTCATAAACTCTGATTTTTGGTGGTGGGGCCATTCGAAGCCCTCTTAACAAGGGACTTGTAACTCATGACATTTTAATCCTCGTATGGAGTTTTGTGGTGAAACCAGGCCCTAGTCCGCTTTTAGTATCACATAAATATGAATGAAGAATTAGAATGACAGATTTTAGGGTCGGCTCATACACTAATCTGCATAACCTATGAGATAGACAAATTCTATCCCCAGCACAGGCTCTCACAGCACTCAACAACAAACTATTCCACGGAAGATCTGAAAAAATTTATATAACTTGGGAAAACCTCAAAAAGATTGTTCCAGCAAATCTTCAACCTCAGAACCCTGGACATCTATTTAGAAACTTTGCTCAAAATAATCCTGGGATTTTGGAAAAGTTTTTCCTAAATAAAATTTGAGGAATAAGAACAAAATTTGAAAAAATTCCATGAAAAACCAATTGGAAGCCTCAATCCAAATGCATGTCAAGGGATGAAAGAATTAGAAGTAGGCTAAAGATCATGATGATCACACAACCATTTGCATGTGGCATGTGAAATTTTCGGACGGGTCTTAGAGAGAAGTGTGTCTTTCTTAATCAGTTAGGCAAAATTTCTAGGACAAGGTATGCAAGGGATATACCGTGTTTACCAAAATTTACCTTATTCTGCTCATTTTTCAACAGTTTTCGACAAAAAAACCTTCCCGAATTTTGTTCTTTAATTTTCACTCAGAAACTAACCCAAAATTGTTAAACTGCTGGTTTCCCAGTTTGACTTGAAAATGGGAATGAAAATCGAGTTTTCTTACTTTATCCTGAAACACTAACCTAAGCTCCATTTTGTGGAAGAAATTTTGTATAATTATTATAATGGGAAACATAAGTAAAGGCGATTAGAGAATTGTAGGGACAATATATCAAAGAAAACAAGAAAGGAGCACTCAAAAACATACGACTGACAACTGAATTCCTACAGCTACAGTAATCGGCCCTAACTAAGTATTCCTGGTCTTTTCAGAGGTGAAAATGCAAATCAAAGGGAGTGCAAAACATGAGCAGCTAACATTGAGAGAACATGTGATGCATTTGATGTGGTACAATTCCAGTGTTATGTTTAGAAAAGCAATATAACTAAAGAGTCTCTTGGCTTGTACCATCAAACTAGCTACCGTAGGTCACTCAAATGAGCTTCCTCTATTGGTAAACGCTGATACAGTGCAACAGTTCTTCAGCAGACCTAAACACAACCTTCAGTTGCTACTCAGCAACTTGAATCCAACAGCTTGCACCTGAAAAGCTACCAGAATACTCCAGAGAACGTTACCCAATGACTCTCATCCAAGTCAGAAATATGTGTTATGTTTATTCCTCTGCTTAGGTCAAAGACGTCAGCAATATAAGTCAACATACTATTGGCTTGTATCCAACTGACTACTGTAGGTCACTCAAAGGAGCTGCTATTAGCAATCAACTAAACACAGTGCAACAGTCCTGAAGCAGAAATAAACACAACTTTTAGCCATTAAGAAGTAACTGGAAACTCTAACTCTTGCAATCGAAGGGCACTCAGGGTCCCCCCGATGCCTCCTAAAGGTTTACACGAATAAAGAGAACTCACTATAAAAACATCTAGGGGACCTGGGGCTTGACCTTGGCAAGGGATCCCCTATAAGTGGGCTCCTGCTTCCACTTATTGCGCAAGTAATAGATAACAAAAATGTGAATAATAATGTAAAATTATTATTATAATGTGTGTTGGGCTGTCAGCATTCCAATTTACTTGGCGTAAAAGAACAAATATAATAAAATGGAAGCGATTCGGCCAGGACACACTGAAATTGCAGAATGATAAACATCCTTCTTTTTGGTTGAATCGTGACTTTGCCGATTCACCAATTTAGCATAGATGTGGGATTACTGCTACCATAAGTACATCCCCAACATGTGAGACGCTGCTGTAGAAACAATATGTGGCCCAATATAAAAGTCGATTGCCACTAAACAATCGATAAACAAACAATGATCCTCTGTCCCACTTTATTGGCCTAAAAAGGCAATAACAAAAATATGGCTGTCTGGCAGCTCGCACAATACACATAAATTTATAAGAAAGATTATCATCACATGTCAACTATTGCCTTATAAAGGCAGTCATGCCCAGGTAATGACACCTTTTGGCCATTTTCAAAATTTGCGTGGATGCGATGCCTGATACCCTAAGTCCATCCCTAACATCAGCATTTCGATGTTGAGGACTATTTCTGACTAATATGTAGATTCTACAGTATTTTGTGAAAGAGTTGGATCATTAACTTTCGATAACATTAATTTCAGTTGAATGAATCTATGCTTGTTTTATGGCTCCATCTTTTTCATGTTAGGCAAGGCAATGAAAAGAGACCATTCGACTTCTACAGCCTAGCTTACAGAACTGTCGACATGCACTGAGGGCTATCTCATGTTATATTGATGAAAGGCGAAACGGCCCTTACGCAGAAAAATATGCAATTTCGCTCTGAAAAGTTGTTGAACTTTGCACGCCTGAAATTATGAAATATTTGTTCAAGCTTGCTAGCTAGAATCAATGTATAATTTTCAAAATATAACATTCTACCTGCCCTGCTCATTTTCATTCTAGAGAGAAGTTTTCGACTGAAAATGGTTTCTGTTACTGTATTATTATTGGGCTATGTATTAACTTGTGGCGTCACAGTAAGTACCCTATTTGCATATTTCCAGTCGATTTTACCATTATCCATTGACCTAGTGGAATATTCTTGCATGTTATATTTCAATCTGTTACTGTAATCAATAAGTATCCAATAGAGAATTAAGAGTTGAAGAATGGCAATAGTGAGCAGGGGGGTCCAGTCAAGCAGCTCGGGGGTCCGCCACACACAAAACATAGGCAGATTTTTCTTACCTGGCAGGGTGCCATAAGCCCTCGGGGGTCTGCCTTTGGCTACCCCGGTTTACTGTTAAAATACCCAGTGGCTTCATCAAACATTCCCAGATTCCTTCATACATCAACTATTTATAAATAATGGACACACTGTTATACAGTAAAAAACAAACGCCAGTGATTTTTTCGAAATTTGCACTGATTTTTTCAATTCATGTCATAGTTTTTTCAATTTTTGTTTTACTTTTTGTATTTCGCCTCTGCTTAAGCATGTAAAATATGTTGTATGTTTTTCACTTTTTGAGCTGATTTTTTCAATTATAAGCATGATCAAGCAAATCAGTCTCATTTTTTGATGTTCTAATCAGTTTCCAATAAGTCTTCACTGAATCACGATAATCATCAGGGTACTCTATCAAATCTACAGGAATAATATCATCCTCTTCAATATAAACCTTTTTCTCATCTGGTTTATCAGAAATTTCTAGTTTTCGTCCATCTTCAGGTTTGACTTTGAGAGTGGTTCTTGGAAATGATATCTTTTGAAGTGTCAAAGTCAGTTATACAGTAGGGACAAGTGATTACATTTGGATGCTTAATTTCAAAGTGGTAGACCAGCTCACGAGGCAATGCAAATAGTAAATTGCATGCTGGACAAAGATATCTAATACCCCCATGGAGAGCATTGAAATGCTCAGGAAATCAATTTGATCTTGAAAAGGTTTTTTGGCTAGTAGTACAAATATTTTTAGTAGACATTTGGCAGAAGTATTGATCAGATTTCTTATTCATAAACTTTGGATGATATCCTTATTTATAAACTTTGCATATAAATCCTTATTTATAAACTCAGCATAAAATTTCTTATTCATGAACTTGCCGTGAAAATCCTCAATCATAAACTTTGGGCACTTTTTGAAAATATCGGTTTGGCTGAAACCAAAATTTATCAAAATTGCCAGATTGTCTATAGACAATAAAACATAAAAACTAAGGGATGAACAATATTGAATGGTAAATTATGACTACACTTGTACAAAAATACATGTGGTTTTTTAAAGACATGCATTTTTCCACGTATCCTAATAAAAGACTTGCATTTTTTGAAATTTATATAGAAAGGACTAAGGTATTAAAAAAATGAAACACTGCATGTTTTGAAAAAAATTAGTGCAACTTTCAAAAAAAATATGTGCAAATTTCGAAAAAATCACTGGTGTATGTTTTTTTACTGTATAACAATGTGTCCCTTGTTTATAAAAAGTTCATGTACGAAGGAGTCTGGGAATGTTTGGTGGAGCCACTGGGTATTTGAACAGTAAATGGGGCCAGGTGAAGGTGGGCCTGGACAGCTATCGGCACCTTGTCTGGTAAGAAAAATTCGCCTATGTATTGTGTGTGGCCGACCCCCAAGTTGCTTGACTGAACCCCCCCTCCTTACTACTATGATTTTTTTGCTCATTCTTCTGCCCAGCTTGGCCCCCTATTGCTACTCTACAAAGATATTCAGTTGGGAAAAAATTATGTCAAGCTGTTATGTTTAGATTTCTGCTTAGGTCGGAAGATGACAGCTAAGGATGCTACTGGTTTGTACATTGCTGACTGCTGTAGGTCACCAAATAGGGCATCTGATAAGTAGAGGCCAGTACAGTGCAACTGTTGAGAGTGGTCACACAAACCACCCCAACTAGGAATGGTTGCAGAATGAGGGCACCTTCCATGGTTTTTGGTCGACTCAGTTGGTTAGAGCATGGGGATGGTAGCCGCAAGGGCTGCTCCAAATACTTCTTGCAGGCCAAATCACAAGAAAATGGATACTCATTACTATAATATCCAAGTGGGATCAAGGGCTGCCTCGTTAGTTTTTAAGGGTTCCAATGTTTGGCACCCACTTCGAGTCATGGTGCAAGATATAATGAGTAATAATAAATGGAGTTATGTAAAAATATAGTGCAGTGTACTCAGCATCCAGTCTTACTGTTGAGAATAGTGACAATAACAACCGCCAAATGGTATGTAATGTGCATTGAGCAACAACAAATTTATGAGAATGATAAAATTTTTCTTCTTTGGCCAGCCACAATGGACCAATTTTGCATGGATGTGGCAACACCACTACTGCAAATGACATATGCAGACAAAGCTGAGCATGATTCACTTCTTCCATCATTGTTCCAAATTGTTGTATAAAGTGATTGGCTAATTTTGTGAATTCCTTCCAACAATGCCCAACGTATGTTTTTTGTTTGCCTTTTAAGAAGGCACCTGATTCAATGTTGAAAATGGTCCCAGCCAGTAATTAATGTCAACAGTGAGGAGAAATTCACAGGGCACACTGTCCGGAGATCATGTTGCTGATCAGACATGTTTGAGTCAGCTGCTTATCCATTTTTAAAGTAGAAATTTGGAACAAAACAGGGAAATTATTTTGAATTAGCAGCTAGAATACAGTACCTGTAGCAAAAATGCTCCGTTTCCCATTTGGTGAACACTTTTTTGACTTGAGAAAAAAGAATTCATCAAAGTAGAAAATGTTTCTTTGTGGGAAATTGGCAAAAAATGATCAAATCATGTAAAATAAACTTTATTGCACAAAGCTACTTTGTTCAAAAAATATGGTAGAGGGTCCTTGGACTTTTTAGCCAGGGGGTACAGGGTAGGCGAGCAAAAAGACGTCAAAAAGTTCTAGGAGTCTGTTTTTCATAGAAAATACGCAAAAAAATCATCAAAAAAGCAGTCATGGTAAAGTGTCAAGGGGTGTCTGACCATTCTTAGGCCCAGGTGAAGTGGCCAGGTGTTAGGTTAGGAGATTGAAACCCTACCCTCCTATGTGCATGCATGATGCTGAGAAGTGTAGAAGCTCATCATTTTTTCCACTAGCAAAATTATTGTTTCCCCCAGTTAATCTGCAGCTTTTGGGTTTTTTTGCAAATTTTTTGCATAATGATGTTATTCAAATGTTCAATGGTAGATGGGTGTAAGACTATTGGCTTCTTCTGGAATATGACTGATAAATAAACTTGATACAAAAAAAACAAAAAAAAACACTTTATAAAAGGCTCTATTCGTGCAATGCATTTGTCATACATTAGAAATCTGCCCAATTCTTAACTCCACAACTTGAATCTTCTTGACATCCTAACTATGCTCTTAAAGATCAATTAGGGTAAAGAGCCAGTGACCTAGAACGTTTTGCATAAATTTTAGGATAAACTAAGACAGTCAGCTAGTATGTTTGACGTAATATTACTCATGAATGGTTTCTGGATGTCTTCCTTAAAATGATGAATTTTGCAGTGCATTGGTTTTGGTAATTGTAGAATTTTGGTAATATTGATAACAGTAAAGAAAATAGTCAACAATTTGAGGTGAGTGTAAAACCAGTCTGTCCAATGAGGAAAGTTTTGTATCATTGTTTATTGTTTTTTTTGTATCATTATCATGCTATTTATTTGATGAGCAATAAGATAACAATGAAATAATAAAGTCCACAACATAGAAAAGGTAAGGCATCAAAAATTTTTTTCGTGCAACACATCAAATTTGCATAAAACAAAAAAATGTGAAACTCTGATGATAGGACAGGACTTATGAAACATGCATATTCCTTGCCTATAATCTATGAAACTTGGACAATCCTTACGGCCTCTATAAAAATATAAAGACATTTTATAATAGATTGTTATCATACCTCTGGACCTGTGATTTTTTTTAAATTCAGACATGAGACAAAATGTTATGAGCAAACTTTACAGTAGGAAGTCTTTAGAAATGCATAAGCTTTTCTATTGTATTTAAACATCCACCTCCTAGAATTTATTACAATCATTACTCCAACAGTACTTAATGATTCATGATGAAAACTTTACTATCAAAACTACAAACCTACACTGCAATCTCAATTTAGACAAGTAGACATAACAACTTTTCCAAAAAAAATAATTAACCAATATAAGGAATCGTTGATGCTATGTTACTGTAAAAGAAATCTAAAGATATCAGCTTGTTCATCATGGCTACTGGGAAATTAAAACTCTAGACCCACAATGCTCACCCTGGAAAATTATGTGCCAGTAAAGTAAAGTAAAGTAAAGTAAAGTAAAGTAAAGTAAAGTAAAGTAAAGTAAAGTAAAGTAAAGTAAAGTAAAGTAAAGTAAAGTAAAGTAAAGTAAAGTAAAGTAAAGTAAAGTAAAGTAAAGTAAAGTAAAGTAAAGTAAAGTAAAGTAAAGCAAAGTAAAGTAAAGTAAAGTAAAGTAAAGTAAAATAAGTAAAGTAAAGTAAAGTAAAGTAAAGTAAAGTAAAGTAAAGTAAAGTAAAGTAAAATAAGTAAAGTAAAGTAAAGTAAAGTAAAGTAAAGTAAAGTAAAGTAAAGTAAAGTAAAGTAAAGCAAAGTAAAGTAAAGTAAATTAAAGTAAAGTAAAGTAAAGTAAAGTAAAGTAAAGTAAAGTAAAGTAAGCGCATTAACATTCAGTATGTCTCCTCCAAGATGAAGATTTTGACATCAGTTTACAGCAGTGTCTAAGCAGCAAAATAGCTGGTGCAGATAGCAGTTACACTTCTTTCCTACTAGGCCATATTTGAAAATCTTTTTTTGCCAATAACCTTTTCTCACTTTTTTCCTTGAAATTCAATGAACAAACAAAGTGGAATCTTGGTAAAATTTGTCTTTATCAACTAATGCTCTTAATTTAAGCAAAAATCTGGGCCTACCTTCTGTATAAATTAATGTTAAATTGAGTAATATGTCTGACTTTCAAAAATAATGTCATATCTTGCTTATAGTGATACACATTTATACAGAAATATCAGCATGAATAAAGGATAAGTATCAAATAAAAACCTATCAATGATCAGTAGGTAAGTTCCCAACATTTTGACACTCAATAACTCTGAAATTACAGCCAAGCACCTAAAAATAAAAACATTCCAATTTTTTGGAACATCATAGCATGAATGTATCCAAGTTTTACTCAAGACAAGAAAATGAGATAAATTTAGTGTGTGAAGCTCATTGAATGCAACATCAAGAAGCAAATTTTTTAGCAGTTAGAAAAAAAACTGCTTCCAAGCTAAGCTACCTTGCTCAGGTAAAAAGACTGTATATAGATTTTTGATACATAGATTTTGGTATTTTAAAGTTTAATTTTTAGTTGATTATGTCAAGGATAAAAATTGCATAGCACAAAGTCAAAGTGTACTTCCTGGGAGAGTTACTTTTTTCTACTCTGATGTTTCTGTAAGCTAGTCACACAAGATAAGGTAGGGGAGTGGTTAAGGGCGAATCCTGTTGTATATATACCATGTAGACAGATATCTAGGATTTCAAAATGGCATGACCAAATCACTTGCTGCCAATTCAACTGTTATCTTTTGCGTTGCAAGTTATCTCAGAACAAAAACAGCCGTAATGGAGTTGCCACTAGAGAACAGGACTTAATCACCATTCAACTACTCAAATATATATGGTAGAAGTATTTAAAAAAAATTTAGGTGCAATTGTTCAGTTGACCTCAGTTTCAATGGAACAATCGCTGGATATGGCCTTGAATCACAAATTACCCAGAGCAATAATGAAATTCACGATGGCTTGGAATGTGTTTCTGTGTGTCTAAGCCTAAAATATAACAAAATGACATTGTGGTCAAAGCAGCATATCAGTGTTTGTGTACATAACGTTAATTTTCAACAGTTCAGTTGAATGTATATTTCCAGTTTTCATTTTTTTGAAGAGTAGTATTGATTTTCATATTCAAAAAGGGACTTTCAGGTCGGGTGTTGGCCCTTGTTTTTTTATTCGGACCAGGCCAGGTGTTCAGGTTAATACCCTATTTCTAACCTGATTGGGTTCATACTTCTATAGAAAATTCTCAGTTGACCCTGAGCTAAGGTTCCAGGTCAAATTTTGGCCCTAGTAAATATGTCGAGGACAGAGGTTACTAGAGGCGTGATCTTAAAAGCAATGTGTATATGGTAATTTCCTTGATGCCCAATTGGACCACTGAATAATAAGGTCCATTTTGCGCAATATTGCAAATTGGCATAAAACATGAATCGTGAAACGGTGATGATAGGCCGGAATGCATGAAACCTGCATGTCCCTTGCCTAACTGAGCGCCTGGACAATCCCGACTGCCCCTAAAAGATAACAACTATATACAAACAGTTTATAACAGCTTGTTGTCATACCTCTGGGGTTTTCCAATTCAGCCATGAAATGAAAAGTTATCGACAAAAAAAGATAATTAAAATATTCAACTATTTTGTCTTTTCAAATTGGAAGGTCTTCAGAAGTTGACGAGATTTTGAATTGTGTTTAGATAACCACTTCCAACACTATTTTTCAATCATTACTGCAAAGTGATCTTACGATTTATTTTGGAAACTTTACCATCAAAATCAAAAAGCTGCACATAGCTATCAATTTTTTACAAGTAGGATTCTAAAATTGTGCAAAAAACAGCAAAAAGTAAAAAAAACAAAAAACAATATATGTCCAATATACTCCCAACATTATCGAGAAACTAAGATGCGAGACAGGATAGTTTTGTTTTGGCCATACAAAACTATCATCGGATATATCTAAAATTCCTACAACTAAGTGTGATCCTGAGATTATGTTTAGTCTTAGTTCATTATTGAAAATTTCTCAACAGTTATTTCTCTTTGGCGAATTACTTAATCATAGGACAACCTACTTATTTTGAATCCCCTCCAAATGCTCTTTCTAAAATCGTAATGAAAAAAATAAAACATAGTCCAAACCATGTCTCAAACATTTCCCTAAATGCATGGACTAAACAGGCAACAAAATCATACAACTATACAATATATGTCATATTCAGGATTGTAATTTTTGGATTTGATTATGAAAGGACATTTGTCTAGATTTCAATTTTCATCCTTTTAAGCCCATGGTTCATGGAATACAAGCTTCAAATCGTGTGAAGCGCATCATAAGCGACATCGAAGCTGAACCAAATTCGATGCCCTGGATGGGGCTTTTAGACCATAATTCCCAGCCATGTGGCGCATTCTTGATCAATCCGAAGCCAGGAGTAGAAAACTATTCCGACATTGCACTTACTGCAGCTCATTGCCTCCCGTGAGTAACTTGAACTTTCAGCTTGTAAATTAATTCATGGATGACCATTGGATGTTTCAGTTTCATGAATTCTGGGCTTGAACAAAATATTCCTTTTGGACAACATTGAAATCTATATCATCAAGTTTTAACTTGTTTTTTGAAATTTTTAGCCGGATAGACTTTCTATCGAACTTGGATATCTTTGTCTACTTTGGGAAGCACAATAAGGATGTGATCGAAGCTGATGAAATTGAAGTCCGTGTAGATTCCTACATTTTCCATGTAGAATATTTGGGTGAAATTGACAGTGACATTGCCCTGTTGAAATTGGAAAAACCAGTCATATTCAGTGACACTGTCCAGCCAATAGCACTCGCAAATTTTTCGTTACGTGATGATGACAACTGTTCTCTCAGTGGCTGGGGATCAACTCGAGGTAAAAATTTTTGAATTCTGTGGATAATTTGGAAGTAATTACATTTTTAGGTTCCTTAGCCAGTTCAAAAAAGCATGTTGTAGTACGGCTGTCATCCTAAGAAACATATACATAAGAAGCAACCAAACCCTGTACTTAAGTGTTATAAGTATAAATTAATTATGCCCAGAAAAAACATATTTCTTACAGGTTTTGTGCTAAAAAACGTGCTACTACTCCCTTGACCAAAAAATCAAAGTATGAATAGGAAATCCATTCAAAATTGAATTTTTTTCTGCAATTTCACAGATTTCAGATTACAGGCATTAAGTACCCACAATACAATCTAGATCAATAATATTTTATCAGTATATATTATAACCTGTAGTGTATTTGAATGAAGTATCTTGTTGCATCAAAACTTTAGTTTACTCTGCGCAATAAATTCTAATATTCATCAGCTTTTAATTAACCAAATCTACACACTTTTCTTTCTTATAAAGTCAAAATTTCAGTATCATTGGTCAAACTTCAGTGTTTTACAGTCAGCATCCTTTGCCACACGACTCATCAATGCACCTCTACAACAAAAAAAAACACACATGGCGCAAATGCATAGGGCGCATTTGAAAATGGTGCACTTGAAAATCGGTGCAATCGGCTAGGGCGCAAATGGGAAAGCGCAATTGAAACTGGCGCATACGGCTTCAAACTCCGGAAACAAGGCCTCGAGCCTCCAGCAACTCCTATCGGCATATCTACAAAACAGCTCATCTCAAAACAGTGCGACCCGAAATAGCGCATCTCAAAACAGGGCCTCTCAAAACAGCGTAACCCAAAACGGCGCGACTCAAAACAGCGCAACTGCAAAAAAGCGCACCACAAAATAGTACTCTGCAAAACAGCGCATCTCAAAACAGCGCGACCCAAAATAGCACATCTGAAAACAGCGCCTCTCAAAACAGTGTAACTCAAAAAAACTCAGTTAACAGTTGAAATTCATTTTAAAAAATATTTAGAATTCAGTTTAACAGGTGAAACTCAGTTAACAGTTAAAACTCAGTTAACAGTTGAAACCCAGTTAACAGTTGAAACTCAGTAAAAGCTGAAACTCAGTTAACAGTTGGAACTCAGTTAACAGTTAAAACTCAGTTGACAGTTAAAACTCAGTTAACTGTTGAAACTCAGTTGATAGTTGAAACTCAGTTGATAGTTGAAACTCAGTTAACTGTTAAAACTCAGTTAACTGTTGAATTTATGTTAAAAAATATTTAGAATTCAGTTAAACAGGTGAAACTCAGTTAAACAGGTGAAACTCAATTAACAGTTAAAACTCAGTCAACAGTTGAAACTCAGTTAATAGTTAAAACTCAGTTAACAGTTGAAACTCATTTCAAAAAATTGTTAGAATTCAGTTTAACAGTTAAAACTCAGTATAAGACACAGTGGAAACTCATTTTAACACACAATTTGAATTTGGTTTAACAAACTGTTAAAACCCATTTTAAGTACCAGTTTAGACCTAGTCGAACAATTTAAACTTATTTCAACAGTTGTCACAGAGTTTGGCACTTAAAACTCAGTTTGACAATCAAGTTGATTATTTAGTGACTACTTGATTTTACAGTTTTTTCAAAGGAGCATGCATCGCACAAATTAAATTTTGTCAAACTGGCCAGCAGAAGTACAATTAAGTCAAAAGTTCATCATTCTCCACCCAGTTAGCTTAATATACCTGCTTCGAGGAACGACCGCTTGAAAAACTTCTTCCTCGATACTAATTTATCTGTTTCATCAAAATATTTTCCGGCTTCCTTACTGTAAATTTGCATTTGATCTAAATATAAATAAAAATCAAATATAAATGATGAATAAATAAATAAATAAAAATGAAATAAAATATGTACGTGCTGTCTTTTTTGTTAATGAGACCTAGTACCTGTACTATACATTTGCCCTGATTTGTAGTGCCCTGTTTTGCAGTTGCGCTATTTTAGGCCACGCTATTTTGCAGTTACGCTGTTTTGGGTTGCACTGTTTTGAGATGCTATCCAGAAAATAAAGCAGAATTCTGACCAAAAAAAAGCACACTGGTGGACAAGAGACAGTGTCCAACCAACCACACACTACTACCTAGAAAAGTGAATGTTATAAGTAAACCCGGTCAGGGGAGTACACCACAATACTATCCACAAAACAATGATGCATCAGTGATGCCAAAGGAAAAAAATTGGCCCATGCAAACTAAATAATTTCTCCAAATGAATAAAAATGGCAAAATGTTATGCAAAACATTCTTGTCCATTTTTGTTTTTGATGCCAAACTGGTTTGAAGGATTTGTTATTTAATGAGAGTGAACCTACTTTAGCAACAAAGAACATTAGAAATGGATAAATAGAGGACCAAAGCTCAGAGAAATTGACCCTCTTCTGACAATAGTAGTAAAAAATGATTAAACCTTTTTCAGCTTTGAAGACCGTCCACTACAGGAAATTGCAATATGATGAGGATAAAAAAGTCTATTTCACTGATGAAGGCGGCGCAGTATACGTGAGTTTAGAAATAAAGAGAATGATAAATGTAATCAGCTCTAATATATTTTCAGGGTGATTCTGGCAGTCCAATGGTATGTCAAAATGGAAACAGCTATGTAGCCCGTGGGATAGCCGTGCAAACACCAACAAACAGAAGTGATGCTGCATTGATGTGAAAAATTCTCCATAAAGAATATACTTCAATCCCATATAATTACATTGTGTGTGGCAACTTATTCACCCTGATGCAAGTTTATACTCGACATCTTCAATAACCCCAAGAAAGTTTAAGTTGATTTGATTTTTTTTGCGCCAAAAAGTATTCTGACATAGAAAAAAATAATGTATATTTCTTACTGTGAGGCAAATCCGACATCAATTGTGTGTCATTTGCATTTCAAGTTCTGAATAACTGTACAGAAGCCCTTATTTTTTACATATCACAATGGTCAAATACATTAATGTTTTCCGCTAATGAAGTAGTTGACGTCACATGTAAAAAGATCAATTTTATCATTTTTTTATTGG
Source organism: Romanomermis culicivorax (assembly GCA_963922205.1). NCBI lineage: Eukaryota > Metazoa > Nematoda > Enoplea > Mermithida > Mermithidae > Romanomermis > Romanomermis culicivorax. The sequence goes on along the minus strand of CAWUHX010000118.1, from coordinate 835,776 downwards.
TAGCATGTAGAAAATTAGAGCTAAAGTCACAGTTAAATGGAAATGGGCAAACTCAATCAGATGTCAAAAATAAGTTAGGATTATTTATAAAATCTGATTATGCACTTTCGGATTTTTCGAATAAATTTTGAGGAATCTGGTTAATCATTCACATCAGGATTCCTGATAATAAAAAAAAATTTCACAATGTCAAGAGCAGTTTTATAACAATATTCACCTCGAATTCAGTGGATTAATGAACAGAATATGATAAACTATAAGACTCGTTTATACTCACTTTCTCTGATGGAAAGAAGTGAAAATGCTTGAAACCTTCAGCCTGAAATCCAGTTTTGGTGGGGAAGCACAACTGCATTTTTGTGGAGAATGACCGAAGGTAACCTCCAACCATACTCAACAAAAAAAATTTCCCTTCTATTAGGTTAACTTCTCTTGATTGCATTATGTTATATTTTGTGAAATCAGAAGAGGCGAGTATAAAGCAGCCTTAATGCTAGAAGTAGAAAATCATGAAAAGTTAGAAAAACTCAAACATGCTCATGCCTCCATTCTTTGTGTTCATTTGAAATCTGGAATTTGGAACAATCCTCTGCTTAATATCAATTAGTTACATTTTGCTCACATTCACCCTGAAACCATCCTCGAATTATATGCATAACAAAGCTCTGTGAACGCAAAGTGTCTTCTCACCTTTTTTTCCAAAAATATATGTTCTTACAGAAACAAACGTATACGAAACAAGGTTGACGGATATCGTATGGCACTTACCATGGATATTTGCCGCATATGATGAAATCAAAAGTCCACATTTCATCAATCCTATACTCAGTTTATATGATAAAATGACTATTGGGCATCAATGGAGTGTAGAACAAACATTGGTTCACTATTTAACAGGAGTCCATGGACATGTCCCAGATGAATTCTACAATAGGCTCGAGATGGTCGAGCATGATCATGCCAATTTCACAGACACACCGATCCACCGAAATATTTCCTCTTTTAGAGCCAGGTTTTATGCACATGACATCATTGGCTATGCTACTGCATCAAGTGCTTGGTTATGCGCACTTATTTGCTTCAATGGGAACTTTGCAGGACCATGCAGCTTTGTGCCATCCATCAAACGATGTTACATATCAGACTCTCAGTTTTCTGAACTGAATAGTCTTGCGGAAACACCGTCTGTTATGATTGTTATTCCTGGCAAACGAAAATGTAAGCCATTCTTCTTAAAGTTGGTACAGGTGGATAAATCCATTTGATTTGTACTTTCAGCAGCTTCCAAATTGGACAGTAGACAAAATATACCACTGTCTACTATCGTGAAAGCTGTGGATTTGAGCACACTGCCAATATGGAGCATCAGTTTAAGTGTGAACTACACGTCATTCTTCCACTGCACCGGACGAAGGGTATATGTTAATAAAATTTATGAATGGATAGAGGCATCAACTGCTTGCCTGAGAAGATTAGTGCCAGGGTATGCAGCATTAGTGCTCTATTTGTTTATGAAGCTTTTCCAATTAATTGTATCCTGTAACATCAAAATGGGACGACTCAAGTCCCCTGCTTAAGTTTATATTTTCTAAATTTTTAAGAAATTCGAAAATATCCTTGTGAATTTGCAATAAAGTTACACTGAAATTGAATTTTGGAGTATATTAGATAAACTTCTGGGTAAACTGTAGTTTTTGGCTTGTTATGCTCTAGATATAACGAAGGTAGGTGTGTGTTTTTGATAAAGTTTCATCATTTATTTTTAACAGTTATCAGTGGTCAGAATGCCTTTGTACAGCCTGACAACTAGTGAAATCAAAGCTTGAAATGTTCACTTATTTTCCATTCCAAGATTAGGGATCTTGAGTGCTTTCTGCTCGAACCTTTTTAACGCTTTGAAATTTCCTTCTGTTGAATTCACGATCATGAATTACATAATGGAATTATTCATTGTGACTAAATTTCAGTATCACAATAATTACACACAATCTGTTCAAACTTAATAGACTTAAATTGACACTAAAAAACCGAGGTTCTGTGGAGATTTTACTTTGGCATTGTATGAAATAACCTGAAAGGGTACTGAATAATATGGGAATCATGCATTTGTTTTTTAGGCAAAATGAAAAGACTGTGACTCTCGCCGTCAGCATCATGCGAGAAGATGAAATCACCCATCATATAGAAGAAGTGTCCCTCAATAAATCTGTGCCAATAGTGCGCTTCCAATTGCACAATTCATGCTTTAACAGCTGTGCACCACTTATAGGCAATAATTACCCTATGACAGAAACACCTCAAATAAACAAATATGATCCTTCAACCGGAAGTTTCATGTCTGAGCCTTACAGCATGCCATGGCTGGTACACATAAAGCGTACTGGTGAACCTGAATGCATTGGCATATTGCTGAATGAATCGGCTATTACTGCCACCGGGCGCACGGACAGGACGCGATTTGTCCTGACCTCCAAATTTTGCTTCAGCTATGGGTGAGCAGTTATATAGCCTGTTGTTTTAAGCTTTGTGTGGCTCATGACTAAGGTCTAGATTTTTAGGTGCCCTACCTAAATTTTTTTTGGGCTGATTAATGTTTGAGAAGCATAGAAAAACAAAATAAAGTGCTTCTGGTACACCTCTGTGTATGTTGATTTGCACTTTTTTGGGGTTCAGAGATCCACTTGCAACCAATTTAGAATGTTTTTTTTTTTAAATTTTCTCCTGAAATTGTCATTTGGATCAAAAGCTTCAAAATGAGCAAGTTTTATTATTTACTGATTGTATGTAACTGTAGTCAGGTCAACTGTAATTTCGAAGCTCATGGTCTGAAGAAGGAACAAAAACCAAACATATACACTGATGCAGCACAGTGCTTGGATGGCTGTACAGGAGAAAAATTTATTTCAAGCCTAGTTTGAAACCCTGATGTGTGTCATGCATGAAAAATAATATAAATAAGTAGAGGCTTTTAAGCTGTGTAGCTTGACAATTTATCGCACGTTTTTAATAAGACACTCGGAGTGTTAGACGAGTTTAACCCAACGATAATCGAATTCAGGAGATTGAGGGGCTGATAGAGTGCGCTATGTCAAATTTCCAAGATTCTTGGCTCAGGTGGTTTAAGGTTTTCGGATGCTGAAACTCGGACTGTACTATTTTACCCAGTCAGAAGTTTCACCCAATTACTCAAACTACTTTCCAAATAGTTTGACTTATCCTAGACCACACACTCAAAACACAATTTACTAATGTACAAAGTCACCGCCTCAAACTTCAAAACTCTCCACACAAGCTAGGACACAGCCGCTTGGCTACAGTACAAACAATCTCTACTCAAAAACATTTTCACAATTTTTTCACATTGTAGCCACGCCTCTCAGGGGGTCTCCTCATGATCTCACTTTCTCAACTTGCTGATCTTTATTCGAAAACGACACAAACGTTACAAATACGCCATATTCTCCCACAACATGTGGACTTGTTTCGCACTGGAGAAAGTCTAAATTTGATTCAAAACCTTTGTATGCACCCCTAGAATTTGCTTACATAGAGCATTCTTCCTCGTTGTACAACTCAATTTTGTCTCACTATAGACAAAATTTGATGCTTGAAAATATTGAGTATCTGCATATGATATCCTTTGGTTTAGTTTCTATTGAAATAAACATGCTTTTTACTTTCTTTGTGCATTATAATGAAGTTAGTACTGTAGGCTTATGTGGAACGAAGAGATTATTGAACTTAATATTGGCGCCTGAATTGAAAACTTTTCGCACTTTTTTCAGGACATAATCTGCTGATTTCTTTCATTTAAAAATCTAGTCCCTACTCATGGTATATCATGCAACGTGCAGAGTGTCCAAAGCCTGTTGGTAGGGCTGGTTTGAAGCCAAAGCTTGGACGATTAACTACAGAACCATCAATATGACCAACCAATAGTGGAATAATAACTTTTTACATGTTATACGCTCTGCCAAACACATATATTTCAATTTTTCAGATACTTTAGCAGTCGTATTTATGTGGGCAGGTATTATCGTTACTTAAACAGCCGATTCCAGCAGAGCCAGGAGCTGCAGGCTGTCCATAAGCAACCAGATTTTTTGCGAGATTGGGATATTAACACAGACAAAGAAGAATTGTTCCAGAAATTTCCTGATTTCAAGCAAGATTACCAGCAGAGGAAAGAGAAGGAAGAATACGAGCAGAAGAAAAAGCACCAAACAATTACCCAAGAAAAATTATTCCAGCGGCGTCAAGTTTTTGCATCTCGATTGGAAGATAACCAGCTCGATCAATATCATCGGAATCAACAATTCCTAAAATATTGGATGAGCGATGCTGCTGTACCCATAATTCTGGAGTTAGTTGACGACCTATTGTTCAACGCATACGTCCAACCTCTTTCAATTGATTCTAATCAGATTTTCCCATCCGACAGCACAGGACTTTTCGCAGTGGACTGGCAATGGAGTAATATGCTTTAAAAACGTACCCCTGAGCGTAATGCTAGAAAATATACTATCTATGAAACCCTAATCTGGTGGTAATGATGCATTCATGCTGCAGCATGCTTATATACTTTGTCATTGTCCTTACAAGTTTTTTTGCAATGGAAGTATACAAATAACCCTAAAATCTGTACAATATTTTAAAATTCCTTACTGCATTTCTTGATGGTGTTTTTTCAATGAAAAAAGATAGCCCAATAAAGCTAAAGAAATCATTATAAAAAGCATTAGCAGCTAATTTAAAAACTGAAAACTTGTTGAGACAACCTGTTACTTTTGCTAAGTTTCCCATGCTCTCCAAAACTGACTCTTCTACTACGTAAAGATGGATCTATCTGCTAATTGCCTAAAACTCCAAACTTCGAAAAAAACATTACTTTACATGTTTAGAGTTTTGCACACTTTTTTAAAAGGTAAAACCATAATGCCCTATGCTTAATTGCACCATCATGGTAAGGTTTCAAATTTTTATGTGTAGAAAATGTGTAATATCCTGAAACCATGCAGTGTTGGTTTTATTTAAGTATAAAGTGTTTTTGACACATAAAAAACTTTAAACTTTTCAGATTGTAGGAAATATTTGAAAAAAATCATGTCATGTAAAATATTGTTAGTCTCTTCATTCTACATAATTTTTTTAGTCATTTGTTTTGATTTGCCAATCTTGGCCAATTTATGACTTTTGAGCTCATATTGTTTATCCGCCTTCTATGCCCCAGTTTAATGGACACATTAGTTCGATGTAGACCCCCTTTACACATACTTAGTACATAGAGGTCGAATTTTACATGTTAAAGCCTTGACCCTACTTTCTTCATAGAAGTCCAATTTTCTACATTCCTCCTACATCCTGAAATTTGGACTAAATAACACTGTTCGCTACGCTTTATACACCCACTGTATTGCTCTATATGTTATAAGTAGCCTAGCCTCTCTCGAGGTCTACACATAGAAAGTAGCTTTTTTTGTGTACATCCCCATTTGGCCCCACGTATTTTTTTAATAATGGAAGCCTCTGAGGACCAGAGCAATATGAAATCTAAATCCCCCTGATATTGTTTCTCACATCTAGCATGGACCCTGACCCAACCTTGGACAGTCTATTTTGTCTCAGATGGTTATTTGGAGTGGGTTTTCTTGTCTCAGAGAGATCAGCTGTAATAAATATGTCAAATGGATTAAAGATCAATGAAGCTAACCTCAAAAACTACGTTTAATTTCAAATTTTTGGGAACATAGATTAGTAGCTAATTTACCTTAAATTATCAGAGTCAAATTGGAATATTTTACCAATATACTCATAAGTTCCATGTTTGTATTAAGATTTGCCATAATCGTCTCCCCATTGTCGTAAATGTACAATTTGAGTTCACAGTTTTACGTAACATATCAACAACTCCATTCAAGCTATAAGCTCAAAAGGAAGCTTTTTGGATGTCAGGGCTATACACATTCCAGATCTTCATGTACAACATTTCCATGATAAGTGACAGATTGTATGTAATATTTGACAACTTTGTTTTCCAGCTGGCAGTAATTGTCCTCCATATATCATACCTCTTTCAACTAAATCCACCACCCCGTCCACTAATGACACAAAATTTCCAACGAGAATAATTGCCGAACGCACCTTCTACAGGAGACAGAAATCACGTAGATTGGTAAGTTGATTATGTTGTTTTGAGAGTATGACGCTGTACATTAGTTCTGGGTTGATGAATAGTATACTAGCAGCATATTCATCATTAGAGCACGGATTTTTAAGTGCTGCACTTAATCTTTTGTTTTGATGGAATATACTTCCCATGCTTAGAAATGCAATTATCCATGGTGTCTGATGCAAAAGAATGCTAATTAACAGCACTTAATTGCACTTCATTTGGGAGTCTTGCACTTAATTGCACTTAATTTAAACTTTTTGTAAAAGTTGCACCTAAATCCATAGTTTTTAATTAAAAACTTGGAAGAACATGGTTAAAAATAGTTAAGAAGTTCAAAACTTTTTAACTATTTTTAACTTTTTAACTAGTTTTAACTTTTTTAAAGCTAAAAACCTTTTTTTAAGTTAAAAACTTTTTAACTATTTTTAACTTTTTAAAAGTTAAAAACGTTTTTAGTTAAAAACTTGAAGAAACCTAGTTAAAAACTTGAAAAATAAGGTTTCATGAAAGATCAATGGTGAAAAATTTTCAGTGATGCATCAAATTTTTTGAATGCATTTGCCGGCGGAAAGTATACAAGTAGTCTTGGCCAAAATCCTGATCTTCACTGGTTTGTTTCTGACTCCGATCCGGAATTTAAATTTAAAACGTTGTTCATGATGTAGACGTAGAGCGTTTGTTTTCTCAATATAAATTAATATTGTCTGATCGCCGTTAAAGCTTAACATTTGAAAATATTGAAATGATAAATATTGTTATGTTTAATAAGTTTCTTTGCAACTAAACTTGACAGTTTGCTGCCATTAAAACGTCTTATTGCAATTTATTAAGGCCAAAAATTAGTGTGAAATTGGTTTTTTGCACTTAACTGTACACTTGATTTGCCATTTTTTTGCACTTAATTAGGACTTTTTTTGCACTTAAGAATCCATGCTCTATTCATCATCCTATATTCCATGTCAAAAATTGTTCTGTAGTAAATGCACATAACAGTGCTATATTAATCGAGGCAATCAATGTGCATGCTTTAACTGATGCAGAAAGTATTTCTCATTAATGTTGATCTTTCAAGTCTCTGCCAAGGAAAGCAACACATTCACAAAAAAGCATCTTCTCTTACCCCTGAATGATCACTGTAGATCACCCAAAAGAGGTTCTTAAAGTAAAGGTCAGAAAAGGTGCAAATTTTTCTGAGTGAAGATATCCATTGCACTGTAAGTTTGCTTAAAAGTAAACAGTGAAATATAGTGGGAAAAGTGTGCAGGGTTTCCTCAAGCCACTGCAATGTGTTAAATGGAACCTGGAACTCACAGCACCAACTATATACTAAGTCAATTTTCATTAAAGTGTAACACTATCCAGTTGTCACCCTATATGCAGAGCATGAAAATTCTGCTTGGGGACTGGAATACAATTTTTTTGTTATGAAAAGAAAGGTCTTAGAAAGGTCTCCTAATATCCAAACAGCATATTCTCACAACTATTAATAAGATATGTGAAAAAATTTGTTTGGACAGCCCTTTTTCAAGCATTAATTTTACTCCTTTGGAATCAAGTATGCTATGTTTAAAAAATTCTTTGAACTACAGCAACATTTCCATTTTTATGACGACTTTCTCTTCTCTCTTGCTCATCTTTCTTCATCAACTTCTCATTAATTGCCGGGGGTCAAAACCCCCAATCCCCCCTCCAACCTGCAAGTATGGTTATCACTCCTAAATGCCTACTCTGCTCATAGAAACAAAAGAAATTATTATGACATTATTCAATTATTATAATTAATAATATTATTCTAATTAATTATAATTATTTAATTATATTAATAATTAATTAATTCAATTATTATTTGATTGTTATATATTAATTGTTAATATATTTATTACAACTTGGTGTCCCTCTACTTATCCGGCATAGTCTGCCCAATAAAAATGTATGGAAATGGGTCTAGGTACAAAGGGATAATTGCAAATGCTAAAAGCCAACATTCCCACCATCATTTGTCTGATCATCCAATCTGTTCGCATTGCCCAAGTGTTGGAAGATTGCTACCCCAAAAATATCCATGATCAACTAGCATAAAGTTAAGTAATGTAAAGTAAAGTAAAGTAAAGTAAAGTGAGGTAAAGTGAGGTAAAGTGAGGTAAGGTAAATAAAAGTGAAGTAAAGTAAAATAAAGTAGAGAAGGGAAGAAAGGGTTTATACTCCTTGGAGTTTCTTGGCATTTGTCAGCATCAGAGTATGCAAATCATCAAGTTAGTGTTCTAGTAGATTAAGCATTCTGGCTATGTGTGCCTGTAATGTTCAGTGTCATTGATAAGAGAAAAATCTAATTAGCAATATATTGAATTGTCTTTCAGTTTTCATCTTCCGGAGTTCCTTTGATAAATTGCAAGAATGGTGAGTTCATGAATGAATGCCAGCTGATCGGATTTGGATCAAAGCGAAGTGATCGCCTTCAGAACAATGGAGAGGCATTTCGTACAATCACAAACTATGTTGGATGGATTGGAGAAACCTTGAAAGCCGTGATAGAAGAAAAGAATTTGTGAATCAACTCATTGATTCTTCACTTTTTACAGGTGATAATAGTGGTTATTAAATAAATGAGTAATCTACATATGAAGTGCAGACATCACTGGATTTGCATTCCTACATAGTGCAAGATTCTAATTTATAATTTTAAAAATATAACATACATGCTTTATTCACACAAACATCAACATACACATGGTGATACTGAAATGGTAAATTTTCTGGAACTCGTGACCAAAACTATCTGCAGATCTGAAGAGATATGCATTCATATTAATCTGAAGAGATATGCATTCATATTAATCATATTAATCATATTAATCATGTTTCCTGCAGAAAAATGATTAAAAATGTATGCAAGTCATGCATTCCAATAGAAAACTATATTATTACACTCCTTTTTACAAAAAGGCTGACATTTTCCACCTATGATAAATTCAATTTATGAAAATTTGAAGCCCATTGGTGCTCCAGTTGGGTTTAATATAATGAATTGAGAATAAGAGACATCATCAGTTCGAGTTTTAAAAATTTTATGTCCAAGAAAAATAATCCTACATCATTATACAACTACATAAGTCGAAATTAAGGTATACCTCAAAGAAGGTTTTTTGTCTGGAACTTATTTTGTATGGAATTGTTGTAGTTTTTTTCAGTTTTGTACAACTGTTTTAATAACGCATTACATCCTCCCTATTTTTACAACCACTGATAAGCATGTTCCCACCATGTTATCATAATTTGAACCAGGTGAGGCAATTACTATACTAATTGCATCAGGTGCACAAAAAAATTGGTCAGTGATTCAGTCTTCATTTTGTGATCACTGCTCTCCAGTTGTCTCACAAATGAAAGGGTCTTGAATTTTCGTTGTCATCCCCATTTAATTATTTTAAATTGGGAAATCACAGATTTCTTGATTCAGAATAATTTCGATTTTGATGAAGTTGCAAGTGGTTTTTGGTTGTCCGGTCATTCCCAGAAGATGTACATGCCCCTGCCCGACATGAAATAAGTCATAGTATTAGGTTCTGAAGTTCTTGGTAATCTCATCTAAAATCATTCTTGGTTTCAAATCAAATCTTATTTGCGGTGGATCACCAAATCTGTGAGTCTCAATTAAAATAATAAAATACATATATAACATCCGTGATCCATTTCCGTTTACTAACTTCTTTGCTTTTCTGAGTGTTGAGGCCTAGTTTCCAACTCTTATTGAATTCTGGAAGCCAGAATGCATAGGAATTCTGCCTTAGGTTATTTTCCGGGTTTTTACAAAATGCTAACAAATACTCAAAAAATTACGGCAAATAGTGCTTCACTGGTCGCGCATGGGTCCTCCAATATTTCAATTTCTCTGCAATGGGCACAAGATCAGCAGATAACAGCACCATCGGTCTTCACTTTATCACCTGTGGGATCTGGTTCACAGAACACTGTCAATTGGATGCAGTTATCAGCAAATTTAGGGTCAAGTAATCACACTCAGGTAACTCAAGCTTCTGCAGAATATCCATGTGTAATTAATCTTCTGAATTCTGCCCAAAATACCAATCCAGTACTATCAGCACCACCGCCTCAGGCAGTTACAGCCCCAGTTTTGCAATCCGTACCTCCTTCTATTGTGGTTACCAGTTATCAAGTATTTGATCCTTCTCAAAATCAGTTGTTGCTATCGCACTGTGCCAATTCTAGTGCACAACAAACCTCATATCAACCTGGCTCAACTGATTCTGACTCTTGACTCATGATCTTTCTATAATTCCCTCACCCTGCCCTCGTAAAAGTAAAAAATGTCAGCCAACAAGCATCTGTGATGCTTGTATAGCCGAGATTGAGAATTTTCAAGCAGAAGCTAACTGCCCTGGCTGAAGCTACCAAGTTAATTCAAGAGAATATTCCTACTACAGCCCCTGTTACTCAAATTCTCGGTTTTGCCAAAGACAAAGCCCGAGAAAGCTAGGAAAAAATTTGTGAATCATGAAGGAACTTCAGGAAAAGCATCATAATCAAACAGTTACTATGTCTGCAACCTTGAATAATCTGATGGAACTATTTGAACTCTTCACTTCTGCCAATTTTTATAATCCTTCTGCTGAAAATCCATTGGGTGATTCAACTACTCCTCTTATTTCTGCTCCTCAACCTGATTGACAAGTTTCATGTAATATACTGCTATTAATATTGTACTTCTAGCCTCTCAAATATCTGCCATACCCTCAGTAATTAAGTTAAAAACTCATAATTCTGACCAATCTGCTCCTCCTAGTCACGCGATTCTTCAGTAATTGAAGGAGAGCTTGTACCTCACCTAAAACTGCCTCATAATTCTTCTCAGACTATTTCTCTGTTATGTTAGAAAGTCTCCGCTAAAGTTGGACGATTTCAGAAATATGACTAAAGAGTTTCTTGGATTGCACCAAACTAGCTACCATAGGTCACTCCGATGAGCTACCTATTGGTAAAGGCTGATACAGTGCAACAGTTCTTTTGCAAACTGGAATCCAACAGCTTGCACCTGAAAAACTACCAGAATACTCCAGCGAACCTTACCCAATGGCTCTCGCACAAGTCGCGGATGTGAGACGCTGCTGCAGAAAAATATATGTGGCCCAATATAAAAGTCGATAAATAAACGCCACTTGGTGGCCCCACTTTACTGGCATAAAAATAATAACAAAGGATGACAGACGGGTGGCTCGCACAAAATAAACATAAATTTATGAGAATGATCATAAGGTATCACATATTGTCTTATAAAGGCAGTCATGCCCACGTAATGACGCCTTCTCCCCATTTTCACAACTTGCATGAATGGGATGCCTGCTACCATAAGTGCATCCCCAACATCCCTCAGGTGTTGAAACTGACCAATGGGAGGTGAAGAAGAAAACCGTGAGCAGGACTTTTACCTTTTAAGGTGTGACCTACTACTGGATCCCAACTCCATAAAAGATTATGATCTGACCCCAAAAGGATTGATGACCCTTGGATCTGAGTTTGATTCTATGACACTGAGTACGGGTGAAGACCCTGTCATCTTCCTCAGTCAAGTCCTAACACACTCCTGCCTTTGCTCTCAAAACCCCAACAACATTGAAACACAATATTGTTGACCAATTGGCTTGCACGCTTCCTTTCCACGCCATTGTGCTGCATCAGACTACAGTCTCCAATTCTGGAAAATCGACTATGCCCTTCCTGCACCCAAGGTTACAAACCAGGCTTCTATAATTTGCATGAAAAGATGCCAAAAGTAAGCCATACACCACTTAATCATATACGCCTTCTGTCATGATCAAGCTCGCCAAATGCAACTCCGCTGCATGCCGCACCTTGAATTTTGATCAAAAGATGCCCCTGCCCGCCCCAAATCCTACACAAATGGCGGTACCATCCGCCGTAAGTCTCCCGCCCCCTAACCCGCCCTTGTCTCTTTTCAGTAACTCCTCATTAGGCGAGACTACCCAAGCACAACCACCACTAAGCACCGCCACACCCCCACCAGCAAACTCGCTCGCATCACCATCATCCAGTCAAAGTTCAACTATCACAGCTGCCACATGTGCTAGCACGATGGCCATATCTCAGATACTGCCGCCCAGCACTGCTGCACCCACACATCCTAATATGGACCCTACTGTCACCAACTCCGATTCTTCGGACTCCTTCATCAATTACAATCCACCAGTGGCCCCAGCCGCCACCCAAGCACCCGTGAATGACCACAGCAGTAGTTTGGCCATAGCAAACGCAAATGAAGTCCACAACTTTGGATTAGAAGCAGGCGATGCCCTCAACCAACTTAGCACTGCGGCCGCAAGAATCACCAACAATGTCCAGACAGTCCAACCAATCGACCAAATTATTGACGCTGTTTCTGACCAATTTCAAGCCCAACAACTACGCATCCAACCCGAAATCCAAAAACAAATTCAATCCACCAATGCACACTTCATCACCCTGGCCGAGCAAATGCAACAACTAATTTCTACATCTTTTGCAACTGCCATAGTGCCCAACAACCCACCAACACCTAGACCACAGCCGGTGACCTCACAGCTTCACAGTGAAGAGCCGGGTGATATCTATATCCCAAATGAAACTCTTCGTGAAACTGAACTGGCTTTGGTTTTTGGTGGCCCCTCCGTGCACATCAAACCAAAGGCACCATCAACAGACACCTTGTACAATAAGGAATTTTCCCATACTGGGTGCAGCGAAGACGAAATTTCCCGCGCTGCGCCCCAAAGACACCCACTGCCCGGGGTCAGCCCATTTAGATTCTCGGACTACCCACCCGAGGATTATTACCATCACCTGCAACCGCATTTCAAATTGCCTCGCAGGTTTCACTGAGAAGAAGATAGCCGAGTGAAGATATCCTCGACAGTATGCACCCGCTTGAAATTGACAGCTCTGCAACCAATAAATGCCTCCTACGCTTCTTTATTCACCTTGAGAACGAATTCAGATACGACACATCAAATCACGTAAAGATGAGCGCACTTCACTGCCTTACCCGTGATACGCCAAGCGATATGATTCAAGATATGATGCAGTATGAGGACGCAAAAAATTTCCTGATGTTCCAATTGGCTCCCGACTGCAATCAAATGACCCTCAAGCATGAACTGGCATCCATCACTCCCGAAGCTGGAGAAGAACCTGCCGCATTTTTGAGTAGGGTGATGATGTATGTTCAGTTATTATATCAAGATGGGGATCAAACTTTTCGGCACAAACAAGTAGTGGACACTTTTTTAACAAAAATGCTTGTTTTCAATCAACTGACTATAGGAGATCAATCAAAAAACCTCACAAACGTCCAACAATCGGCCTTTGCCATCGCTAAAGCCTGCAGCCTCCTGAATGCAACCAAAGTTGAAATCAGGACCGTGGCTCGCCCTATCCTCATGAATCAGGCTGAGCCAGATATGCTGGTGCCGAGATCGCCCAAACCATTCAATCTTCGTTTTGCTGACCGCAAAATTCGATGTGGGCACCCAATAAATTTGTTTCTTTTCAACCACTGCATTCCGACCCATTGCCACAACTGAAACTGCACACAGAAATGCTATTAGAACAACTGATTCAATGCTGGGACCGTGACTGCAAAGAAGGCCAAACGGGACAAGGTAACAATGATTATCAACTCAACGAATGCCAACCAACCGCTAACCACGAATCTCAACCAAGAGACAAGTACAACAACCGTTTCGACCACTCCAGGAGCCGCAACCGATGGCCCCCTATGCAGTATCAATCGACAGGTCTCTGGTGCAATGCTCATAAATCCCATACGCACAACACCGAAGATTGTGTCTGGCTCCAAACGCAAAATGCCCAGCCGAACAACTATCAGGACCCAGGCTGACTGCCTTATGCTGCCCCCACCATTGGTGCTTGGCTTTCGCCCTAATTCCAATGATATCCACGGACAATGCAAATGGAGACCACTTTCTGGAGCAACCCTCTCAAAGAAGTTCAAATCTCTTGTGCAGTTCAAACAACTATTATCATGAATTGACATCCCTAATGATCTTGTTCAGAATACCCGAATGCCAATTTTACGCCTCAGTGGGAGCAACATATTCACTATAATGCCACGCCAGCCACATAAGTAACTAGGCCCACGGACTCATCCCGTGCCAGTTCACAATTTTCAGAACTTCTACTCGCCCTCCAGGCTTTGCCCTCCACTTCTGCCATTCCTGCAACTGGCCCAGACGTGCACACCAGTAGCCAATCAACATCTGCCACCAACGTGGTTATCCCTTCTGAAGAATTGCATCAGCTGCTCCAATAATTAGCCCAGGAATCATCTGCTGGAATGTGACAACCCATGCCTCTCATGTCCCATGCCACATCCACTCGTCCATTTGTCAAATTGACAATCTAACACTGTCAACCAAGATGTTCCTATGCAAATACGCCTCCACGCGAGCCTTTCAAATACCAATCAAACTTGGCAGCACCAACACCCAGGCACTTATCGACACCGGCACCCAATGATCCATGTTGTCCTCAGGTCTCGTCAAATGCACTTTTGACAAGCAACCACTTCAACCCCCAATATGTGTTAAAATAAAAGTTGCAGACGGCAATATCATTAACGCCCATGGACCAGTTGTAGTCACCATGGAATCTGCTTTGGGCGAACATATGATCAAATGAGTAATCCTCGAGGATGACAATAATGATCAATGCATCATTGGCAGTGATTCCATAGCGCATCCCGATATCCACACAATTCTCAACTTCAAGGACAATTATATTGAAATTCAGGACCTCAAGCTATTGCTCAAAGTAATCCCATTGGTTCGCCCACACACAGAGCTAGTCCTGAACGCCGTAAACAACAACATCCTAAAAGAAATCCCCGACGCCGAAAGAGTAAAGTTTTATGATGATAAATCAGATACTTTCAGCCAACCAGAAGAAGCCAAAGCTGAAGAAGTGGTACGTCAAGCTCGGCTCAGTCCACACCAACTGCCACCACAGCGGCTGGAGGTCAGGGAGCTCGCCTAAACTTTTTTTCTCGTTGTCCAGGCATCCGTCTTCATTTCACCACACTGCCAACAATGGTTGACCGGCACCGTTTTTCTGACAAGGATGGCTACCGTTCCCGATGTAATTGTTCAACCATTGACCACCAATAACATCGCTGCAGAATTCCCAATCAAAACTGTGATCATCAACTTCACCAACAGTAAATGCCCCCTGCTCTTTGTCAACAACACATCAAACAGCATCGAACTCCGCCCCTACCAACTTATCGCAGTGGCAAAACATGCACTCGAGTACACCAAAACGGCCATTGATTGTCAAGTGGCAACCCCGATTGTCAAGTGGCAACCCCTGCCAACCTGCATTAATCTAACGATTTAGAGTTAGATTATAAAGATCCGAGCATAGAATCAAACAATCTTACTACTTTACTAATGATCTAATGAGTTTACTTGGTAGAGTAAACCTGTTAAATTGTTAGATTGCACGAGTAAACCCATTAGATTATGAGGATCTGAGCATCAAATCAAACAATGTAATGAGTTTACGATTAGTTATTTAGTTTAATGCCAAACTTTAAAAATTTTTAGAATCTACAAAATAAAAAATAAAAATTAAAAGTTTAAAAAGTAAACAATTTACCTTAAAGACGTTTTCCAAGGCCTTTTATAGCTCTAGTGTAACCCATGTACCATACATAGCTTTTTCTTTCTCAGCATGTTGACATGTTTGCTTTTGTTTATTGTCCGCACAACTTTGACACAAAGAAAACAATAGTTTTCCCCAAAGATGGTATGGTAATATTGGATGCAGAACATTCTGTGGCCATAGAACTGTAAATTTGATTAGACTTTTGTATTGCTCATAGTTTGTAGTTACTTCTTGGAATTTTTCTGTTAATATTTGAGTATGTCCAAGAGGATATTTACCATATTTGATGATATATAGGTACAAACTGCAAACATCCACATTATTCATTTTTTCTGCAGATGAACCATCCAAATTATGTCTGATTCTATGAAACACTTTGACTGCATTTGTACAACCTCCAAAATATGCTGAAAAAACAATTAATACAACTATTTTTTTAACAATACAAATGTCGTAGTGTTTTTCCACCGATTTTCTCATATTTTTGTCAATCCGCGCATGAGGCCGGCAAGTACCAAGTGGAGCGAGCAACAGGGACCATCAACAGTTGTCTTACTGTAGCGCACGTCAGTTCGCATGTGCTGGCTCTCTCATTGTGCATTATGCTTATGTGTTTTTAAAACGTGTACTCCATTAGTTATATTTCGGACTCCCTGCCTCTCCACACGCACGTCTTTGTTTGTTTTTCTTCCCAGTGTGTGGGAGTGAATTGTTTGTATTCTTGCCCCCTCCTGTTGTGAGTAAGTGTCTTTTCATTACGTAAGATAAAATTAGAAAGGTCTTTCCTTTCCGGTTTGTATTTAATTTGGGAGACAATTAAGGAAGAGTCTTTTTCCTTGATTGGTGGGAATATTTGCGTCAGGTTTAAGTACAATTAATTAAGTTAATCAGGTAAGCGTGGGCGTGGGAAATACATACATTAAGGATTAACCCTGGGATCCCAATCCTGTCTGAAGTCCATTACCATTGTCCAATGGGATCAGGTCAGATTTCTCATCCTGCCGAACATGGCAAAGATCAACAAAATTAGGTAATTCTAGCACTTTCTTATCACATTCTGGTATAAAAATGCCAAAGAATTAAGATTCAATCCAGCATTGAGTAACTGAATATTAATTGATTGATATTTCATTGCTACATGGCTGATATATCGGCAGTTGTGAAACATTCACAAATAACAAAAATTAGTATCATGTTCAAATGAAATTTTCAAATGAAATTTACAATTAATGTTCTTATCTGCTTTCATTGTTGAAATATTATTGCTATTACAAGGTCACCACAATTACTGATTCTAAGTTTTCAGAGACTCTTCATTCCTTTAACCTGGGAATAAGATTTAGTAATACCTGGAATCAAAACATCGCCAGGTTCAGTGAATCACTCATGAGGCTGATGCAGTTGCGCTAAGCCATTAAGTATCTATGTTGTCATGTGAAAACATTGAATGTGAATACCTCGACCTTGTCGATAGTGTCACATTAAGTAGAAATTGGGGGCCATGTCACATTAAATGAAGTGGTGATCAGTCACATTGATGGGAAACCCTTACCATATCCCGTAGGTAATGTGGCCATGTCACTGGAAGTGGCATGCTGTGACCCTGTTGGGTGGCTCCATTATGGTCTTCTACTTCAGGAACCTAACCCAGCTGGTACTACCACAGGTAAACCTATGGTGTACCTCGGCCTTGTCCTAGGGTTCAGCTGTAGAATAATGGACAATGCGGACGGGTCAGGGGTGCCAATCCCTAGTCCTCATTCACCCGAATGGGGGACGGTGCCATTCGAAGAATGGCCTACTGTAGGGGACCCGATTGTTAACCTAAATCCCCTTATTGGCCCTGACGTTAAGGGTCTGAGGGCTTTCTTAACTGAGGGGTACTTCCGGGGGAACCTAGCTTAGGGGAAATTCCCACAAATATACCCTCAACACTAATAACCCCTGAGAAGACTTACGAAACCTCTTCTCAAACTACTCGGCGCTGGGCGACAGGTTCGGGGTCAAATTGGGGTCCTATGGATGGCGATGTGCGGGAACGAGAATCCCGGTGATTCGGCGTGGGGTTCGGCGGCTGCTGATCGGCAGGTGGTGGTAACAGACGTTTCCTCAGCGAGGGCGACGGGGTTCTACGATTAACAGCGACGGGGACGGGTTTCTACGGTCGGGTTACTGTAGTGGTAATGTATATAAAGGCCCGAGGCGAAGATATGCTAATTTTATTCCATGTGCGGCAAAACGCAGTTGATAATATAAAATATAATAAAAAGTGGAAGATGGCAAACACGGACGCAAGGCTAAAGGCGAAAACCAGTTAGGCCCAATAATGAGTGACAAAAAGACGAAACATGCCCTTTTAAAGGGCTCCATAAACTACAGTATGCCTTGGGCGGAGTTAACACTCCCCCAAGCTAACTTCTGCAGCGGAAATCGTTGCAAAAGATGCCTATGATCACATAGACATTTTCCAGTTCACAACGTTAAGCATTGGGACGAGTTTTCACTCTCCATGCTTAACATAGGAACGTCACTAGTGAGAATTTCGAACTAGTCGTTTCAAGTTGCTAAAGGTCGCTAGTTTTTACTGATAAGAGGTGCACGTTGTGCTCCAATTACAGGGATGAGCTCGGAGAGCTTATCTCTAACGGAAATTCTTGACTAGCGGGCACATACTGTAGTCTACGTGTATAACAAAATAATAATTCGAAACGGAAATAAAATGTGCGCAAAAGCAACAGAAATAAACCATGAAAAGTACACACATAAATTGCATGTAAAAATTATAAAAACGAAACGCAAAATTGATGCAAATTACTGTAACACAGAAAGTAAAGAAAAACATAATGAAAAATTGTGATGTGAATCACGTGGCGTTCGACGAAATCCATCGGCACGTGACAATAGTTATACAGGCGCCTACAGGGGGTAACACAATACATCGTCGCATTATTAGTGTATAGGCTTTGTAAGGTGTGGCTCATAATATTTGGGGTAATACACGTTGGTGTATAAAGTATAGGCAAGTGTGAAACTACCCAAATTTTTAAAACATTTGTGAAACCACAGGCTGGTGTAAAAGTATGATTGACTTTTCAGTAAGCAAATTTGTACCTGACTGTTGGAGGTACAGTCATCATCTCAGCATGGAAAATCCCACATCATTGTAGAAAGCACAGTGTTATTAAATATACATTCAATAGGTGATATGACCAAATATCTACTTGTACTGTAAGGTAGACTGAGATTAGCTGACAAATGTAATCTAAAAATGCCCGAGTTGGTGCAAGGCTGGGATTTTTAGTTTTCTCAAATTTTTACAATTTTTGCACATAAAACTGTACAGCCCTAAAATGCTGCAAATTTGCACATGGAAATCTTAAATTTTTATGGATTTAATGCTATTTTTAATCATGATGCATCACTAGGATGCAAGACATCAGGACGCAGACAATAGGGCGCAGACATTAGGACACAGGGACATGGAATGCAAAGCATTAGGAGGCTAAGACATTAGGACGAAGGACATTAGAACGCAAAGACATTAGGACAAAGGACATTAGGACGCAAGGACATTAGGAAGCAGAAATTTAACTCCAGAATTTGTGAAAGTCAATCTGAAGGGTATTATTCACTGTTCTGGAGGCTCACTTTGACATGGGTTCAAAGAAACTGAAGAGTCTTGAATGCCTCCCACATTGCAACTTTTTCTGTTTTCGAATGAGTTTGAAACGCAGTGTCAGTTCACGCATGGTACAATGATAGAATATCTATTTATTTTTTGAAGCCTTAAGTACAATTCAGCTAAAAATCAAAATTGTATGAACACCCACGCATAAAATCAATTAAGTTCTTTTTTTTCTTTTTTTTGTGGGTACACCTTCTGGTTTTCATAATCAGCTATGAGATTCCGTAGATGTTGATTGATCAGTCGATAGATCGATTTCATGAACATTAGGGGTTGATAGCCAGCATAAATCTGTTGCCTGCGAGTTTCCATTAGCGATTGCTCTACTCTAGGTGTTTCTATCAACTGGTAAATGGTAGAATGTTCCAAGCCAATTGTCCTCTGCAAGAGATTATAACTCTAGACAGCGTTTTGAAAACATGTAGCAGCTCAAAAAATTGGGTGGGGGAAGGCCAAATTTTGGGGGCAGTGGCTACTTTTTCAAATGAAATTTTTGCCCAAAAATGCAAGAAAAATCAATTTTCAACTAGAGATGCAAAAAATATTACTTTTTTGTACCACAGATGTTTTCGAAATGTCAATTTCAAGTTGAAACATCGAAAAAGATGCACTTTTTTCTAAAAAAATTTCGAAAAATCGGGACAGGTAAAGTTTAAAAAATCTGGGTGGGGTCCCAAAACGTGGGGATTGCTGATCCTTGGGTGGGGGTCCCCCACCCATCCCCCTCGTAAGATGTATGGCTTTTGTAAATTGAATAAGCAAATCGTGTGCATACCTGAAATGCATGGTGCCATCCCTCGATATTGTTGTTTGTTCGTGGTAAACAATTGACGACCATTTGATGGCAATTCCATAGAGGCAGTGAAACCGTTGGATCGTGACGTCCATTTTGACTAAATCGGCCAATATAATTATCATCAAAGTAATCCACATGACTAAAAAAGTATACTTTTCATTACAAACTGGATATTTTGATTAAAATTTTGTGTTTACGCAAGAGATCATTATCATTTTCAAGTACATCTTGTAAAGTTTCAAAACAATGAATGATATTAACAATTTGAACAGAGGCTAATGACACGATCATTTTTACACCAGTTCTAAATTGTTCATCGACAAGATAAGGCTGTTGAAAGCCTAAGCTTTGGACATGGGGCCAAACATTTTGAGCTCGTGAAAAAAGCACCCATGAAGTTGAGCATTTGGAAATTGTGCCTGAAAATATTCACTTATTGTTGAGAACTGACAGAACATAAACAAAATATATTACTTGTAAACTGTTTATTGCTGCTTGTTCAAAATCACAAATTATGGTCTGGGGCTGAAGCACTCTGTTTTCAAACAGGGCGAATAAGACACGTCTATATAATTCTTGGGTCTTTCTGGTCATTAGAACATAAATTTGTGGCAACAATGCATTTCCCAGGAAAGCATGAATTGACCACAACTGATAAAATAATTCTGGGCACACGTTCTATGTGCCCTCGCAGGCAGCTCGACATCTGAAATAAAGAATGGCTAGTAACATGGTGTCTAGAAGTATATTTGGCAATATCATAATACATCCACACCCTTGTCACCTTGGACAGTGATAAAATTTCCCCAAAAGCTTTTAGATTCTATGAATTTCTTGGCTTTTAAACAATTGTATAGAATATATGTATATAGATATAGAATGGTACTTACAGTCTACTGAGTTTCAGGGCAATTTTATGACTTTTAGCTGAAATTTTACATCTTGGGGGGAGAAAAAAATGAAATTTTACATCTTGGGGGAAGAAAACTTACAACATGTTACAAAGAGAATTTAAGTTTTTCAAAAAACCTCAAATTTGCAGCAATTCTAAACGGAAAAAAATCATATTTTACAAATTTTTGAAAAAAAAATTAGTTTCACAAAATTTCTCTAGGAAAAAATTCAAATTTCAAAACATTATTTAGGAGAAAAATCAAAAAAGAATTTATATTTCTACAAAATTTTTCGAATTGAAATTGAAATTTCACGAACATTCGAAGGAAAAAATTAATTTTTACTAAATTTTGCAATAAAATATATAATTTCATCAAATTTTGGAAGAAAAAATTCAAATTTTAAAAAATTTGCGATGAAAAAACTCGCAATTTGACGGAGGGAAAAATCGAACTTTACAAAATTATAGAAGAAATTTTACAGAATGTTTATGAAAAAATATCAGATTCTACAGCATGACAATAGAAGACAGAATTAAATTTACAACATTTTGAAGGGCAATAATAGAAAGTTTACCAAAAGTTTAGCGCTGTAGAAAATCAAGGTTTAAAAAAATTTGAATTCAAGAAAAATTCGCATTTTACAAAATTGAGATTTGAAATAAATTTTTTGGACTACTTACCTTCATAAGGTCATCATTATTTCGATTCGAAAGTAAATCGCAATCCATATTAACTTCACGTCAAAAAGTTCACTTTACAAACCCCAGGTTGTCTGGTAAAGTTTGAAAAATGTAAAGGTGTGATTTGTAGATTTTTCTTGGAATCGGAATTGGAATCGGATTTTTTCTCTCGAGTAGAACATTTGGGGGCGGAGGAATAAAAATTTCCAAAGTTCAGGAGCATGGAAAAAGTTTCTGGACTTAAAAACCTGAAATTAGCAATTATCGGGCCCGAATTTTTCTCCAAAAAAATTAATTTTTTCAATTTTTTCTACACTACAGGGCTTTTGAGTAAAACAGTAAAAAGTGAAAAAAGTAAGTTTAAAAAAGTTGAAGTGAAAAAAATGATGAAAATGTCAAAAATTTGGACTAAGGTTTATACATTGAGAAAGAAAAAAAATTTAGAAGTTCAGAAACCATTCTGATTACACTTTGGAAGGTCAAAAAATCAAAATTTCGAAACTTTTTCAGTCTTATTAAGGATCGGAAAGATTTATTGAAAAGGAAATGGGTCAAAATTTGTTTTCCTATTTCCGCAAGTCGTTTTTCTGCACTTAGACTCATTATTCAAGTGTTTTTGAACTTTTTAAAGAATTTCCATTGTTTTAGAGCCTTTAATTCATTAAAAATGGAAAAAAATTGAAAATTTCGAATTTAAAGTCTAATTTACACGCATAGTGGAACAAATTTTCCAAAAAACTATCCAAGAGCATAATGACTTCAAGTTGTATACAAAAACAACTCTCAAATCCACTAGGATGGCAAGTGAGAGCCCGAAAAATATGTTAACCAGTATGAATCCCTTGTGGGCTGTGAGACCCTTTCTGCAATGACACATCAGCCTTGCACCAGATTCTGTTTTTTTGCTTCCAACAGATTCCTCGTCGTTTTTTACCACAGAAAACTATTCGACTGATGCCGAAAGCCATTCAGAAACGCACAAGATTTTACGGATACCAAATCTGACGATGCTGGTCATACCGGCTAATATTTCCTGTGCTCTATGCTTCCACATAATAAAGCATATAACCCTAAAAAGGGTCATCTTGGTCTAGTGGTTATCGCCTCTGACTGCTAGTCTCAAGAACCAGGTTCGATTCGGGGTGTAACCTGGAATTGAATTTCTGCTTGCTGGCCCAGGCAGACACAGCCTTTCATCCTCTCGAGGTAGATAAATTGTGTAGGCAAGCTCTGAACGCTGCTTGCCTGGGTCCACTCAGCCCAGTTAGCATGTTGATGATAGTGCCGCGAATGAGGAGGTGGGCCTATTCCATTATGAGGTAGGTAGCCGACCAACTCCTGCTTGTCAGGCAGACACCAGCCTGTGGAATGTGGCCTTCACTAGGCAGTAAAAAGCACCCAAAGAGCACCTCCCATATAAAGTGGGCACTTATATCACCGTATAGTCCTCAGAAGCCTGCATTATAGGAAAATGGGTAGGTGTACCGGCAAAAATTGAAAAAAATAGTAAAACCCTGAAAAAACTATGGAGAAAAGGGCGGGAGCAGGGTAAAAAGCCTTAAGACGGATTCATACTTCATCCGGCATCTGGTGTCTGGCGTCCTGGCAAAATATTTTTGGCTTCCAGCATTCAGTGTCTGACATCTGACAATTTGCCTTCCAGCATCCGAATTTGGACCTAAGAGGACCTAAAATACCATCGAGTTTGTATTGACCAACTCGCACCCAATCATTGTATCCAGACTTCGTAAATCTGAGATTGGTACACATCAGCTTTATTACATGAACAATAATATAATTTAAATAATATTAACCATATTTATTGGAACTTCAGCTCATGACCTAACTTTTCCTCAAACAAGAAAAAAGTTTGAAAATCTGTCGCAACAGCACAACCTAAAGCATCCCCAATTAACCACGGCTTCACCCGCAGTATGATAGGTGATTGGCCAATGATGGTTTGATTAACTCGCAGTTGTTCTACAATGGCGTTCTTTTCGTTCAATTGGGCGGTCACGTTTAATATAGATGGAGCAAAATGACGGGGTTCTAAGCTGATATTGAACTGCATGCCAGAGTCTAGTATAGTTAGATGAGCCCTGAAGGTATCATTTACTATAGTCGCATTGTCGAGTTCGACAAACTTGGTTTGGTGCCATTTACCCTGAATTGTATACAATATAGCAGAAAAAGTAATCAAGAAGGAACATCTTACCAAATTCAAATAGCAGGATTGACACGAATCTTCCATGCAAATGACGTACCATTTATTAGGTTTGAAATTTTGTGCCGCTTGAGCATTTTTATGCAAGCACAAAATATTGCTTCGAGGCCAAAGGTCCATTATATCCGTGTGGTGTGAGTTTTGGCTTTCATAACCCGCAGGGCACAACAAGGACGTTGTACGGGCTTCGAAAATTTTGCCATCTTTCAATACGGTGGCTGAATGGTCGACTTCGTTGGCCCATATTTTCCTTATTTCTCGCGTTATATCCTAGAATGTGTAGTCGATGACTGATGACGATGAGGCCGATGAAACATTGATCCAAATTTTGCAACTCGGATGGTACAAATTTGGGCAACAAGGCGTCGATACCATACCGACAATAATTTTTTGATTGTTGAACAAAAAAATAACAGCTTGTAATAGAGTGCAGGAAAACATTATGTCGGTGATGGAATTGTTTTCCAAACTGCGGCTGATAGCTCCATCTTATCATCAACTGGGCCAGCGTAAACATGGTACCTTGGAAAAAGAAAATATATTCAAAACAAACAATGGTGAACCGTAATGGGTAAATGCATTGCTATCGTAACCATCGCCAAACACTGTTCGAAAGATAATGCTCGACCCAGATTCGAACATGGGTCTCTGTGACTACAGTGCAGCATTCTTCCGATTGAACTACGGAGCCAGTGTTGCGATTGCTACGAAGGGGTGATGTACGGCCATGGGACACGTGACAATGGAGGTGTTTATGGCTTGGACTTTTACAGGTGTGTTGAGGATGCACTTACGGTAGCAGGCATCCCATCCATGCAAATTGTGAAAATGGCGAGAAGGCGTCATTACGTGGGCATGACTGCCTTTATAAGGCAATATGTGATACGTTATGATCATTCTTATAATTTTATGTTTATTTTGTGCGAGCCGCCCGTCCGCCAGCCTTTGTTATTGTCCTTTTACGCCAATAAAGTGGGACGGACGATTGGTGTTTATTTATCGATTGTTTGGTGGCAATCGAGATTTATATTGGGCCTATATACCTTTCTGCAGCAGCGTCTCACATCCCCGAGTTTTACGAGAACTATTGGGTAAGGTTCTCTGGAGTATTCTGGTAGTTTTTCAGGTGCAAGCTGTTGGATTCCAGTTGCTGTATAGCAACTGAAGGTTGTGTTTATTTCTGCTTGAGAACTGTTGCACTGTGTTTAGTTGATTACTAATAGGAAGCTCCTTTGAGTGACCTACAATAGTCGATTAGGTACAAGCCAATAGGACTTGAGTTATATTGCTGACATCCTCGGACTTCAGCAGAGAAGTAAACATAACAAGTGGTGGCTTCTAACACATGCATCATTGAAAAGCACAGAGTCACCCAGAGTTCTGATATGCCTGAGGGTTTCTCAAAAAGAAGGGAAGTTGAGATGCCAAGTAAGAAAAGTGTGCCCAATTCTGGAATCAATTACGATATTGCCGATCCATTTATGGCAAAGATTCCAGTCGATTATTGTGATCAACTGCAATCAAATTACGATTATTATCACCATCGAAATTCGCCAAATTACCACGGATTTGATTACGATTGGTGCCACAAAATCGATCAAAATATGGAGAAGATACAATTGATGATCAATTCATTATTTGCTATATTGTCCAAGATCAATGGCAACAAATGTCAGGAATCAATGGTGAGTGGTGAATATCTGAGATCAGTAGTTATGAGTCAAGGTGATCTGCAAGGCAGGAGTGTGGCAGAAAATTTGCCAATGACGTCTGCAAAGGCAATTGCTGATGACCAAAAGTTGCAGCAGTCCAGAGTAGATGAGTCAGTGCAAAAAGTTATGGCATTGTCTAATACTGCTTCATCCACTGTTATTGTGAAAAAACCTCAAGCTAAAAGGCAAATCAGCCCAAAAGCTGAATGTCATACAGTGAGAGAAAACTTTCATGAATTAAGTGATGCAGCAACAGACAGTGATCAAGTCAGTAACAAAAAAGCTAGAAAGAGAAAGCATAGATCCAGGAAGATCAAAAGAGATATATCAGATTCTGATGGATCTGATTCCTCATTTGATGGATTTGAGCTTACTGTTTCAGATATAGCTAGAGCTGTTGAACCAAAGTTACTTCTTGATGACATGACAGAGCCACAAGTAGTCAGTTTTCTCAATGAGCTAGAAGGAGAATTTCTGTTGAATACCCCAGATAGGATCAAAATTGCAGCACTACGAAGACTTTCCAAAGGTGTACCAAAGAGTATAATCAAACACTGTACTTCTTACGGTATTGCCAGAAAGAAAATCATTCAAGTGTATGCACCAGGATACAATATCGGGATGCAGAAGAGAAAACTAGCTAATATTGAAATGAAACCTGATGAACATCTAGTTCAATTCCTCATGAGAATTAGTGAGTTGGTAGAAGCCATTTATGCTAATGAGTCAGAAGAGTTTAGAAATGGCTTGATTATTGAGACATTCATATATAAGAGTTCGGAAGAGTTACAGATGGAGTTGCAAGATCAAAGTAATGAGTTTGAAAGCTGGCATGATCTTGCAGAAGAAGTTTATAAGATTGAGAAGCGGAAAAGTCTAACTTCCAGAATTTATGAAGGAAAGAATGTTTCAAGTGTGGCAAAGGAGAAGAGGCAAGAAAGTGTAGCCAATGTGAACAGAAACATTTCGATTTACGCCCAAAAAAGGCAAAATCGAAGAAAAACTGATCTACAAAAAGCTACAACTGATACTTCAAATGAGAATACCGCTATACAGGGGATTCAAAAGCATATTCCTCAATCAGGAATAAACTTAGATGAACCTAATAGTGAATCCCTCATACTGAAGATATCTATATTGCTTGCCAAGATGATGCAAAGTTTCAAAAGTTTGTGTGAAAGGACTATAGCTAACAGCCAAGCTTTAAAAGACTTGACTGCAACTGTTGAGGAGGGAAAAATCCTGAATCATCAAGGTAGAAAAGTCAAGAAGCCATACTGTAATTACCATAGGAATTACTCCCATGATACATCGGACTGTCGAAGCCTGAATTTTATCAGGAACAGACAAAAGACAAAGTGGGAAAATGAATATGGTAGGGACAGTAGATTCGGTTGTGGTATACAGTCTAGACACACTGTAGGTAGTAATGCAGCAAATGTTGAGAGAGTTAATCAAGTCAGATACCTTGGAAATACTGCAAATCAAGATAAACATCAATGGTCTGCAAATTTTCAGGAATGTATCAGAGGAGAGAAGCTCAATATTCAGCATATGCAGCAATCACTACCTGTGAGTCAAAAGCTTAATTTCGTCAGTCCTATTTCAAAGCTGTCATCTGAGCCTCAGAAGCAATCAGTCACGTCTTTAGGGACAGATCTGAAAGCAAATTGTGGTGAAAATGTGATAGCTAAGAAAGAAGACAAAGGTGAAAAAAAGAAGCCAGAGGTGATAAATAGCATCATTGTACAGGATCAAATGCCACAGAGTGTTAAAGTGAAGGTGAGGAATGTGAATGGGGAATTGTTAGAGAAAGAAAAGTGTAAATTTGAAGTTCACTTCAAGTCAAACTGGACTCAAACAGAAGAAGTTGAACACCTGAATATGGTAAAACAACCTCAGAAGTTATGAGATCAGATGATTTTTGAAAGAACTGAGAATTGTGATTTGGAAATAAATCACCTCAAGGTAAATGAGGTATTCATGTTCAAAAGGAACTTTGATGGTGAAAGGTGATATGAATGCCAAAGGTGCCATAATCATCTGAAAGGAGGAACAGCACCTTACGGCAGTTCATGCAGTTGACACAGCTGCATAGTATTTTTGCATTTTATTTTTGTATTGTTACACTTCAAATTTTTAAATATTTCTGCACTCAAAATCAAATTTTTTTTTTTTCTTTTCAACTCTCAAATTTTTCAAGATTGTCTTACTGCCTTAATTTTGTCATTAGAAATTTTTAGAAATTTAGATTTTTTCCAAATTGAAAAACGAGTGAACAATTTGCTCGATCATGAAAAAAATTGTATTGGACGAGCACATCAGGCAAGTCAGCCAGGATATCGGCAATAAATTCAATTATCTTTTCTATGCTGATGGTGAGTTTATTTTTTGAATTTTTTCAGCGGGAAGAGTCAGTCCATTTTAGGTGCTATGGGAATGATGACTTCATGCTCATACTGCTTAATGGGCGACCAAATGGCAAATGAGAAATGAAGTGTATCAGATAGAGTATGCTATGGAATAGTCAAGATGAAATTAAAGAGTCACGGCAGAAATGCCAGAACTTTAAATTTTGTCACTGACCAAACCATTTGCATTGTGTTATATGTTTAAAGCCCTTGGTTTCAAATTTTCTAATTTCAAAATTGAACCTGAAAGGGTTCTATCAAAATCAACTTTTGGAATTCGGAGGCATGGAGTTGTCAATAGAATGTTGGACAGAGACACTGCAGAGTCGAGTGGTAAGAGTTTGGATCGAGTGTGGGTATCCGTATAGGTGGCATTCTCCTTATTGTCTTACTAGCCAACCAAATTCTGTGACTATGGCACCTACCAATCACAATTTTCCCCCCGCATTGAAGTTGTTCATGGTGGAAAGTGATGTGTATATGTCCATACAGATTTGAGTCAAATCTAAATGATAGTTATTCATGTTTATGGTAAGTCAAGCTGTAACTGCAGGTATACCTGCAAAGCAGCAATGACCCCATCTGTGACCAGATTATCGCATCAAACCAATAGGACTCTGCATAGCAACTATGGTTGCTTAGGGAACTCGATGTTTGGAGTGAAGTCTGTATCACATAGAATTTTGAATTCATGGAAGAGAAAAAACTGCTCATGTTGAAAGGTTGAAGTGTACACCGGAAAATAGGCTATGGAGCTAGAAATGGCATAACCAAGCTGAAAATAAGGTCACAGATACCAGGATACAGTAGCAGTTTAAAGGCGGTGGACAACAGCAGTAATTTAACCGCAACAATTTTGGCCAAAAATTCAAATTCTCATTCAATTTCATTCAATTCTTATTCAAAATTCCTAAATTTTCAAATTCAAATTTCAAAACAATTTTTGATTTGCTGTTGATCTTTTAAAATTCATTTATGTGTACATCACACATTTATTCTTGATTTCAAATTATTTTAATACTTTCATTGTTCTTCATGTGATTTGATGTCTATTTTATTTAGATTTTTTAAATTCAAAAATGTCACCCACTACACTGGCGGGAAAGACGATAACAAAGCAATTATGCAGGATATATGGACCTGCTACCAAAGACACTCCACATCACTCAATGAGATGAAACGATCGACTGTGGAGGAAGGTACCTAGGAGCCTCAAGGCACGCTGGCGGAGCCAGGGAAAGTCAAGCCGGCGCAGAGTCGTCGATCCGTCAGATGCTGGATCAATGATCGATCATGCCGCAGCATCTTAGTGGACAGACCTGGGTAACCTTGTAAAAAGACTTGACGTTGGAGGTTGTCTTGACCCGTACACCCTTCGGGGTCAGGTCAGGATGATTATGACCCGTACACCCTTCGGGGTCCGATCATAATCTTTTTATAAAGTTGGGATCCAGTAGTAGGTCACACCGTAAAAGGTATAAGTCCTGCTCACAGTTTCCTTCTTCACCTCCCGTTGGTCAGTTTCAAGGCCCTAGGGATGTTGGGGATGCACTTACGGTAGCAGGCATCCCATCCATGCAAATTGTGAAAATGGCGAGAAGGCGTCATTACGTGGGCATGACTGCCTTTATAAGGCAATATGTGATACGTTATGATCATTCTTATAATTTTATGTTTATTTTGTGCGAGCCGCCCCTCCGCCAGCCTTTGTTATTGTCCTTTTACGCCAATAAAGTGGGACGGACGATTGGTGTTTATTTATCGATTGTTTGGTGGCAATCGAGATTTATATTGGGCCTATATACCTTTCTGCAGCAGCGTCTCACATCCCCGACTTTTACGAGAACTATTGGGTAAGGTTCTCTGGAGTATTCTGGTAGTTTTTCAGGTGCAAGCTGTTGGATTCCAGTTGCTGTATAGCAACTGAAGGTTGTGTTTATTTCTGCTTGAGAACTGTTGCACTGTGTTTAGTTGATTACTAATAGAAAGCTTCTTTGAGTGACCTACAGTAGTCGATTAGGTACAAGCCAATAGGACTTGAGTTATATTGCTGACATCCTCGGACTTCAGCAGAGATATAAACATAACAGGTGGTGCAGGGAAGATAGCCCCTAATGTTGAGCATATAGTGTTGCACAGGGCCTAGAAAGTGGGGTCACTGCTCCTGCATGTAATATTGCACATCACTTTATAAAACAGCTTTAATGTGTGAAATAACATGCAACTGTAGAAAGTACTGTAAACTAGGGGCGTCCCAGGCACCACCATCGGCACAGTATGCCTACAGTATGACTTGAAAAGGCATACTGTATGTAAAATGATGTTGAATTTCTTTTATTTCCATGATTCTTAATCAACTTTTATAATTCTCAATTTTTTTTAATAAATACACCAACATTTCAAGTTTTTCTGGCGACAATCATGTCCTAACGTCTAAGCAACATGTTGATTTTCCAATAGTCCATTGGGTCGTCCATTTTCGTCATTTTGTCATCTGAAAAACAAGTTGTAAAATTCAAATAAAGAAATTAAGTCATTAAAAAGTAATATTTTGATTAAAAAACCATAAAAGCTAAAAAAATTGGACAAAACTTTAAATTTCTAGCAAATAAATTAACCTAAGGAATATATGCAAAAACAAAATTTCGAGATCAAAAACGTGTAATTTTAACTAAAAAAAGCATAAAATTCTAAAAAAATGAGGAAAAATGTAAATTTTCGGAAAAAAATAAATATTAGCTAAATATGCAAAAAATGATAAGCCCTGACAGTCTTATAAGCTGCTATAAGGGCACTAGTATTACCCATGACTTCTGCAAAATCGTCGCGTTCAGTTTATGTAATCATTGCATTGACGGAATATTTTTCCAAATTTAGGGTAATACCAATGTGGAGCTGACCCTTATCAGTAACTCCACCAGCACAAATATGGCATCTATGCACGTTTAAAACAAACAACAGAGTGAAATTTAGGTTTTTAATATCCTGTTAAGAAATCAAAAAAGGAAAATTTTGATCAAAAAACCATAAAAGTTAAAAAAATTGGGCAAAACTTTAAATTTCTAGCAAATAAATTAAGCTAAAGAATATAGGAAAAAACAAAATTTCGAGATCCAAAACTTATAATTTTAACAAGAAAAGCATAAAATTCTAAAAAAATGAGGAAACATGTAAATTTTTGGAAAATAAATAAATATTAGCCAAATATTCAAAAAGAGCTTGAACAGTGGTATGAGCTGCTATAATGGCAATAGTATTACCTATGACTTCAGCAAAATTCTCATGTTGAGTATATGTAATAGCTTGACCAAACTGATGAATTTGATCATGTACATAGTGCTGAAAACAATATATCAATATTCCTTTGGATAGTTCGTTGAACCCTTGGATCATTGAACCTCTACATTTCTGGACAATTTCGTGAGATATAAGATCAAAAAACCAAAATTCGTGATAATCTAATAATTTTAGATTCGGGATTTTGCATGGCCAAAACCCTGTCCTCCTTACTTTATGACACAAAATTCTACAGTAAACAACCCCAATTCCCAAATAGTGTTCATCGATCGATATCATGATTCTTCAAAAAAATGATGTCGGCGAAAAGTTCCATCTCAGGCATTCACCGGAATCATTCATGCAGAAGGTAAGTGTTTGACCATACCTGAGACTTGGGGCTGCTAGAAAGGTTCCATTCCTTAATATATCATGATATTTTTTGTTTAGTCTCCAAAAATCAAGTCCAGCTGTGGACCATGAGCCATTTTAGTCCTGTTGAGCAAAAATCATCCATGTCTCCCATGCACCAGTAAGTTTCGTGGTCTGACCAAAGAGTGCTTCGTGGTCTGACCAAGGAGTGTTTTGTGGTTCGACCGAGGAGTTAACAGGTACCTGGGTTAACTTCATGAAGCTTACTGATCAACTTCATGCATACGCTACACAGGGATTAGGGTCAACCCATGGAGTTCCAGATAGTAAATTCAATGCAGTAGAATTGGGGTTATATGGAGTTAGGGTCAACTGAAGGAATATTTGGTAGTATATTGTATGCAGGACAATCGGGACTATATGGCGGTTAGGGTCAATCAATGGAATTCCTGATAGTATGTCCAATGCAAGAGAAAAATGGCTATACAAGGGTTAGATTCAATCCAAGGGCTTTCAGGTAGTTAACTCAGTACACATATATTCTGGTTACACTGAGTTCAGGGTCGATGCAAGGAGTTCCTGGTGGTAAATTCAATGCCACAGCAAGTTATCAAGTTTCAGGGTAAACCTTAGGGGTTGCTAGTGGCGGAAATAGTGCAACAGGAAGTTATACAGGGTTAGGGTCAACCCAAGGAGTAGTTGGTAGTAAATCCAATACCACCCCTGTTGGGGCTATACAGGGGTTATTTTCAACCCAAGGAGTTCCTGGTAGCAAATTTAACCTCATATATCTCTACAATTTATCATTTAGAAATTTGGACACAAGATTTTGTTACATGCTTTGAAAGGATAAACATTAGTTTTTTTCCATGAAAATATTGTACAATTTTAAACCGCATTTTAAAAAATTCGATCAATTAAATAAACGTGGCACACCTATAGTGGTATAAGCTGCTATAATGGCATTAGTATTACGGGCCAACTCAAATAGCCTACTACAACCCATGCACCAGCATCGCGGAAAAGGCTCTTGCATTAGACCTTTATATCAATTATTGCGGCGCTCGTGGCGCATGCGGCGTTTGGATTTTCTGGGCTCGTATAGCTTCATTTCTGATGCGATGCTTGTGGCTTTCGAACATTTTCAGATGGTGAATGTGTTTTTCTACGTGTAAATATTTAATAGGCAAAACGTACACAGAAAAGACAAAATTAAACATTGGTCGATATGAGACAATGCTAATAATATGTACAGAAAAATGCAGCTTTAATACATTAGCTGAATATGAATGCATCCTTTTCACACACGCCTAATGCTTCACTCATCAGTACTCCAAAAACAAATATTCCTACATAGCATGCATGCTGACTAAAGCCAAGCTATATGAATACCTACACATCATTAATATTTAACCAAAAAAGTTTGGCATATTTCTATGGAGAAATATCAAAAAAAGATTTGCATATTTGTACCCAGAAATATCAAAAAAGATTTGCATATTTATATGGCCAACTCATATTTCAAGTTGCAGAAAACTCAGCTTAGTTTTTGTGGTCTGGTTGCACACTTCGCCATCTTTTCGATCGTTAGGTACTTAACTTTCTGTTGTGTTATGGCAAAGCAAAAAGACAAAATTAGTGAACCGTTATCTACAGCAGCCTATATAAGGGCATATATGGAATGCGTTGATTTTGGGCGATTATTTCAATCTGATGATGTAAGTGGTTGGACTGAAATTGAACTGTGAGACAGGGTTTCTTAGGCCGAATTTATGTTCTAGATCGAAAAACTTATAATTCACGAATCCTTACAAAAAAATACGAAACCAGAGCTGATATTCAGCAATATTTTGCCAGCCGTGTCCATCTTATTGTCGCCAGGAACAGTTTTAAAAGTCACGGTATAAATGAAAGAAATTTTGACCATACTTGGCTTGGCACATACATCAAATCGTGTTCCCCTGTTTAGGAATCTGGAGGAAGTGATCAGTTTATAAAACCGAACATTTTTTTAATATCAGTTGGCATTAGTGGTTCAGGAAAATCGCAAGCTTTCAACAATTATCTTCTGCAGCCACTGTCCATGATCGCAAAAAAAAGAAAATTGGAAAATTAGTCTTTCAAGATTTCACAAAAGCGGGATTGTTGAAAGCACTCAGAACTACTAGTGGCTGCATGCTGTGGGCGTCGGACGAATTTGGCCCAATATTGTCCCAAGCTGTTGGAACCAATGATCGTGAATGGAGGGGCTTCCATAGCATTTTAAATAATTTTTACTCTGGATGTGGTTTAACCAAAGCTTTCGCATGCAAGGAGGCCGCTGAAGTCGACTCAGTATTTTTTTCAATAGCTGGTTCCACACAACCGCACCCATTTTGCAATCTGTTGCAAAAAATAACATCAACGACTGACTGATTGGAAGATCGATTTTTACAGATATCAGCCCCTCCATATATGGAAAAACGAATGGAAACGGCCAATGAACTTCCCGATCTTATATTACGACGCCAAAAGGATTGGCCTACTGTCGCCTTATCCTTCGTTTTTGATCAGCATGCTGAAGGTTCTGTAGTGCAATATTCACTTAGTACCGAGGCATTAGACGAAATGGTTGCTTTACGGTGAGATTTTAAAAATTAAAATACTCTATATAAGGATCATATTAAGATGCCACAAATGTACTGATGTCTGATATGTTCATGGTTTCGATTGTGTGTCGATTCAGCCACCATCTCGTTCAGCCACCGTAGCATTTCAGCCACTGTATCCTTATAGCCACCAAATTTAATTATGTGTGGCGATTCAGCCACCATCTCGTTTCGGCCACTGCATCTTTTCAGCCACCATCTCGTTTTAGCCACTGTTTCATTTCAGTCACTGCACGCATAACGTGACAATTTCTATTTTCTATACTTAATAATTATCTCAATTGATCGATATTTATTATTCTTTTTCTTTTTGTTAATTTTTTTCATTTTTTTCTTCTTATTCTCCATCTCTTACTTTTCGCAACATTTCTCTTTTGTTTCATTTTTTCGTGTTGCATTATTTCGATTTTTCGTTCTTGATCGTTTCCTCGCCTGCCCGTTATTTTTCTCATCGATTTATTTTTCTATCTTGCATTTTCCTTCTTTTCTTCTCACATTTCCTTGATTCTGTACGGTCTTCATTTTGTCTCCACTCCAAACATTTCTTTCCTTTATCCGTTTTCTTTTCTCTGTTGATTTTGTTTTTTTCTAATATCCTTTTGTCAGTTTCTTATTTTTCTTGTTTTCGTTTTTTTTTATTTTTACTTTTTATTAACCATTTTTCACGTGTCTTTTACCATTTTTTGTCACTTTCTTATTTTTTGTCCTGCATGTCCGGGCCATTTTCCCAGTAATTTTGATCCAGTGTTTTTTGATCCGTAAATCATCTCCTAGTTCACAGGGACGCCATGGAATGTTAATTAATGCCGTCAGGGGACTAATACGCCAATTTAGGAAGGATAGGCGTCCATTTGCATCTCAAATCCAGGAAGAGTGCTTTTTTCAGAAGCCACAAAATACTCAAATTTGGGAAGAAAGTACGAAAAAAACGAGTGAGCAGAAAATTCAGAATATTAATCTCATTATTTTAAACGAATCATCTAAAAATTTACATCATATTCGTGTTTAATGTCACAGTCACTCGTACTCTCAGCTTAGTGGCTAAAACGATACAGTGGCTGAAACGAGATGGTGGTCGAAATGACACAGTGACTGAATCGACACACCTGATAAAAAATTGGTGGCTGGAACCATACGTGTGCACGGAGGGGGGTTTGACCCCCCCAGAATGGCTGCTTTGACCCCCCAGAATGGCTGCCGACCCCGGACAGATTTTTCCTGACCCCCGCAGCAGAATTCGAAATTTCGGAATTTTTTAGGACTTTTCATAATTTTGATGTGCCAAATTGGCAAAAAAATGAAAAATTTTCCCCCAGATTTTCGATACTGAACCAAAAGCTTGTATTTTTGATGTGAACATTTTGTTTCAATGCATTTATCGAAAAACATTTTTTTTCAAATATCCCATTACTTTGAATGCATTGTTCATGTTGCATGATGTGGAATCATAAAAATTTGCGTTTTTCACCTGTGTGAACTTTCATTCAATATTTGT
Organism: Romanomermis culicivorax; assembly: GCA_963922205.1. Classification (NCBI taxonomy): domain Eukaryota; kingdom Metazoa; phylum Nematoda; class Enoplea; order Mermithida; family Mermithidae; genus Romanomermis; species Romanomermis culicivorax. The sequence continues at coordinate 799,716 of CAWUHX010000118.1, read as the reverse complement.
ATTATTTTTTGTCTACTGTTTCACTTTCTCATTATTTTCAGTTTCGATTTCTTCCTTTCTTTTGGTATCAACCATTCTCTTATCATTTTTGTTCCTGGTTTGCATCTGTTTTAATTTGTATATCTTTTCTTTTACCTATCTTCTTCCCATTTTAATTCTTTGGTATATATTTTTGTTTCTTTTTCTTTTCAATTTTTTCTTTATTTTTCCTTTTCATCTTTTCTTTGGGTTTCTCTAATTTTTTTTTTGTTTCTTGTTTCCCTTTATTTTTATTTGTATAATTTCTTTTACTTATCTCTTTCACAGCTTGTTTCTTTTTTCCATTTTTGTTTCCTTTTTATATTTCTTTATTTTATTTTTGTTCTATTACACTTACTTTTTGCAGTACAGACGGCATAGTTCATCACATGAGGCAGTCGAGCAGTCAGAGTTGCAGGATGCCAGGCAATGACATTCAATCGTTTCATAATTTTACTTTATTTCGTGTTTTACTATCAGTTTAGATTTTTTGTTTTATTGCTCGGATTTTTTTTAATTTTCGAAATTTATTTTATTTTATATAACATTTGTTATACTTGTATTATTACTGCTTTGTATTTCTTCATAAGTTTAGTTTTTAAACAAAATGGAGCAAGCATTACATATGCAGCTCCGAAATTGGTGAGGTGTAGGCTACCCTTTGCACATCAAAAAAGAGGAAGTAACAAATGAGATACACAAACATTCACCCAGCCCAGAATTATCCTTCTAGCATGAAGCTACCAATATTTTGTGGGATTTTCCGTCATCCACTAGTGTAATATAGACTTCTTTTGTACCCGTAAGCATGATATTTCAAAATATATACTAAAATGACAATGCACTTTTTCAAGGACTATTGACAAAGACGAAACCTTGGCGCTTTTCAAGGAAGCAGAAGAGGTATGTGATATGAAACATCACTTGGTATCTAAGATGAAGTTCACGATGCTTTCAAATGCGCAGTTAAAGTTACATACAGAAAATTTTTCAAGGGACTGGAACAATATTTTTTTAAAATTGTGAGAGATTGCTGTTATTTATGAATTGGAGGCAGACATGGGTTTGAGGATGAGTGCATTTTGTGCTGTTATACTGGGTAAAAATCTATTTCTTTATGAAAGTTACTTGTATGTAGACTACTGCATGCATTTTAGGCTATCACGAGCCAAACTTCAGTGCCCCATATCAACATTCCTTGTGATCGAGGATCAAGCAAAGATATCGACAATGGCTTACGCCTTTGTGTATTGTTGCACATTACTCGCTTCGCTTTGCTACATTCACTCAAGCTTCACGATGGTGATATTCCAAAAATGATTGACAAAAATAATCTAATGCGAGCATTTGAACTTTTGTCTATTTTAAAAAAACAAATGAATTCCTATAAAGCATCAGTTTGTGAAAATATCAATGAAACATCACTTGTAGATGTGTCAATGAATTCGACAAGTAATTTTCAAGATAATCAACCTGATATTCCTTCGGTTATTCTGGAATATCCTGGAAAGTTCGTCACTGCTAGAATGTTGACACGACGAAAACGGGGTTTATCGGCAATTACATGTGCCACAGTGATGGCGAATTTGGGATCTTTATCTGATGAGGATGAAAATTACATCGGCACTTATAAGCGTGTAAAGATTAGTGGTAAACCAACACATTGTATTATTAAAGCCACGCCAGAAAAAATTAAAAGTGCATTACTGGAGCAATTTGATATCTCACCAAACATGTACCAAACTTTTTATGAAAAAGATATTAGTCAAACCGCACCAAACACTGGTCTGGCCAAAAATTGGCCGAAATATTTTTCTGATGTAAAGGCTGCTATAGACGAAGTGACAAATGAAGAAGAAGAGGAGCTGTAAAATACAATCCTTTAATTGCCTTGCACGATTGCATGGTTGTTCCATAAAAAAACTCCTTTCTACGCTATTTTTATGACTTGTAACTTTTTTAAACTTGTTATTACTTTGACCATTTTCTTTTATGTGTGTTCTTTTATCATTTGGTCAGCAAGACTTTGTTTAATAAATTTTTCATCATAATTACTTGCGGTCTTTGGAGTCACCATATAACTCTATTTATAAATATATATGCCATATCCTGTGATTCTATTTAAGAAAATTGACTTTTTAAGAAAATTATGGATTTCTGTGACATTGTTCGAATCAGTGACAACCCGGAAAAGTTAATAGAATTCTTGCAGAGAAATAATCTAATTTTCGATAAAATGACGTGTGAAACATGTAGTGGTGGGATGAACATAGTTAAAAAAGAACAATTAAATGATTAAGCGATATGGAGCTGCAAAGTATGCAAATCACAAAAGTCTATACGCCATGGATCAATATTTTTCAATACGAGGCTGTCCCTAAATGTCGGTTTGATGATTTTTTACTTGTTTGCAAATGATATTCCTCCATACATGGTGCGTCGTCTTCTCAAGGAAAAAGTAGCTTACGTCACTATATTAGAATGGTACGAGAAGTTCCGGAATTTATTATCAAAAGCTATGCTTACTACTCCATTGAAGTTTTCAAGTGACGTCTTTATTGGCCACAGAGCCCACGAGGTTGAAATTGATAAATCATTCTTCTGAAAGAAAGCCAAAAATGGCAGAGGGACATCAAAACAAACTGCTCTCGTTTTTGATATCGTTGAAAAAAGGGGAAAAAATGCGTTCTATATCTTGTTCCTACCAATTCAAAGGAGGTCCTAATTCCGCTGATTGAAAAACACATTTCCAAGGACATTACAATTTATCATGATGGTCTAGCAACTTACAAAAAGCTAGAGGAATACGGATATGAACACAAAGTTGTTCATCATAATGAGGAATTTGTGACCCAAGAAGGTGTGCACACCAACACGATAGAAGGCCTTTGGGGATTAGTGAAACAATGTATTTTCAGCATGCATGGTCTCAAAAATATGGATCGTTTGAGTGCTCATTTAGACGAATTTTCTTTCTGCCAGAATAATAAGGACAATGATGGATCTATATGGAATGCCCTTTTGCATTTGCTCAAGGAAAATATTGTGTGACTTGATTTCCTATACATACGAGTTATAGTTTTTGTTTCCATTCTTTTTCCTTTACGAGCATTTGGAATTTGTATTAGTAGTGTTTTCAACTTTTACAGTTTCTTAGTCTGGATTTTTTAAAACTGTGTTTCATAGTTTTGTCATACCTAAAATTTTACTCAGCAAGTGCATCACAGATGCCATGATGCACTGCTCATATAATGCATACACCACAAATATTACATACATATGCGCCACAAATGTTGCATTCACCATAAACGTCGCATGCGCTATACATGTTACACACACCCAATGTGCTACAGCTGCCACATGGGCTGCAATTGCTACAAACGCCACATGCATCATAAATGCTCTATGAACCACAAATGGGACATGCACCGCAAACGCCTCATTCACCACAAACGCCTCATGCGCCACAAACGCCCCATACACCATAAACGCCCCATACGCCACAAACGCCTCATGTGCCAAAACGCCCCATGTGCCGCAAACGCCCCATGCGCCACAAACGCCTCATGCACCACAAACGCCCCATGCGCCACAAACGCCTCATGTGCTACAAGTGCCTCATACGCCACAAACGCCCCATGCGCCACAAACGCCTCATGCGCCACAAACGCATCATGCGCCACAAACGCCCAATGCGCCACAAACGCCTAATGCGCCACAAACGCCCCATACGCCACAAACGCCTCATGTGCCACAAACGCCCAATGCGCCACAAACGCCTCATGCGCCACAAAGGCCCCATACGCCACAAACGCCTCATGCGCCACAAACGCCCCATGCGCCACAAACGCCTCATGCGCTACAAGTGCCTCATACGCCACAAACGCCTCATGCGCCACAAACGCCCCATGCACCACAAACGCCCCATGTGCCACAAACGCCTCATGCGCCACAAACGCCCGATGCGCCACAAACGCCTCATGCGCTACAAGTGCCTCATACGCCACAAACGCCTCATGCGCCACAAACGCCCCATGCACCACAAACGCCCAATGCGCCACAAACGCCTCATGCGCCACAAACGCCTCATGCGCCACAAACGCCTCATGCGCCACAAACGCCCAATGTGCCACAAAGGCCTAATGCGCCACAAACGCCCCATACGCCACAAACGCCTCATGCGCTACAAGTGCCTCATACGCCACAAACGCCCCATGCGCCACAAACGCCTCATGCGCCACAAACGCCTCATGCGCCACAAACGCCCAATGCGCCACAAACGCCTAATGCACCACAAACGCCCCATACACCACAAACGCCTCATGTGCCACAAACGCCCAATGCGCCACAAACGCCTCATGCGCCACAAAGGCCCCATACGCCACAAACGCCTCATGCGCCACAAACGCCCCATGCGCCACAAACGCCTCATGCGCTACAAGTGCCTCATACGCCACAAACGCCTCATGCGCCACAAACGCCCCATGCACCACAAACGCCCAATGCGCCACAAACGCCTCATGCGCCACAAACGCCTCATGTGCCACAAAGGCCCCATACGCCACAAACGCCCCATGTGCCACAAACGCCTCATGCGCCATAAACGCCCAATGCGCCACAAACGCCTCATGCGCCACAAAGGCCCCATAGGCCACAAACGCCCCATGCGCCACAAACGCCTCATGCGCCATAAACGCCCAAGGTGCCACAAACACCTCATGCGCCACAAACGCCCCATGTGCCACAAACGCCTCATGCGCCACAAACGCCCCATATGCCACAAACGCCCCATGCGCCACATAACGCCTCATGCGCCACAAACGCCTCATGTGCCACAAACGCCCAATGGGCCACAAACGCCTCATGCGCCACAAACGCCCCATATGCCACAAACCCCTCATGCGCCACAAACGCCCAATGCGCCACAAACGCCTCATGTGCCACAAAGGCCCCATACGCCACAAACGCCCAATGCGCCACAAACGCCTCATGCGCCACAAAGGCCCCATAGGCCACAAACGCCCCATGCGCCACAAACGCCTCATGTGCCACAAACGCCCAATGGGCCACAAATGCCTCATGCGCCACAAACGCCCCATGCGCCACAAACGCCCCATGCGCCTCATGCGCCACAAACGCCTCATTTCCCATATGCGCCATGAACGCCTCATGAAACAACACTTACAGAATGATAAATTCAAAACTTTTAACACTATAATGCAAAACATAGTAGTAGGCTAACAGAGTTGGGCCAGTATTACCCATGACTTCAGCAAAATCCACATGTGGAGTTTATGTAAATCATTGCATCAATGTAATAATTTACCAAATTTAGGGTGACAGCAACGTGGACTACTGCCTTATCATTAACTTCACTAGCATAAATATGCCATGTAAGCACATTTAAAACAAACAACCGAGGGTTTTTGGGGTGAAATTTAACTTTTTAATATCCTGTTAAGAAATCAAAACAGGAAAATTTTGATTAAAAACACCATAAAGGCCTAAAAATGTGTAAAAATGTAAATTTCTAGAAAATAAATGAATTGGAGGAATATTTGCAAAAATAAAAATTGTGAGCACCTACAGTGGTATAAGCTGCTATAATGGCATTAGTATTACCCATGACTTCCGCAAAATCGTCCTGTTGAGTTTACATAATTAGTGCATTGATGGAATATTTTCACGAATTTAGGATGATAGGAACTAGGACTACTGTCTAATCATTAATTTAATGTCATCTGAGCACATTTAAAACAATCAACAGAGGGGTTTTGAGGGGCTTTCAATCATGACCCAATGTACTATCTACATGGACTTATTGTCATGATACAGAAAAGAAACCGCATGATGTTGCGAGTATAGTGCTGCTTCTTAGGCAATGTTGAAAGATAGCTGAGTTGTAGAAACTGCAGTCGCATGTTTTATGTGTATTATTCAACATCACTGTGGAAAGTTCAGTAAATGTGGGTGAACACCAAACAGTAAGCTGCAATATTTCATATTACTGTAGAAATCATGCTTTGGCTAGACTTGGGATGTGATTTTTACTTATCCGGCATATGTTTTTCATCGATTCCCTACCCTCAAGCATTGTTTCTGGAAAACATTTTTCATTGTCCAAGAAAGTTGCTCAGAGACATTGCATTATCAATTTTAACTTCCGAGTCTCCAGGCGAGTCGTACTTTCTACATTGAGGTGGAATTTTACATGTTAAAGCTTCGAGTGTAGTTCCTACACTCTCTGTATTGCTGGGCACAGTTAAGCTGATACACTATGATGCCTATGTTTTGTACATTGGTATCTTTTGCCTATCCCCTGCATGGGTCCATATAACTACTAACATCAAACTGTCAACCAGAGTATTCCACATCACTATGGAAAGTGTAGTTGTGGCTTTACTGTATAAAATTCCACTTTACTGTAGAAAGTACATTAAAAGTGGGCAAACATTGAAGCTCTAATATTCTACATCACTATGGAAAGTATGGTCGTGGCTTTAACATGTGTAATTCTGCATCACTGTAAAAAGTATGCTAAGCATGAGCAGACATGAAACAGTAACCATCAATATTCCACTTTACTGTAGAAAGTACGTTAAAAGTGGGCAAGCATTGAAGCTTTAATATTGGATGTCACCATGGAAAGTATGCTCATGGCTTTAACATGTGTAATTCCACATCACCGTAAAAAGTAGGGTAAGCATGAGCAGACGCGAAACAGTAACCTTCAATTTTGCACATTACTGTAGATAGTATGGTTCTAGCTTTTGTGCGAAATTCAACTTTGCTGTAGAAAGTACGGTGAAGGCAGGCAAAGATGAGTATTCTACATCATTGCAGAATGTATATTAACTGATTTCAACAAGTTGTACATTCAAGACAATGGTGCTGCAATAACATCCCTAAAGTTCTGCAAATAAAATAGGTATTTTTGACCGAAAATAAACTCAAGGACTTACAACTTTGTGACGACCAATTTGGACTCCACGACTGTTGAACTTGAACAGAAAGTAACACTTCAGCCACTTTAAAGCAACAAAAGATTGTATATACTAGTGTAGTTTCATGCTCAATAGCCATGCTATAGAGTGAGAATTTTCAAATGGATCAAGAAAATGACGAATTGTGTAAAAATATGCAATAGCACGAGTTCCATGGGCATATCTAATTTGATTTTTCCTGACCTAGATATCTCTGATACAACATGATATATTGAACATCAGGAGCAATTTTGCATGGCAAAGTGTCGCCTTTGAACTATCCCATCACTTTCAGTACAATTGGTGATTCTGCAGAAAGTGTTTGGTTAGTTCTACAGCAGCTTTGTTTTGATCTACTTGGATAGTGATGTTCAAAATTGAGGGTGTGAAATGACTGGGATCCAAACTGACATTGTAATGCATGGGGGACTCCAATACCATTAGATGAGCTGTATCACTCGCAATAGCAGCTGAATCCAGTTTGACAAATTCAGGGCTATGCTTCTAAAAAGAAAAAGTCAATAATCAGAGTGAAAGTTTAATTATGAATTTGCGCATGAGCAAAAGTTTCACAATATCCTTATTATAGGAAAATTTTTTTTCAAACTTATCTCGTTTAACATATGAGGCGACTTACACTATTTTGCATCCTGTCTAAATTACAAGATTGACAAGAATTTTCTTGACAAATGATGTACCACTTATCGGGTTTGAAATTTTGAGTATTTTTATGCAAACACAACACATTGCATGGCCACCGCATTGTAAATTCATTATGGTAAGGGCTTTCAGTTTTGTAACCAGGAGGGCAAAGCAACAAGGCCGTAGTGGTTTCGAAAATTTTCCTATTTTTCAAAAGCATGGCTGTTTCGTCAACTTCCTAAGCCCAAATTTTCTTCATTTGGCCCATTATATCATAGAAAGTATATTTGATGATTGGCTGTGAAACCAAAATCCAAAATTCTGGAGTTGGGGTAGGGTGTTATGCAGCATCCTCTAAATGTTTTTAGGTTGGCCAAATTGAAAATCAGGGAACTTGGTAGAAGTAAGTGGGTGAGCATTTTGGCAATGATAAGATTTTTTGGAATTCAGAAAATTGTTGTATAGAGCTCAGTCTTATCATTTGCAAACCTGGTATAAACTGCCAGCTAAGCATGTTGAATACAAACAACAGGGATGCCTAGGCATCCATCGTACTTTTATTTGTTGACAATGGGTTGAAATAATAATACATAAATATAATACATATTACATGGATATTACATATAATAAATACAATATATAGAACATAATATGTAAAATACGTATAATATATAATACATATAATAAATACAATATATAAAACATAATATGTAAAATACGTATAATATACAATACATATAATACAAATAATACATGTAGTATGCATTATTCATATAGTACATATAATACATGTTATACCTATGATACATATAATACATATAATATATATAATACATATAGTATGTATAATTCATATAGTACATATAATACATGTTATACATATGATACATATAATACATATAATACATATAATACATATAATACAGTTAATATATATAATACATATAATACATATACTGCATATACTACGTATACTACATATACTACATATAATACATATAATACATGTAATACATTTAATGCAAATAATATGCATAATATATATAATACATATAATACACACAAAACATACAATACATACAATACATATAATACTGTAATACTATCTTTAGGTATAGCTAAGTTTAATATGGTCAGCTAACACGAGACACAGTCGTAATTTATTGAATATCAAAATAAAGCAATGAATGACTATGTGAAATAACACTGCTTATATACCATCACGGAATATTCTAGAACATTGTAGAATGTACATGAACAAATATTACCGAGGTTTCTAGAACTTTCGGGGAAAATGCAGTACATGAAATATATCTGCACATCATATAATGTGATCATACTGTAAGGTTCTACAATTCTTGTCTTTACAATATTACAGCTTGTCCTTGATGAGTCTATGGAATATTTACCAGTCAGATGATGAACTTTGCCTTAAGTCCTAGGACTGACCCCAACTTACGCATATTCAGTATCAAAACCCTATTCCTTGAGTTGACCCTGGAGCTAGTCGTGTACTCCAAGGGTTGACCTCACAGTTGAAAAGGCTCATAACATAACACTCAAAACTGAATTAATACCTACGTCTTCAGGCATTATGGTCAGACCCTCCAATTTTCTGGCCAATTTATATCTGCTATACTCCATGGTCAGACCCTGAAATAAATGTACACCAGCTGGAGGAGCTAACGTCAACTCCATGGTCGGACCCTGGTATTTATCAGTCCGTCTTTCAGTTGACCATTGTGCAGAAGTTATTACAAAAATATGAAGCTACTGAGGATGCACCATTGAGTAGATGATGGAACCTTTTGACCCCAAATGCCGCCTCTCCGAGACTGAGCAGGAGACCAAATGAATTCGGAACAATTTTGTTCCAAGAGTCGGATATGGTTCCCAATTTAAACCCAAGTCCCGGATTTCTGAAATAAGGCCATGGAACGAGGTACACTAAGGAGTAAGCAACTTGGACCCCAAGTCGCGCATTTTTCAGAGAAACTGCATTAAGGAATACCAAACTATGGGACCCCTTGATCCCTAGTCCTTATTCCGTGACACAGGACCAAAGACCATGGCACCTTAAGGAATATCCAAATATAACTGTAACCATACCACCAGTTATAACTTGCTGGCAAAATAACCATAACCATAACTGTTCCTGTGGCTCCTTACTGTAACCAATACCATACCAAAAAGCTCTCAGTTCTGGGGTCTACAGAGCTGCCACTCAACATCATTAATGCATCATTGAAAATAATTTTTTAATCATAATGTAGCATGGGAACTTCCTCAATTTTGAATATTGTGGAATAAAGTAGTTGTACCATCAATGAATTTAGAATATGCAGAAAAGTTTCTCGAAAAACTCAGTCCAGTGATTAGATGCTCTTTGTATGCATTTACATATAATTTTTGAACAGTGAATTACCAATGCATTACTAATTTCTGTGTATTTAAATTGATTCAACATAAAGTCGAAAAAATTGGGTGGTGGAAAATTCTTGAACAATTGAATTTGTGAGTAAAAATTAATCACCTCTAACATTTCTTCTCAATATTTGATGGACTGAATAACCACTTCTCATAAATCACCATTTTCATTAGCCTGCATTATTTCAATCGACATAATCCAATTTTTAAGCTTGGTTCACAATAAAAAATATTCCAGCAAGAGGTTGAAATTTATTTTCGAAAACCAGCTAAAGTACTGTTTTAGTGGTGAAAAGTAATCTTCATGTCATAGCTGGTTAAGACTCCATCAGCTATAAAAATTATATTTACGTTGCTAACCAGTGCTATAAATGCTTTTCAAAAAGATTCGAACCATTGCTTAGATAAACAATTCCATGCCATAATCACACTGTACAAAACAAACATAATTAAAATGAGTAAATAATTTTGGAATAAAGGCTTAAATTTGACAAGGTGAAGGCACTTTTCGTTTTTGCTCGGATGGTTGTGAAATTTTTTTTCTCCAGTACAAATAGTGGAGCTGTGATGATTTTCCTGCTTAATATTGCAATACTCTTGATATTAGAAGCTTCAGTGGTAAGTTCATCAAATACAACATCAGTGGGGAGAGTGACTCATGTTTTAACGGGGTCTATGACATCTCAGTGGCACTCTTACTGAAAAATTTTTCACTAGAAAAATAGTTGAAGGCTTAGATTTATGCTTGTAAATTTACAATTCTGTATAATATTTTGTTTACCAGCAAATGGTGAAAATCTTACTTGAATGTCAACTGTTTGACGCAGTTGGAATTTCAGTAATGTTTGCCTCAGCTCAATGGGCCAGACCTCACTCTGACCGTAGGTTGAACATAAAGATTTCTTTTTACATTCCATCAAGTGTAAATACTTTTCTATGATTTTCACCCAATTGTGAGCATCCAATTTTAAAGTGCTATCAGTTGGACTAGCTTCATATACAGTTTGAGTAATTCACTCTGGAATATTTTATAATCCATAAAGTTTTCATTTCCCAGCCACCTCTTAGAATCCCCCCTAACTTTTGTCAAAGCAACTTCAGGTCATCATAGGACGTGTGAAACCATATACTCAAAGTTTTGTATGATTAATTTCATGCCAAATAGAAATTTAATTTAGTCAATAATTGATTTTTTGAGTATTAAATGCCATATAAATTCAATTTTCTAGTACTTGATGCTAGAATGAAAATTTTGAACAGAAAATTGAGCTCATATTCTACATGTTGTGTAAGTTACTGATGCTTTTCAGAATCAGCCAACCATTCAGCATCAGATCAGTTTAAGCCTATGATTTTTGGAATAAATAAATTTTGAGAACACAAAACAGATCACTCAAATATACAAACAAAAAATAGTCATTATAACATGAAATGAGTACCTATACCATAGAAGAACAAAGCACTTTGTCGTTTAGCATAGTGTCATGCAGACTGCATCATGACCATGGCTTTGATTCATGAGAGTACTTTTTTCAGCAATTTGTTTTCTCCATCAGGGGCCAAAATTTTTTTAGAGCCATCAATGGATGTCATTCCTGAGTTTTTAAAAATCAAGATCATACTGTACCAGATGAACTTGTGAAATTAAGCCAGTGAGTAGATACCCTAAACCCAGTGAGTAGATACCGTAATCCACCAAACTTTTATGACCGCAATGTATTTTGGATAATTTTACTTGACTTTCAAACTGATTTACAAAAAATGGCTGGTGCAGTATCTAAACCTTTCCAAGTCTTTCTGATTAATTATTGCTTCACAAAACTTGTCCTGTCATTCTTTCAGAAACTTTCTGATAAAAAAATTCAGGCAGTCAGGAAAAATAAATGCTCACAACTTGTATTAGGAAACCTATGAGTCATGTCAACAGTGCAATTTGATTGTCCAATGCTCTGGTTGATGGTCATGCTGTATATATGTGGTTATTCATGGTTTTGCATAATTTTATATCCTAAAATAAATAAAGTGTTAAACTCAACTTGAATCAAGGTAATAGCCTATAAGAAAACGTCAAATTCGGTAGATGAAACATTTCCAGGAAACATCCTATATCACAGAGTTTCAACTAACAGTGAGAAGTACTAGGTGCTGACTTCAGTTTAGGATGCAAAAGCTTTCAGCTAGATATGAAAGTATAAAAAAAATTAATTCCAGAGTTTTCTGTTTTCTCCTTCAATTTAATACCCAATTCAGAAATTGTAGATATTTCGATCCACTAAGTTTATGCAGCACAAAATTATCTGATCATCCGCATTGACAAACTATTCAAAAATCAACACAAAAGTGTGTCCAGAAGCGTGCAACCAGTAAGTAACACAAAAAACAGGATAACTAAGCAGCAGAGAAAACAGCTCCAATTGACCACCAAATCCCACTGACAGTGACTTGTGGAAATTGTCAGACATAGTTCGATTCAGTTTTCTCCAGCTGATAACAATCTGAATTGACACAAATCTGAAAATGAATAATGAATCTGCATTCTCCTACTAAAACATCAGCTGCTCATTTTCAAGTGATAGTGGAACTCATTTACAAGGTCATTGTTTCAAAAAATATTCATAAGCTGAATGAATTGGCAGATATATTTATCCCCAACTGACTGAATTATTCTAATCAGCATTATCTAATCTTTAAAAATGTTTCAAAATTGAAAATTTTCTGACAAAAATATGGAGATTATATTCAAAAAGCAGCTGGAGTACTGTACATGTAAAGTTGATAGAACTTTCTGCTAACTCTATAGGTGTAAAAATAGTTTTTAGGATGCCGACATCTGGTAAATCTGCTCTTCCAAAACTATTCTAAATTTTTTCACCATCACAAAAAAAACATACTGTAGCACAAACATTGTCAAGTGGAACTATCTGGACCAAATGGTATGGAATATAGGATAATGATAAAAGGCATGAAAGCTCATAATTTTTCACTTTCATAGTTCCAAGTCATTGTACTCCAAAAATTAATGCTCAATATGAAAACTAGAGCATTCAGGATCCTTCAGAATACTTATGCTATTTGAATGTTTAATAGTAAGTTTTTAAAAAGCTACTGATGCATTCTGCTCCTCTTGTTGAATGGCTGATAGAAAAATATAAAGATTTAGCAGATGAGCAATCACATAGCTATCAAATAATAGTCAATGACCAACCAAAAGCGCAGGGCAGGGAAAGTTTATTCTACATTACACAACAAATTTGCATAAAGATTAAACTTTATAGTCCTGAAGAAGGAAAACAGGAAATTTACATGCCCAAAGATGCCAGCCATGTAATCCAACCCCTTGACCAGCCCTCATGTTCTTGGAGATAAGAGCTTTAATACTGTGACATTCCGAGCTAAGTTTGAGTTCATAATAGCTTGATATGTTTTGTTGAGCAGTTGCCTTAGGTTTTCTTTCTCTTCCAGAAATAATGATAAATGTTGAATGGAAATTTTAGACCCTCATTAAAAATTGACAAGCTTTTTAGCCTGTTATTTGAGGTTTTCTGGTCCATCACATCTTGCCATTTTAAAAATTATAACCGCAACTCAATTATTCCGGCCCTGCGAAAATGTTCAAAAGCATATGTTCATGACAGGATGCCTTTTTGATTTTTGTTTGTTTTGCAACTAGAACTTTCACCAAACGGGGAAGGTTTCCTGGATGATCAGAATCTATAGTAGTTGTAAATCATGCCCAAAAAGTAATTTTTATGGTCATAGTTAATAGTACGTGAAAAAAGTGAGAAAAAAAGCATTTGGAAAATTAAGAACCAAAAAATTTGTGGAAACATCAGTTACACTTTTAAAAAAGTGTGGAATCTAAGGGTTTCTACATCTTCTGAACTATTAAGATGTATTCTTCAACACATCCTTCAAATCAGTGAAGTTATTTTCTCATTGAATGAGCATAAACAACAGTTTGTCATGTCATAACTTTTCCAAAACTCAGTCTACTTTCATCTGCAAGAGAATTACAAGCAAGTTATTCCTGATCACTCTGACATGTCCTAGCAGACACAATCAATCATAAACACCTAGATCATCTCTCCCAGGGTGGGAAATGCCACATCAGTTAACAGTAGTGACTGAGCAGCAAAAACAATTGCACAGAAAGAAGTTCCACTATATTTCTGCTGGGCAAATCTTTTTTGTAAATTTGCATAAATTCAATTTATTTAATCAATTTAATTTATTTTTGTCGAAACTGCTATTTTTCATTGTCATTTAAATTTCTGAAAGAATAAATCTGTTCTCATAATCTATAATCTAAATCTGTTCTCATAATCTGAAAGAATAAATCTGTTTTCATGATCTATGTTTTATTTTTCCAGTCTGAAGTTTCCCTGAACTATTTATCCTAGATTATGGAGCCGAGTGATTATGGGTGGATGTTCTTAGATTTATACCATATACGCAGCTCTCTAGAAATTCAGTATGGCATCAATAAAAAGTTGCCAAGGATAGACTTGATCATCTTTTGTGTGGGCTTTTATTACGGGACAAAGAGAGGCATAATGCAGTTGCCGTTCCAGAAGAGGGCTTAATCACCACTCAATTACTGATACATCGACAGGACATGTATCCAGGAAGAGTGCAGGTGCAACAATTTCGTCGACCTCAATTTCAATGAAACAATCATCTAATATGGTGTTAAAGCGCACATTACCAGAAATTCTCTGCTATTGCAATGATGTATAACAGAGAGGAAAAAAACAGAGAGGCAAAAAAATCTCAAAATTATAAGATTTTCTTGTTTATCGAAACTGTTGTCAGAACTGTTCTATTCAGGTTTTTCTGGGAGTCACTTCTACCAAATAAATATTGTTCATGAAAGCAGCTCAGTGCTCTTGGTAGAAAAACTTCACTTTTGATTATAGTATTTACTTTGCTAACCCATAGTACAAATGCTTTTCAAAAATTTTCCAACCATGTTCCTAGATAAACAATTTTATACTATAATCATACCATGTAAAACAAACATTCTAGAAATAATCCAGGAATTTTGGGATAAAGCCTTATGTTCTGAGTGGTAAAGGCACTTTTCCTTTTTTGCTTGGATTGTCATGAAATTTTTGTGCCTGGGTATAATCAGTGAAGCCGTGATGATCATCCTGCCTGGTATCCTAATACTTTTCATATTGGAAGGATCCATGGTAAGTTCATCTAATGCAATATCCACAAGGTTAGTGACTACTGCTCTAATCTACTACACTATGAAGGCATTTTATACATGGTCAGATGAATTGGATTCATAGTATCCCATGACTAATAGGGTTTTCTATAACCAGTTACCAGGGAATTTTTCAGGAAACTCACAATATTTGTTACAACATCTCCAGGGCATCAAATGACTTCTGAAATAGGGCACTCACATTTTTTGAGGATGAGTTTTATACAGGAAAAAACTTCTATTTACTCAAAAAATTGACCTTGGTATGGTCAATCCTGCAGCCAGCTTGTTCACACTGAAATCAACATTGTGGAAAACGTCATACATTATGTGCTCAGTTTTTACATTTCCTGAAACTGGCTGACTCAACAACCTGGAGGTTGAGAGAATCAGCTTACTGCACATATAGCTTTAGATCAGTTTATTTATCTGGTATCAAACTGGTTGAATGCCAATGATGTGACAGTTGTATGAAACTTGTAGTAAATAACCTCTAAAAACATAAAACAGAAAATTCAGTTGAAAAAAAACAAATGTGCTATTTGACGTCATTCATGCATCATTGAAAAAATTCTTAAACATACTGCAGCACAAGAACTTCCTCAATATTGAATATTCTGAAAAAAAGTGATTGTTCAATTGGTGAATTAATAATATGTATAAAAATTTTGAAAAGCTCAGTCAAGTGAGAATATATCCTAATCAGAAAAATTATAATCTTGACTATACATTTTGTGTGGATTCTTTTTTTGATCATGCAGCTGGAATGGTTTCCAGAGCTTTTTGAAGTTTTTTGATTAGTATTTGTTTCACACCATTTGTTCTTCTAGTTTGTAAGAAATTTTCTCCATAAAAACCTAAGAAACAATTTAAATATGTTGTATTAGGTTGAGTCATCCCATGCATGGTGTAGACAATAGGAAAACCAATTTGTCCAAGGCTCTGGTCAATGGACCATGCAGTATTCACTTGGGATAATCATTGTATTGTTGAGTGGTATATTCTGAAAGAAATAAAGTGTCGGGATGCTCTCAGCTTGAGCTAACACTAGTCAGTAAGTTGTAAGAAGATTCCCATGTCCATCCAGGACAAACTGCCAGGATGAATCTTGATGTACAGTTTCAAACAACAGTTGCCTGAACTGCACTGCTGACATCTATGGATGTGAAAGCTTTTAGCCTGATATCTAGATACTAAAAAGCCAAAATTGCTATATTTTCTTTGCAAAGAAATTTTGATTCTTTAAAATTATATAACACAAAACTTTCTAGAGCCAACCTGATTGACAAAATATTCAAAATATATCACTGAACTGTTGGTGCAGGATGCAATCAGTTGGTAACAAAAGCACCACGATGACTAGCAGGAGAGAAAACACACACCTATTTCAAAACCTAATCCCACTGACAGTAACTGCTGGAAATGATCAGCTTAAGCATGGTTCACTATTATCTCACAGATCACTTTTGAAATTAACACCAATCTGAAAATGCAAAAAGTATCTGCACTCTCCTTTTCCATGTTCTGAAAAAAATAAATTTTTTTTTTAATTTTTTAAATTTTAAAATTTCGCAGTAGAAATTTTCGCAGTTGAAAAGCAGCTAACCTACTGTATTAGTGGTGAAAAGTGATCTTCATGTCATACCTGGTAAAAACTCCTTCAGCTAGAGCTATAAATGCTTTTCAAGAATATTCCAACCATGTGCTTAGATAAACAGTTCTATACCATAATCTCACCATACAAAACAAACACTATGAAAATGAGCCAGTAATTTTGGAATAAAGGCTTATGTAGGACAGGGTGAAGGCACTTTTTCTTTTTGCTTGGATGGTTCTGAGATTTTTTTGCTCCAGGTACAAATAGTGAAGTTGTTATGATTTTCCTGCATTACATTGCAATACTTATGATATTAGAAGCTTCAGTGGTAAGATCATCTAATACAATATATGTGGGGAGAGTGACTCATGTTTTAATGTGGTCTACCACAATTGGTTGAAAGACAGTTGGGGGAAAGATAATTGGGTGAAAATCATGGAAAAAATAGCTTATGTGGCTAGAAATGTAACAAATGTTTGGAATAAATGAAAGACACAGCAGTTTACATGGAACGAGCACTGAAATTCTGAAACTAGCTTTACACTAAAATAACTTCAATCTCTGACATGTTAGTTACAGAATTTTTTTATAAAATGGTTCCAAATACTAAAAGTGACTCAAATTGGTAATGTCGCCAAGATCGTTTGTTCTTACCGAAAAATTTTTCCCTAGAAAAATAGTTAAAACTAGGGTTAGTATGCTTGAAAATTTACAATCCTGTATAATATATTGTTTAGCAGCAAATAATTAAAATCTTTGTTGAGATTCAATTGTTTGATGCAGTTGAAATTTAGGTAATGTTTGACCCAGCTCAATGGGCTGGACCTCACTCTGACCATAAGTTGAAGATAGAGATTTCTTCACACATTCCATCAATTGTGAATTCTATGATTTTCACCCAATTGTCAGCATCCACGTTAACCATCTATTTTACAATTGCATTTTGACTAGCTTCATACACAGTTCAAATAATTCACTGTGGTATATTTTACAATCCATAATGTTTTCTTTTCCCATCCCATTTTTTTGAATCCCCTGCCCAACATGTGTCAAAGCAACTTCAGGGCCTCATAGGACCTGTGAAACCATACAGTTTTTTAATGATAAGTTTCATTCCAAATAGAATTTATATTTAGTCGATAATTGATTTTTTAGGTGTCAATGCTGTATAAATTCAATTTTTTAGTACTTGATGCTACAATAAAAATTTTGAAAAGAAAATTGAGCTCAGATTCTACATGTCCTGTAAAATTACTGATGCTTTTAAAAATAAACTATTCATTCAGCATTAGATCAGTTTAAGCGTGTAGAATTATAACCAAACCATGAAATTTCGAATAATCAAATTTTAAGAACACCAAACTGATCACTCAAAACAAAAAAAAACAAAACAGGTCATTATAACATGAAATCAGTACAAGCCAAATCAATATACCATAAAAGAATAGAGCGTTTTCCGGTTTAACATGGTTTCATCCAGACTGTTTCATGACCACAGCTGTGATTCATGAGATTACTTTTTTCAGCAATTTGTTTTGTTGATCAGGGGCCCTAATTTTTTTTTAGATTGTCATTGGTTGTCATTCCTGAGTTTTTTCAAAATTCAAGATCATACTGTAGTAGATGAACTTGTGAAATAAAATTTTTGTAAAAGCATAGAGAATAAATTATATATTCTAAATAAGCAAAAAGTGTTGAGAATTACCACCCAGTGAACAGATACCCTAATTCAGAAAATTATCTTGTTCACGCTGTGTCTTGAATAAATTTCCTTCTTATCAGGCATTGAAACTTTCAAACAGAATTTCAGAGAAAAACAGTATGTAGAGCTTATGAAAGCTTTCTGATTAATGATTGCTTCACAAAACTTGTCCTATCACTCTCTAAGAAACTTTCTCTTAAGAAAATTAAGGCGGTGAGGAAAAATAAATGCTTAAAACTTGTATTAGGAAATCAATGAGTCATATGAACAGTGAAATCTGATTTCCCAATGCTCTGGTTGATGACCATGCTCTATGTATGTGGTGATTCATTGTACTGTATAATTTTATATTCTAAAATGAATAAAGTGTTAAACTCAACTTGACTCAAGTTAATACTCATCATTAGTCTGCAAGAAAATGAAAAATTCAGTAGAAGAAACATTTCCAGGAAACCCCGTATACCGCAGAGTTGCAACTAATAGTGGGCAGTACTAGGTACTATATAAATGTTAACGCTATATAAATTCAATTTTTCAGTAATTGATGCTAGAATCAAAATTTTGAAAAATAAATTGAGCTCAGATTCTACATGTCCTGTAGAATTATAATCAATCCATGAAACTTGGAATAATAAAATTTTAACAACACCAAATTAATCATTCAAAAGAAAAAAACAAGAAAAGTTCATTATAACATGAATTATGTACAAGCCAAAGCAATATACCATAAAAGAATAAAGCGCTTTTGGGGTTAACATGGTCTCGTCCAGACTGTATCATGACTGAGGCTGTGATTCATGAGAGCACTTTTTTCAGAAATATGTCTTGTCATTTGGATGCCATACTTTTATTAGGGTCAAGATCATACTGATACACTTTTTTTTGTAAATTTGCATAAATTCAATCTATTTAATCAAATCTGTGGAAACTGTTTTTTTTAATTGTTATTAAATTTTCTGAATGAATAAATCTGTTTGCATCTTTTTACCTTGCAATTCCACTAACATACAAAGTGAAATCTTGGTCGATTTCGTCTTTCCCAATAATTGCCTATGTTTTCAGTGAAAAACTTGGCCGAGTTTCTATGAAAATTTATGTGAGATTCATCTTTTAGTAGATTTTCAAAATTAAGCTTCAATTCGCTTAAGAGGATACATATTCATACAAATTATCGGGCATAAATAAAGGATTAAAATCAAGCAAAAACCTGAGTAGCTTCCCAAGTTTTTGACACTCAGAAATTGTAAAATTTCAGCAAAGCACCTCATGATAGAAAGATTCCAGCTTTTTTGTAATGTTCCAGCAAAAAGGCATACAATATTTTACTTAGGGCAAGAAAATGGGAGAAATTCCCTACACAAAATTTACTGAATGCTACTAGAACTAAACATTTCAGCAAAAACAACAATTAACTGTTTCAAGGCTCAGCTACCTTGCTTCTACAAAAATATTGTATGTAGAGTGTTCTGACATGCGTACAAGGCATTTGAAAATATAATTAATAGTCAAATTGCTCCAGGATAAAAATGGAATAAAACAATGTATACTTACTGGCAGAGTTTCCTATTTCCAGTTACAATTTATTCTAGATTATGTAGGGGAGTGGTTATGGGTGGATGTTCTTAGATTTATACCATATACCCAGCTCTCTAGGAATTCAGTACGGCATCAAAAAAAAAGTTGCCAGGGATAGACTTGATCATTTATGTCTGGGCTTTTATCGCAGGGAAAAGAGAGGCATAATGCAGTTGCTGTTCCAGAAGAGGGCTTAATCACCACTCAATTACTGATACATCGACAGGACATGTATCCAGGAAGAGTGCAGGTGCAACAATTTTGTCGACCTCAATTTCAATGAAACAATCACCTAATATGGTGTTAAAGCACACATTACCAGAAATTCTCTGCTATTGCAATGATGTAATCCATAATGGCTAGGAATGCTTTTGTGTGTGTATAAACCTAAAATGTAGCAAAATGATATTGTGACTAAAGCAGCATATCAGTTCCTTTGTGAAAAAATGCAAAATATGTGATTTATTCCAATGAGAGTGAGCACAACCACGGCATGTAAAA
The DNA here is from genome assembly GCA_963922205.1 of Romanomermis culicivorax. Lineage (NCBI taxonomy): Eukaryota > Metazoa > Nematoda > Enoplea > Mermithida > Mermithidae > Romanomermis > Romanomermis culicivorax. Next base: position 779,062 of record CAWUHX010000118.1, on the reverse strand, counting down.
TAGTTTGAAAACCATATGGACACTGAGGCCCATAACTAGAAATTTTTTTCAGGGGGGGTAATCACCAAAATGTTTTGACTCACTCAAAACTTGGCCAACGGAGGTCACGCAGTGACGGACTAGTGGGCTGAGGGGTCCAGGGTGGTTCACTTAAGTGCACCCTGGTGAGGTCTGGGGCAAAGCCCCTGAAAAAATAGATTTTTAGCACTGTTAGTGCTCGAAAAATTTCTTAAAACGCTATATTTAAAATACATAATTGAGAAAACTCAAGATCAAAATTAATTGGCACTAAACAACTGATAAAATCTATTCAAAATTAATGAAGTGCTATGCATCTATCACCAGTTTCGGCAAACAAATCAACAAACATATCAAAATCTGTAGAAGCAGTAGTTGACGCTAGTGTTACAACTGAATTAATATTTAAACAAATTTTAACTCATCAGAACGATGATACAATTTTATTCTAACTAACCTGTTGATTCTGAAGGTTTTTGAGAATCTTTCGCAGCACTGGATTTACGTGAAGAAGCTGAATTTGATGCTACACATTGACGTTTGTTGTTTAAATTTGAAGATGTAAAATAGCTAGTGATATTAAAAAGTTTAGATTAAAAAGTTGATTAAATTAGATTAAAAAGTTGAAATAATCCCAAAAAAAATTTTCATAAACTTCAACCCCTAAACTTATAAAATACATACAGCAAGAAAAAGCGTAATATTGCGTAGGAAACAGCGAAATGAAAGTCAATCAATATTCAACAATGCATTACACTGTTAGACATGCAAATTTTATTATAAAATGTGATATTTGTACCTTTAACCCTTTATTTTTGTGATTCAATAAAGGAATAGAAAAAAATTCACAAGTGCCATGAGTAGTCACTTGTTCACATACATGCGCTGGATCAGATATGCTAAAACAATTTTTTCCGATTTCATTTCAGGGGGGAATTCCCCCTATTCCCCCCTAGTTACGGGCATGTGGACACAACTTGTTATGCTAACTGGAGCTTCCTGCCCTACATGGTCACTGGCATATCATGGAAACATTCTGCTGAAATCTTCCAAATTTTGTTCTCTATCATCAACTGACATACTGTAATCACACAGTGTAAAATTAACATCATGAATTGGACTAAATTGTCCAAATGTTTTGGGAGAAAGCGAAAAGCTGAAAAATGAAAAGCTCATAATGAACAAATAACTTGATGGATTATTACTGGTTCTCATCAAAATGAATACTCCAGCTTTTGGGGCCCCTTTAGTACATTATCAGCATACTTGCGCTATTGGAAATTCCTAAAAATTCAGAAAATTCCTAAAAATTGTATATAATAGATAGTTGTGATGCTTGTGAAGAAGGGAAATTCCCATGGTTCTCAGGAATAAGGAGTTCTATTGAAAAATTTAAAACATCCAAATCTCAAAGCTTTTTTTCTGGATGAGGTCTTTAGGAATTGACATCTGGAAAAAAATAAAATAAATTATAGTAAGATGAAATAAAGTGAAATAATTTGAAGTATTGTCAAATATATTTAATGAAGTTTTGAAAAAATGAATGCAAATGCCATAAAAAATAACAAAACTGAAAAAAACAACTAGAATAGAAAAGCAGCACAAATTGAAAACAATACACCAATTAGAAGACAACAAGAAGTAAAGGAACTTAAAAAATTGCTGAAAAAATCAAAAATGAACACAACAAAGAAAGTGGAAGAGTAAAACAAAACCAAAAAAGGAAATAAAAATGAACTAAGGTCGAAAACAAAGAATGAAAAAAATGGAAAAAAAGAAAAAATGGAAAGCAATACAAGAATTGATCAAAAATATTTTTGCAAACTTGTAAGATTTTTTTGTTAGTGAAATTGTCCTCAGAATGGTTCCATGCTACAGTGTTTTCTGAGAGCCACTTTTCCCAGATGAAAATCGAACATGGAAGTGGCCTAGTGTTCTCCGTGTATGTGCTTTGCTTTTGATTATTGTATTTACTTTGCTAACAGATGGTAGTAGTGCTTTTGAAAAATTTTCCAACCATGTTCCTAGATAAACAGTTTTATACTGTAATCACACTATGTAAAACAAACATTCTGGAAATAATCCAGGAATTTTGGAATAAAGCCTTATGTTCTAAGTGGTAAAGGCACTTTTCCTTTTTCGCTTAGATTGTCGTGAAATTTTTGTGCCTGGGTGCAAACAGTGAAGTCATGATGATCATCCTGCCTAGTATAGTAATACTTTTCATGTTGGAAGGATTGGTGGTAAGTTCACATAATGCAATATTCACAAGAGTATCTCTGACCTACTAGGATATGAGCGCATTTTTACTAGCTTTATACATTGTCAGATGAATTCTATTCATGGTATCTCATGATTCACAGGTTCCCAGAAATCTCGCAACATTTGTCAGAACAATTCCAGGGCATCAAAAGACCTCTGAAATCGAGCACTCATAGTTTTTGAGGATGAGTTATATACTGAAAAAAACTGCTATTTACTCAAACAAAAGACCTCCAAATGGTCTACCATGCAGGCAACAGGTTCTTTGGTGCTACACACTGAAATCAACATTCTGAAAAGTAGGTCATGCAACATGTACTCCGGTTTTACATTTCCTGAAACTGACTGACTCAACAACCTGGTGGTTGGGAGAATCAGCTGATCACACAGCATTAGATGCATTTATTAATTTGGTATCAAAGTGGCTGAATGTTAATTATGCAACAACTGTATGAAACTTGGAGTGAATAACCTATAGAAACATGAAACAGATGATTCAAAAAAAAAAAAACAATTTAAATTTTATCTCAACATAAAATGTGTACAAGCCATAGTCATTGAAAAAGATCATTAAACATATTGCAGCACAAAAAGTGCCTCAAAATTGAATATTGAGAAATAAAATGATTGTACCATGAGTGAATTATTAATATGTATATGAACTTTTTCAAAAAACTCAGTTCAGAGAGAAAACATCCTAATCTGAAAAATTATGATGTTAACTATATGTTGTGTATAGATTCTTTTTTTGACCATGCAGCTGGGATGGTTTGCAGAGCTTTTTGAAGCCTTTTGGTTAATATTTGTTTCACACCATTTGTCCTTCAAGTTTGTAAGAAACTTTCTCAATAAAAAATTCAAACAATTTAAATATGTTGTATTAGGATGAGTCATCCCATGCATAGTGGTGCCTATAGTGAAACCTGATTGTCCAAGACTCTGGTCAATGGACCATGCTGTAGAGGGCCACTTAACTCACATTAGAATTCCTTTTAAATTCGTTCAGTTTCTTTTTAAATTTGCATCGATTCTTCTCAAATGATGTTGCAAGATGCTAGATTGACTATCTTGCTTATGTGTCTAAGTTTCCCATAAGCTGGGGGTATAGTTACAGTGAACTGAGTTGACAGTACTTGTTTTCAATAGTTGAGTGCAGATTTGCTTGAAACAATAATTTTGCATATTTTCTTGTCACTTTCTTTCCATCCTCTCTCAATATCAATATTCATCTTGAGCCTAAAAACATTTTTCGCAAAATGCAATTACTGTAACTTTACTAACAGCATTTCAGAAACAGGCTGTAATCTTCATGCCAAACTAATGATTTTACAAAACTATATCAAGAGCTTCTGAAATTCCAACAAATCTTGAAGCAATTTTCCCAATCCTTGTGGAAATTTGTTCAATTTTATTGCAACATATAACCATTTCGAAAAAAATTCCAATCCCTACAGAAAATCATTTTCATCACATTTTGGTAAATTTGTCAATTCAACATAAATTTTCTAAATTTATCATGAAAATGAGTTGATTCAAACATCCCAAAAATTTGCAAAATTTTTTTTAGATGTTTGCAGATTATTCATTTTTATTAGTTGTTTGTGTGGAATACAAGAAGGGTCATTTAGAAAGACTCATTAATGCTTGACAAAATGTCCTATCACTTTAAAAAAATTTTACCTTTGAACATCATGCACAACATTTTTTCGATGTGCATCACAAAAAGTTCAAGATGTTCCACGAAAATTTCAAGATGCTCCCAAAAAAATCAAGATGTGAGAGTGTTGCAATGTTTGACTTTTTTTTCAAGTGCATTGCAGTTTTTTGAAATGCATCAATTTTTTCTCAAGATAATCTTGGAAAAAAGTTCAGATGGCATGATGGAATGTTGAAAAAAAATATCTTGAAATAAAAATCAAGATCTCATCTTGAAAAGAAGTGAGGATGGGCGGCTCATTTCTGAAACTAGTCAATCAAAAGGCGTTGCTCGGCCCCTTTATATATTATATGCAGGACCCTACTGGTAGAGGGCACCCTTGGTTTATACCAGAGGGGTGGCAGTGGAGGGAGGGCAGTTTGGAACAGGCAAAAGAATAGACAAAGTGGTTTTTTATAAGAAAATTTTTCATCAAAGTTTTTCAGGAAAAGATCAAAAATTCTTGTTTTTCACCCAAAATGCAGTAAATTCAAAAAAAACCAAATAATTGTTGCTTTGTGGCGTTGAAAAAAAACAAATGACAAAACTGCTCACCTACCACTATGCTATGATTACCACAGACTTACTTTTGGTCTGTAAAAATTTCCTCAAATTTTTGAGTCCTTTTATTATCATAATGATTGGTAATTCATTTGGTGAAACTCAACACTCGTATATTATAAAAAACTGTTTCTACTAACACTCATAACTCATTGACCTGTACTCATAAACTTTTTTTTTGGTGAAACAGTCACTCATAGCAGTTAGTTCCTTGCTCATAAACTCTGATTTTTGGTGGTGGGGCCATTCGAAGCCCTCTTAACAAGGGACTTGTAACTCATGACATTTTAATCCTAGTATGGAGTTTTGTGGTGAAACCAGGCCCTAGTCCGCTTTTAGTATCACATAAATATGAATGAAGAATTAGAATGACAGATTTTAGGGTCGGCTCATACACTAATCTGCATAACCTATGAGATAGACAAATTCTATCCCCAACACAGGCTCTCACAGCACTCAACAACAAACTATTCCACGGAAGATCTGAAAAAATTTATATAACTTGGGAAAACCTCAAAAAGACTGTTCCAGCAAATCTTCAACCTCAGAACCCTGGACATCTATTTAGAAACTTTGCTCAAAATAATCCTGGGATTTTGGAAAAGTTTTTCCTAAATAAAATTTGAGGAATAAGAACAAAATTTGAAAAAATTCCATGAAAAACCAATTGGAAGCCTCAATCCAAATGCATGTCAAGGGATGAAAGAATTAGAAGTAGGCTAAAGATCATGATGATCACATAACCATTTGCATGTGGCATGTGAAATTTTTGGACGGGTCTTAGAGAGAAGTGTGTCTTTCTTAATCAGTTAGGCAAAATTTCTAGGACAAGGTATGCAAGGGATATACCGTGTTTACCAAAATTTACCTTATTCTGCTCATTTTTCAACAGTTTTCGGAAAAAAAACCTTCCCGAATTTTGTTCTTTAATTTTCACTCAGAAACCAACCCAAAATTTTTAAACTGCTGGTTTCCCAGTTTGGCTTGGAAATGGGAATGAAAATCGAGTTTTCTTACTTTATCCTGAAACAGTGACCTAAGCTCCATTTTGTGGTAGAAATTTTGTATAATTATTATAATGGGAAACATAAGAAAAGGCGATTAGAGAATTGTAGGGACAATATATCAAAGAAAACAAGAAAGGAGCACTCAAAAACATACGACTGACAACTGAATTCCTACAGCTACAGTAATCGGCCCTGACTAAGTATTCCTGGTCTTTTCAGAGGTGAAAATGCAAATCAAAGGGAGTGCAAAACATGACCAGCTAACATTGAGAGAACATGTGATGCATTTGATGTGGTACAATTCCAGTGTTATGTTTAGAAAAGCAATATAACTAAAGAGTCTCTTGGCTTGTACCATCAAACTAGCTACCGTAGGTCACTCAAATGAGCTTCCTCTATTGGTAAACGCTGATACAGTGCAACAGTTCTTCAGCAGACCTAAACACAACCTTCAGTTGCTACTCAGCAACTTGAATCAACAGCTTGCACCTGAAAAGCTACCAGAATACTCCAGAGAACGTTACCCAATGACTCTCATCCAAGTCAGAAATATGTGTTATGTTTATTCCTCTGCTTAGGTCAAAGACGTCAGCAATATAAGTCAAGATACTATTGGCTTGTATCCAACTGACTACTGTAGGTCACTCAAAGGAGCTTCCTATTAGCAATCAACTAAACACAGTGCAACAGTCCTGAAGCAGAAATAAACACAACTTTTAGCCATTAAGAAGTAACTGGAAACTCTAACTCTTGCAATCGAAGGGCACTCAGGGTCTCCCGGATGCCTCCTAAAGGTTTACATGAATAAAGAGAACTCACTGTGAAAACATCTAGGGGACCTGGGGCTTGACCTTGGCAAGGGATCCCCTATAAATGGGCTCCTGCTTCCACTTATTGCGCAAGTAATAGATAATAAAAAATATGAATAATAATGTAAAATTATTATTATAATGTGTGTTGGGCTGTCAGCATTCCAATTTACTTGGCGTAAAAGAACAAATATAATAAAATGGAAGCGATTCGGCCAGGACACACTGAAATTGCAGAATGATAAACATCCTTCTTTTTGGTTGAATCGTGACTTTGCCGATTCACCAATTTAGCATAGATGTGGGATTACTGCTACCATAAGTACATCCCCAACATGTGAGACGCTGCTGTAGAAACAATATGTGGCCCAATATAAAAGTCGATTGCCACTAAACAATCGATAAACAAACAATGATCCCCTGTCCCACTTTATTGGCCTAAAAAGGCAATAACAAAAATATGGCTGTCTGGCAGCTCGCACAATACACATAAATTTATAAGAATGATTATCATCACATGTCAACTATTGCCTTATAAAGGCAGTCATGCCCAGGTAATGACACCTTTTGGCCATTTTCAAAATTTGCGTGGATGCGATGCCTGATACCCTAAGTCCATCCCTAACATCAGCATTTCGATGTTGAGGACTATTTTTGACTAATATGTAGATTCTACAGTATTTTTTGAAAGAGTTGGACCTAAGACTGCATCATTAACTTTTGATAACATTAATTTCAGTTGAATGAATCTATGTTTGTTTTATGGCTCCATCTTTTTCATGTTAGGCAAGGCAATGAAAAGAGACCATTCGACTTCTACAGCCTAGCTTACAGAACTGTCGACATGCACTGAGGGCTATCTCATGTTATATTGATGAAAGGCGAAACGGCCCTTACGCAGAAAAATACGCAATTTCGCTCCGAAAAGTTGTTGAACTTTGCACGCCTGAAATTATGAAATATTTGTTCAAGCTTGCTAGCTAGAATCAATGTATAATTTTCAAAATATAACATTCTACCTGCACTGCTCATTTTCATTTTAGAGAAAAATTTTCGACTGAAAATGGTTTCTGTTACTGTATTATTTTTGAGCTATGTATTAGCTTGTGGCGTCACAGTAAGTACCCTATTTGCATATTTCCAGTCGATTTTACCATTATCCATTGATCTAGTGGAATATTCTTGCATGTTATATTTCAATTTGTTACTGTAATCAATAAGTATCCAATAGAGAATTAAGAATTGAAGAATGGCAATAGTGAGCAGGGGGGTCCAGTCAAGCAGCTTGGGGGTCCGCCACACACAAAACATAGGCAGATTTTTCTTACCTGGCAGGGTGCCATAAGCCCTCGGGGGTCTGCCTTTGGCTACCCCAGTTTACTGTTCAAATACCCAGTGGCTTCATCAAACATTCCCAGATTCTTTCATACATCAACTATTTATAAACAATGGACACACTGTTATACAGTAAAAAACAAACGCCAGTGATTTTTTCGAAATTTGCACTGATTTTTTCAATTCTTGTCGCAGTTTTTTCAATTCTTGTCCCAGTTTTTTCAATTTTTGTTTTACTTTTTTCACTTTTTGTGCTGATTTTTTCAATTATAAACAGGATCAAACAAATCAGTCACATTTTTTGATGTTCTAATCAGTTTCCAATAAGTCTTCACTGAATCAGGATAATCATCAGGGTACTCTATCAAATCTACAGGAATAATATCATCCTCTTCAATATAAACCTTTTTCTCATCTGGTTTATCAGAAATTTCTAGTTTTCTTCCATCTTCAGGTTTGACTTTAAGAGTGGTTCTTGGAAATGACATCTTTTGAAGTGTCAAAGTCAGTTATACAGTAGGGACAAGTGATTACATTTGGATGCTTAATTTCAAAGTGGCAGACCAGCTCACGAGGCAATGCAAATAGTAAATTGCATGCTGGACAAAGATATCTAAGACCCCCATGGAGAGCATTATAATGCTCAGGAAATCAATTTGATCTTGAAAAGGTTTTTTGGCTAGTAGTACAAATATTTTTAGTAGACATTTGGCAGAAGTATTGATCAGATTTCTTATTCATAAACTTTGGATGATATCCTTATTTATAAACTTTGCATATAAATCCTTATTTATAAACTCAGCATAAAATTTCTTATTCATGAACTTGCCGTGAAAATCCTTAATCATATACTTTGGGCACTTTTTGAAAATATCGGTTTGGCTGAAACTAAAATTTATCAAAATTGCCAGATTGTCTATAGACAATAAAACATAAAAACTAAGGGTTGAACAATATTGATTGGTAAATTACGACTACACTTGTACAAAAAGACATATGGTTTTTTAAAGACATGCATTTTTCCACCTATCCTAATAAAAGACTTGCATTTTTTGAAATTTATATAGAAAGGACTAAGGTATTAAAAAAATGAAACACTGCATGTTTTGAAAAAAATTAGTGCAAGTTTCAAAAGAAATCTGTGCAAATTTCGAAAAAATCACTGGTGTATGTTTTTTTACTGTATAACAATGTGTCCCTTGTTTATAAAAAGTTCATGTACGAGGGAGTCTGGGAATGTTTGGTGGAGCCACTGGGTATTTGAACAGTAAATGGGGCCAGGTGAAGGTGGGCCTGGACAGCTATCGGCACCTTGTCAGGTAAGAAAAATTCGCCTACGTATTGTGTGTGGCCGACCCCCAAGTTGCTTGACTGAACCCCCCTCCTTACTACTATGGTTTTTTTGCTCATTCTTCTGACCAGCTTGGCCCCCTTACTCTACAAAGGTATTCAGTTGGGAAAAAATTATGTCAAGCTGTTATGTTTAGATTTCTGCTTAGGTCGGTAGATGACAGCTAAGGATGCTACTGGTTTGTACATTGCTGATTACTGTAGGTCACCAAATAGGGCATCTGATAAGTAGAGGCCAGTATAGTGCAACTGTTGAGAGTGGTCACACAAACCACCCCAACTAGGAATGGTTGCAGAATGAGGGCACCTTCCATGTTTTTTGGTCGACTCAGTTGGTTAAAGCATGGGGATGGTAGCCGCAAGGGCTGCTCCAAATACTTCTTGCAGGCCAAATCACAAGAAAATGGATACTCATTACTATAATATCCAAGTGGGATCAAGGGCTGCCTCGTTAGTTTTTAAGGGTTCCAATGTTTGGCACCCACTTCGAGTCATGGTGCAAGATATAATGAGTAATAATAAATGGAGTTATGCAAAAATATAGTGCAGTGTAGTCAGCATCCAGTCTTACTGTTGAGAATAGTGACAATAACAACCGCCAAATGATACGTAATGTGCATTGAGCAACAACAAATTTATGAGAATGATAAAATTTTTCTTCTTTGGCCAGCCACAATGGACCAATTTTGCATGGATGTGGCAACACCACTACTGCAAATGACATATGCAGACAAAGCTGAGCATGATTCACTTCTTCCATCATTGTTCCAAATTGTTGTATAAAGTGATTGGCTAATTTTGTGAATTCCTTCCAACAATGCCCAACGTATGTTTTTTGTTTGCCTTTTAAGAAGGCACCTGATTCAATGTTGAAAATGGTCCCAGCCAGTAATTAATGTCAACAGTGAGGAGAAATTCACAGGCACACTGTCCGGAGATCATGTTGCTGATCAGACATGTTTGAGTCAGCTGCTTATCCATTATTAAAGTAGAAATTTGGAACAAAACAGGGAAATTATTTCGAATTAGCAGCTAGAATACAGTACCTGTAGCAAAAATGCTCCATTTCCCATTTGGTGAATGCTTTTTTGACTTGAGAAAAAAGAATTCATCAAAGTAGAAAATGTTTCTTTGTGGGAAATTGGCATAAAATGATCAAATCATGTAAAATAAACTTTATTGCACAAAGCTACTTTGTTCAAAAAATATGGTAGAGGGTCCTTGGACTTTTTAGCCAGGGGGTACAGGGTAGGCAAGCAAAAAGACGTCAAAAAGTTCTAGGAGTCTGTTTTTCATAGAAAATACGCAAAAAAATCATCAAAAAAGCAGTCATGGTAAAGTGTCAAGGGGTGTCTGACCATTCTTAGGCCCAGGTGAAGTGGTCAGGTGTTAGGTTAGGAGATTGAAACCCTACCCTCCTATGTGCATGCATGATGCTGAGAAGTGTAGAAGCTCATCATTTTTTCCACTAGCAAAATTATTGTTTCCCCCAGTTAATCTGCAGCTTTAGGGTTTTTTTGCAAATTTTTTGCATAATGATGTTATTCAAAGGTTCAATGGTAGATGGGTGTAAGACTATTGGCTTCTTCTGGAATATGACTGATAAATAAACTTGATACAAAAAAAAACAAAAAAAAAACTTTTTAAAAGGCTATATTTGTGCAATGCATTTGTGATACATTAGAAATCCTCCCAATTCTTAACTCCTTAACTTGAATCTTCTTGACATCCTAACTATGCTCTTAAAGATCAATTAGGGTAAAGCCCCAGTGACCTAGAACGTTTTGCATAAATTTTAGGATAAACTAAGACAGTCAGCTAGTATGTTTGACGTAATATTACTCATGAATGGTTTCTGGATGTCTTCCTTAAAATGATGAATTTTGCAGTGCATTGGTTTTGGTAATTGTAAAATTTTGGTAATATTGATAACAGTAAAGAAAATAGTCAACCATTTGAGGAGAGCGTAAAACCAGTCCGTCCAATGAGGAATGTTTTGTACCATTGTTCATTGTGTTTTTTTTGTATCATTATCATGCTATTTATTTGATGAGCAATAAGATAACAATGAAATAATAAAGTCCACAACATAGAAAAGGTAAGGCATCAAAAATTTTTTTCGCACAACACATCAAATTTGCATAAAACAAAAAAATGTGAAACTCTGATGATAGGACAGGACTTAAGGAACATGCATATCCCTTGCCTATAATCTATGAAACTTGGACAATCCTTACTGCCTCTATAAAAATATAAAGACATTTTATAATAGATTGTTATCATACCTCTGGACCTGTGATTTTTTTTAAATTCAGACATGAGACAAAATGTTATGAGCAAACTTTACAGTAGGAAGTCTTTAGAAATGCATAAGCTTTTCTATTGTATTTAAACATCCACCTCCTAGAATTTATTACAATCATTACTCCAACAGTACTTAATGAGTCATGATGAAAACTTTACTATCAAAACTACAAACCTACACTGCAATCTCAATTTAGACAAGTAGACATAACAACTTTTCCAAAAAAAATAATTAACCAATATAAGGAATCGTTGATGCTATGTTACTGTAAAAGAAATCTAAAGATATCAGCTTGTTCATCATGGCTACTGGGAAATTAAAACTCTGGACCCACAATGCTCACCCTTGAAAATTATGTGCCAGTAAAGTAAAGTAAAGTAAAATAAAGTAAAGTAAAGTAAAGTAAAGTAAAGTAAAGTAGAGTAAAGTAAAGTAAAGTAAAGTAAAGTAAAGTAAAGTAAAGTGAAGTAAAGTAAAGTAAAGTAAAGTAAAGTAAAGTAAAGTAAAGTAAAGTAAAGTAAAGTAAAGTAAAGTAAAGTAAAGTAAAGTAAAGTAAAGTAAAGTAAAGTAAAGTAAAGTAAAGTAAAGTAAAGTAAAGTAAAGTAAAGTAAAGTAAAGTAAAGTAAAGTAAAGTAAAGTAAAGTAAAGTAAAGTAAAGTAAAGTAAAGTAAAGTAAAGTAAAGTAAAGTAAAGTAAAGTAAAGTAAAGTAAAGTAAAGTAAAGTAGAGTAAAGTAAAGTAAAGTAAAGTAAAGTAAAGTAAAGTAAAGTAAAGTAAAGTAAAGTAAAGTAAAGTAAAGTGAAGTGAAGTGAAGTGAAGTAAAGTAAAGTAAAGTAAAGTAAAGTAAAGTAAAGTAAAGTAAAGTAAAGTAAAGTAAAGTAAAGTAAAGTAAAGTAAAGTAAAGTAAAGTAAAGTAAAGTAAAGTAAAGTAAAGTAAAGTAAAATAAGTAAAGTAAAGTAAAGTAAAGTAAAGTAAAGTAAAGTAAAGTAAAGTAAAGTAAAGTAAAGTAAAGTAAAGTAAAGTAAAGTAAAGTAAAGTAAAGTAAAGTAAAGTAAAGTAAAGTAAAGTAAAGTAAAGTAAAGTAAAGTAAAGTAAAGTAAAGTAAAGTAAAGTAAAGTAAAGTAAAGTAAAGTAAAGTAAAGTAAAGTAAAGTAAAGTAAAGTAAAGTAAAGTAAAGTAAAGTAAAGTAAAGTAAAGTAAAGTAAAGTAAAGTAAAGTAAAGTAAAGTAAAGTAAAGTAAAGTAAAGTAAAGTAAAGTAAAGTAAAGTAAAGTAAAGTAAAGTAAAGTAAAGTAAAATTTTTTTTTGTGTAAATTTTGAAAATTTGGAATTTTCTACATCAAAAAAGTGAAATTTTGACTGATTTAGACCTATTTGTTAGAATTTTCGCCATTTTTGACATCTACTTTTTAGAATTTTCGGATCGAAAATGTGTAAATTTTGAAAATTTGGAATTTTCTACATCGAAAAAGTGAAATTTTGACTGATTTAGACCTATTTGTTAGAATTTTCGCCATTTTTGACATCTACATTTTAGAATTTTCGGATCGAAAATGTGTAAATTTTGGAAATTTGGGATTTTCTACATCAAAAAAGTGAAATTTTGACTGATTTAGACCTATTTGTTAGAATTTTCGCCATTTTTGACATCTACTTTTTAGAATTTTCGGATCGAAAATGTGTAAATTTTGAAAATTTGGAATTTTCTACATCGAAAAAGTGAAATTTTGACTGATTTAGACCTATTTGTTAGAATTTTCGCCATTTTTGACATCTACATTTTAGAATTTTCGGATCGAAAATGTGTAAATTTTGGAAATTTGGAATTTTCTACATCGAAAAAGTGAAATTTTGACTGATTTAAACTTATTTTTTAGAATTTTCGACCTTTAAAGGTGGAAAATTCTCGAAATTTTGAATTTTCTACAGTAAACCTAGTGTGAAAATTTTAGTCGTTCGTCAAGGTCGACTTTTTTACGAGAAAAAGTGCAATTTACGCCATTTTTTAAAATTAATTTTCAAAATTTTTGAATTTGAAATTTCGAAATTTGAAAAATCCCAAAAAATTTTTACAGTAATAATATGCAAATTTTTTTTCCTTACAGTAACCGCGGCGACGACGACGACTCCGCCGCCGCCAATATTCTTACCGTATTTGCACAATCGATCCTTACAGTAAATTTTTTTTTGTTTTTTTCTTACTGTACTTTTTAGGGTTTTTTTAGAATGGATACGGTCTATTACCCGACGAAGAATCCGGCGCCACGGTTTTGGCCTGTTGGAATACTGTAGCTTTTACAGTACGAAGTTTAGACGCCATCTTGAAATTTGAAAATAAGCCACTTTTCGGCGCCTATTCGTCCAGAGAAGTATACGATATTATTTAATTTTGAGTTTTAATTTAATTTTAATTTAATTTTAATTAAATTTTAATTCAAATTTTAAATTTTAATTCAAATTTTAATTTTAATTTAATTTAAATTAAAATTTAACATTTTTTAAAATGTAAAACTTATATTTACATCTTCTACAATAGGTCGAAGGTTTGAAATCGTTAATTCGATCTACAGTACTTTACACTAGTACAGTAAACGGCGATTTTTTACGTAATCATTTCGCGAAATGGGTAGCAACTTTATTGTCGGATGAAAAATCGCCACACGATCGTTTGAACAATTTTTGTCTTTTGGAAGTGGATTGTTTCGGTTTGCTGGTCAGCAAATTTTTTTCTATGTTTTTGTTTCTTTTTTTTTTGTTGTTTTATGTTTGTTTTTTATCGTTGTTTTTCTTTTTTTTCTTTTTCTATGTTTTTGTCCTGTTTTTCTTCCTTCCTTATTTTTTACTCATCTTTTACAGTTAATATTTTTTAGTTTTTATTCGTTGTTTGTTTCTTTTAGTTATTCTGCTTTTTAGTTTCCATTTTTCATTTCTTTTTATTGTTGTTTATTTTTGATGTTTTTATCTTTTTTTTATTTTTGTTTGATTTTTTTCTTGTTTTTTAGTTTTTCTTTTTTTCCATCTCTTTACTTGTTTACGCTTTATATTTTTTAGTTCTTGTTTGTTGTTTTTTCTTTGTTTTATGTTTTGTTTTTTTATATCGTTTTTGTTGTTTTTCTTTTTGTTCGATGTTTTATTTCCTGTTATTTTGTTTTTCTTTTTTTTATCTTTTTACTTATCTTTTGGATTTGTTATGTTTTAGTTCTTGTTCGTTCTTTTTTATTTTTGCTTTTTCTATGTTTTTTATTTTTGTTCCTTTTTTTGTAATTTTGATCTTTTATCTTTTTTTTGTTTGATATTTTTTTTGTTTTTCTTACTTCCTTCTTTTTACTTATCTTTTACAGTTAATATGTTCTAGTTTTTATTCGTTGTTTGTTTCTTTTAGTTATTTTGCTTCTTAGTTTCAATTTTTCATTTCTTTTTATTATTGTTTCTTTTTTCGTGCATTTTTGATGTTTTTATCTTTTTTTTATTTTTGTTTGATTTTTTTCTTGTTTTTTAGTTTTTCTTTTTCCATCTTTTTACTTTTTTTACGCTTTATATTTTTTAGTTCTTGTTTGTTGTTTTTTCTTTGTTTTATGTTTTGTTTTTTTATATCGTTTTTGTTGTTTTTCTTTTTGTTCGATGTTTTAGTTCCTGTTATTTTGTTTTTCTTTTTTCCATCTTTTTACTTATCTTTTAGATTTGTTATGTTTCAGTTCTTGGTCGTTTTTTTTTTATTTTGCTTTTTCTATGTTTTTTATTGTTGTTCTTTTTTTTGTAATTTTGATCTTTTTTCTTTTTGTTTGATGTTTCTTTGTTTTTCTTACTTCCTTCTTTTTACTTATCTTTTACAGTTAATATGTTTTAGTTTTTATTCTTTGTTTGTTTCTTTTAGTTATTTTGCTTTTTAGTTTCAATTTTTCATTTCTTTTTATTATTGTTTCTTTTTTCGTGCATTTTTGATGTTTTTATCTTTTTTCATTTTTGTTTGATTTTTTTCTTGTTTTTTAGTTTTTCTTTTTTCCATCTTTTTAATTTTTTTACGCTTTATATTTTTTAGTTCTTGTTTGTTGTTTTTTCTTCGTTTTATGTTTTGTTTTTTTATATCGTTTTTTTGTTTCTCTTTTTGTTCGATGTTTTATTTCCTGTTATTTTGTTTTTCTTTTTTCCATCTTTTTACTTATCTTTTAGATTTGTTATGTTTCAGTTCTTGGTCGTTTTTTTTTCTTTTGCTTTTTCTATGTTTTTTATTTTTGTTCCTTTTTTGTAATTTTGATTCTTTATCTTTTCTTTTGTTTGATGTTTTTTTTGTTTTTCTTCTTTCCTTCTTTTTACTTATCTTTTACAGTTAATATGTTCTAGTTTTTATTCGTTGTTTGTTTCTTTTAGTTATTTTGCTTTTTAGTTTCAATATTTCATTTCTTTTTATTTTGTTTTATCTTTTTCGTGTTTTAGGTTTTAGATATGTTTTCTTTCTTGTTTTCACGTTTTCTTTCCTTTTTATGTTGTTTGTTTTTACGTTTTGTTTATGTTTTTTTTTGTCTTATGGTTCTCCTTCTGTTTTTTATCGTTTCTATTTTTATTCTCTTGTTGTTTTTCTGTTTTTTTTGTGCTATTATTTTTTTCTGTTTTCATTTTTTGCTTCCTATTTTTTGTTGTAACATGTTTCGTTTCTTTGTTGTTGTTTTGTCAATTTTTTTAGTGTTTTTTCTTTGTTTTCATGCTTTTTTGTGTTGATTTTTGTTTTTTTTGGTTCTTTTTTTTGTGTTTTCATTCGTGTTGTTTTTTATTGTTTTCATATTTTGTTTCTTGTTTCTTTTTTTCCGTATTCTATCTGCTGTTATTTTTTTGTTTTCATTTTTATGCTTTTTTGTTTTTTATGTTTGATATCTTTGTTGATGTTTTTGTCTTTTTTGTCTTTTTTCTGTTTTTTAGTTTTTTTTCGTTTTCTGTTATTTTTCTTCAAATTTATATTTTTGGTTTATTATTTCTGTTTCTTTTATTGTATTTATAGGTTTTTTCGTTTCCATGTTTTTCGCTTTTTGTTGTTTTTTCTGTTTTTCAGTGTCTTGTATTGTATCTGTGTGCTTTTATATTGTTTTTATTTCATGTTTATTCTTTGCTGTTTTTCTACCTTTTTGTGTTTTTATTGTTTTTTATTTCACATATCATTTCTATTTTGTTGTTTTCTTTTTGTTTTTATGTTGTTTTTTTCTCGTGTCATTTGTTTTGTTTTGTTTCTGTTTCGTTGTTTTTTATCTTTTTCTGTTTCTTCTTTTTTTTTATTGTTTCTATATTTTTTTTCTTGTTCCTTTTTCCGTTTGTTTTGTGTTTTTATTTTTTCCTCTTCCTACTTTTTATGTCTTCTTATTGTTTTGTTTCTTTGTTGTTGTTGTTGTTGTTGTTCTCTTTTCACTCTTTTTTTGATGGTTTTTACCTTTTTTGTCATTTTTTACTTTTTTATGATCTTTCTTATATGTTTTATATTTTTTCTTTTTTCTCTTTTTTCCTGTATTTTTCAATGTTTTCTGCTTTTGTTTTTGCATGTGGTGATCTATTTATTGTTGTTTTCGATTGTTTATAATATGTTTTGCTTCTTGTTTGTTGTTTTCTTTTTTTTCGTTTATTGTATTTTATTGTGTTTTTTTTGTTTTTCATTTTTTTATCATGCCCTGTTTTTCGTTTCTTTCTTCTTTTTCGTTTGTTTTGTTTTTTTTCCTTCTTTTTTCTTTTTTTCTTGTTGGTTTTTTGTTCTTTCAATTTTTGTTCCTTTTTTGCTTTATTTTCTTGTTCCTTCCTCTGTTTGTTTGTGTGCAGTAGTTTTTTGTTTTTATTTTTCTGCTTTATATTTCTTATTGTTTCAATGCTTTGTTTCTTTCTTATTGTTGTTCTCTTTTTTCTTTTTTTACCGTTTTTTGATAATTTTTTTCTTTTTTTTTTGTTTTTCTTTCTTATATGTTTTATTTCTTTTCTATTTTTCTTTTTTCCTGTATTTTTCACTGTTTTTAGCTTTTGTTTTTTCCTGTGGTTCTCCATTGATTCTTGTTTTTCATTCGTTATATGTTCTATTTCTTGTTTGTTGTTTTTTTTGTTTTTTCATTTTTGTTTTTCTCGTTTTTTCGTTTCTATTTGATTCTTTTGTTGTTGTATTTCTTTTCGGTTTGTTTTTCTCTGCTCTTTTTTCCTTCATATTTTATTTCTTTTTGTATGTTTTTTTTTGTCTCATTTTATTTTTTTTGTTCTTTTGTTTTTTTCTATTTTTTATTTTCCAGGTTCAATTGATTTTCAGTTCGAAACGATCGGAAAAAATTCACGAAATCGGATCTAGAAAAGAATATTACAACATATTTAAATTATGTTTAACGCTTTACACTTTACAATCAATTTGTTCTTTCGATGAAACATCAAACGAGTGGTCCAAAATTCGATTCGACGACGAAAAAATGCAAATTGAACTAGAAAATTGCCGTAAATTTCAAAATTTTGTCCAAAATTTGCGACAAAAAATTGGTTTAGGAAATTGGGGCGGGAATTTTTTCGCCTATTTTAAACAAAGTTTAAAGCATTTTTTACGTTTATGCGCCGTTTTTTTCCATTTTTTATTCGACGTACGACCGCCCGAAGCTTTATTAGGTAGAAAATTTGACGAATTTTTCTTTAATTTTTGAAAAATTTTAATTTTAAAAAAATTTTAATTTTTGAAAAATTTTAATTTTTGAAAAATTTTAATTTTTGAAAAATTTCAATTTATAAAAATTTAAATTGTTTTTTTTCAATCAAGATTCGAATATCGACCAATTTACACCTTTAAATCGATTTTTGAACGTGCCTTTTTTAAACTGGGACGAATTTTTAAATTTCTTGGATTGCGATAGAATGGAAGGGTTAGTATGTTCATTTTTTGTTTTTTTTTTGTTTTTTTTGTTTCTTATATTTTCTTTATTCTTCAATTTTTTCTAATTTTTTGTTTTTTCACTTTTTCTTTTATTTTCATTATTCTTTTATGTTTTCTAATTTTTTCTCTGTTTTTCGCTGCATTTTTTCGGATTTTTTGTTCATTTTTTCCTTTTTTTGTTGATTTTTGGTTTTTTATGATGTTCTACTTTTTTGTTTCCCCTAATTTCCTTTATTGGTTGTTGTTTTCTAATTTTTTTCCTGTTTTTCGCTGCATTTTTTCGGATTTTTTGTTCATTTTTTCCTTTTTTTGTTGATTTTTGGTTTTTTATCATGTTCTACTTTTTTGTTTCTCTTATTTTCCTTATTGTTTGTTGTTTTCTAATTTTTTTTCTATTTTTCGAAGCAATTTTTTCTTTGCTATTTTTTACTTTTTTTTGTTTATTTCTCGTTTTTTTCTAACTTCTTTGTTTGTTTTATTTTCTTTAGTGTTTGTTGTTTTCTAATTTTTTCTATTTTTCGAAGCATTTTTTTCTACTTTTTATGTTCATTTCTGGTTTTTCTGTTGATTTCTTGTTTTTTCTAACTTTTTTGTTTGTTCTATTTTCTTTGTTTGTTTTCTGATTTTTTTCAATTTTCTCGCCGCAATTTTTTCTGCTTTTTTGTTCATTTTTCTTTTTTTTGTTCATTTTTCGTTTTTTATTGTTTTTAACTATTTTGTGCTTTTTTATTTTTTTATTCTTTGTTGTTTCCTGGTTTTTATATATTTCGGAGCAATTTTCCTACTTTTCTGTTTATTTTTTTGCTTTTTTCGTTGACTTTTTGTGTTTTTTCAACTTTTTTTGTTTCTTCAGTTTACTTAGTCCTTTGTTGTTTTCTATTTTTTCTATTGTTCGAAGCACTTTTGTCTACTTTTTAGTTCATTTTTGCTTTTTTTGTTTTTTATATTTTCAATATTCTTTGTTTTTTTCTTTTTCTTTTTATTTTTTGCTGCAATTTTTTCTAATTTTTTGTTTTTTCACTTTTTCTTTAATTTTCATTATTCTTTAATTTTTTCTCTGTTTTTCGCTGCATTTTTTCGGATTTTTTGTTCTTTTTTTTGTTGATTTTTGGTTTTTTATCATGTTCTACTTTTTTGTTTCTTTTATTTTCTTTATTGTTTGTTGTTTTCTAATTTTTTTTCTATTTTTCGAAGCAATTTTTTCTTTGCTATTTTTTACTTTTTTTTGTTTATTTCTCGTTTTTTTTAACTTCTTTGTTTGTTTTATTTTCTTTATTGTTTGTTGTTTTCTAATTTTTTCTATTTTTCGAAGCAATTTTTTCTACTTTTTATGTTCATTTCTGGTTTTTCTGTTGATTTCTCGTTTTTTCTAACTTCTTTGTTCGTTTTATTCTCTTTATGGTTTCTTTTTTTCTGATTTTTTCAATTTTCTCGCCGCAATTTTTTCCGCTTTTTTGTTCATTTTTCGTTTTTTATTGTTTTTAACTATTTTGTGCTTTTTTATTTTTTATTCTTTGTTGTTTCCTGCTTTTTATATATTTCGGAGCAATTTTCCTACTTTTCTATTTATTTTTTTGCTTTTTTTGTTGATTTTTCGTGTTTTTTTCAACTTTTTTTGTTTCTTCAATTTACTTAGTCCTTTGTTGTTTTCTATTTTTTCTATTGTTCGAAGCACTTTTGTCTACTTTTTTGTTCATTTTTTGTTTTTTTTTTGTTAATTTCTCGTTTTTCATTGTTTCTAAGTTTTTTGTTTCTTTAATTTTCTTTATTTTTTGTTTTTCTCATTTTTTCTTCTTTTCGCTCCAACTTTCTACTTTTTCGTTCATTTTTTGCTCTTTTGACGATTTTTCGTTTTTTACTGCTTTTAAGGTTTTTGTTTGTTCTATTTTCTTTATTCTTTGTTGTTTTCTACTTTTTTCTTTTATTTTTTCCTGTTTTATCTATTTTTTGGTATTTTTCAATTTGTTTTCCGTTTTTTTTGTATATAGTCTTCAATTTTTGTTTTTTTTTTGTTCCTTTTCGTAGTTGTTTTCTTAATCTTTAATTTTTCGTTTTTGTTAATTTTCGACTATTTTTTGCGGTTTATTGTTTTTTATTTTGTTTGTTTCTTTTTCTATTTTCCAACGTTGGTTTTTTTTACTTTTTTTTGTTTTTTTTCGTTTTTGTTCATTTCTTGCTTTTTCGTGATTTTTCGTGCTTTCTTGTTTGCACCTTTTTTGTTTCTTTTATTTTGTTTATTTTCTGTAGTTTTTTAATTTTTTCGTTTTTTTCGCTGTACTTTCTTCATTTTTTGGTTCATTTTTTCTAATTTTCGGAATTTTTTCTTCTTTTTTTGCGATTTTTTGTACATTTTTTCCAACTTTCGTTTCTTCATTCCTTTTTGTCGTTGATGTTTTTTGTCATTTTTAATTTTTTTGTTTCTGTTAATTTTTGCTATTTTTCGTAATTTTTCGTTTATTGAGTTTATCAATATTTTTTCTCCCCTTTTTTCTTTATTCTTTGTTGTTTTCTAAATTTCTTCGCTTGAATTTTTTTTACTTTATTTTTGAATTTTTTTTCAATTTTTTCGTATTCATTGTTTTCAATTTGTATTTTTCCTTTTATTTTTTTATTCTTTGTTCTTTTGTTTTTTCTACATTATCTGTTTTTTTGTTTATTTTTTGTTGTTTTCCTTCTATTTTTGTCTGTTTCATACATTTTTTTATTATTCTTTCTCTATCTTGTTTATTTTTGAATTTTTTTCTTTATTTTTGTGTTTTGCCTTGTTTTTGGTTCGTTTTGTTTTTTTTCAGTTTTTTTTTATCATTTTTTTACTTTTTCAATTTTTTCTTGCTTCTTTTTATTTATTTCCGTTTATTTTGGCATATTTTTCCAATTTTTGTATAGTTTTCCAAGTTTTTTGTGTCGTTTTTTGTGTTTTTGTGTCTCTCATTCTTTCAATTTTTTTCCTTTTGCGTTTTTTCTCTTATTTTTTGTATTCTGCTCATCTTTTTTATTAATTTTTTACATGAATTTTTTATTTTTATTTTATGCGTCCTGTTTGTTTTCTTTTCACTTTATTTAGTTATTTTCTCTTTATCCTATTATTCTTTTTATATGTTTGGTGTTCTTTTTCTTATTTTCTGTTTTTTGTTTATTTTTATGTTTACAATTTTTTTGTTTATTTAACTTGTTTTTTCACTATTTTGAGATAGTTTTTTGGTTTTTTCTATTTATCTCTTTGCCCGTTTTAGTATTGTTTATTTTTGTTTTTATTTTCTTCATTTTTGTACATTTTTCACGCTTTTTTGTTTGTTTTTTTTTTTGTTTTTTTCAGAATTTTCGTATTATTCGTAATTTTGAACTTTTTTTTTGTTTTTTTTTCAGATGGATTTCGCATCCCAGATTCGTATTATTGATTTCGACAAAAATTTCGTTCGTCAACCAGTCGAAGCTAATAATTTGATCGATTTGCCGGAAAATTATTGCGAAATGATCAACAGGACGGCTAAATTCAAGTAAATTGAAACTTTTTTGTGTCTTTTTTGTTTTTTGTTTTCTTCTTTTCTTTTTGTATCTTTCTTATTTTTGTTATTATTTTAGTTTTTGTGTATTGTTTTTTTTGTATCTTCAATGTCTTTTTTTTGTTTTGGTTTATGGTATTTTTCTTTCCTTTTGTCTTTTTTTTGTATTTGTCTCTTTTTTGTATCTTTCTTACATGCATTATTTGTGTTTTTGTATATTGTTTTTTTCTATTTTTCTCTTTTTTGTATCTTCAATGTCTTTTTTTGTTTTGGTTAATATTTTTCTTTGCTTCTGTTTTTTCTTTTTTGTATTTGTCTCTTTTTTGTATCCTTCTTATATGCATTATTTGTGTTTTTGTTTTTGTGTATTGTTTTTTCTTTTTTCCACTGTTTTTGTATCTTCAATGTTTTTTTTTGTTTTGGTTTATTTAATTTTTCTTTCCTTCTGTCTTGTCTTCTTTGTATTTGTCACTTTTTTGTATCTTTCTAACATGCATTATTTGTGTTTTGTTTTTTGTGTATTGTTTTTTTGTATTTTTCTCTTTTTTTGTATCTTCAATGTCTTTTTTGTTTTTGATTTATTGTATTTTTCTTTCCTTCTGTCTTTTCTTTTTTGTATTTGTCTCTTTTTTGTATCTTTCTTACATGCATTATTTGTGTTTTTGTTTTTGTGTATTGTTTTTTTTTGTATTTTTCCCTTTTTTTGTATCTTCAATCTTTTTTTGTTTTGGTTTATTGTATTTTTGTTTCCTTTTGTCTTTTCTTTTTTGTATTTGTCTCTTTTTTCTATTTTTCTTATATGCATTATTTGTGTTTTTGTGTTTTGTGTATTGTTTTTTTTGTATTTTTTCTCTTTTTTTCTATCTTCAATGCTTTTTTGTTCTGGTTTATTGTATTTTTGTTTCCTTTTGTCTTTTCTTTTTTTGTATTTGTCTCTTTTTTGTATCTTTCTTACATGCGTTACTTATGTTTTTGTTTTTGTGTATTGTTTTTTTTGTATTTTTTTCTTTTTTTTTGTATCTTCAATGTTTTTTTTGTTTTAGTTTATGGTATTTTTCTTCCCTTCTGTTTTTTCTTTTTTGTATTTGTCTCTTTTTTGTATCTTCCGTGTTTTATTTCTTATTTTGTTTTAGTTTGTCTTTTTTTTCCTGTCCTTTCTGTGTTCTGTATTTTTTTGTATCTCGCATGTTTTATTTGTAATTTTGACTTGATTTATTGTTTTTCGTATTTTGTTTTTTTCTATTTTTGTTTTTCTGTTTTTTTTTATGTTTTATTTGTATTTTTCGTTTATTGTATTTTTCCTTTCTATTTTTGTATTTTTCTTTTCTTTTGTTTCTCCGTTTTTTGTATTTTTCTGTATCTTCATTTTTTATTTGTATTTTGCTTTGGGTTGTTCTATTTTTCTTTTCTTTCTTTGGATTTTTAATTTTTTTTGTATCTCCAATGTTTTTGTTGTATTTTATTTTGTTTTATCGTATTTTTCTTTTCTTTTATTCTTTCTTTTTTGTATTTTTTGTATCTTGCATGTATTTTTTTGTATTTTGCATGCTTTAATTGTATTTTTGTTTTGGTTTTTGTTTATTCTTATGGTTTCTTTTCTTTTTCGTATTTTTTTGTTTTCTTCCTATTTTGTACTTCTGTTTTTTTTGTTGTTCATTTTTCGTTATAATTTTCGTTTCTTTTACATGTTTTTTTTTGATTTTTTATCTGATAATTTTCTCTTCGTTTTTTATTTTTCTTTGCTTTTTTCGTTTCCTTTCATATTTTTTGGGTTGTGTATATCTTTCGTTTTTCTTTTTTTTCTTCTTATTTTTTTGTTTCTAATAATTTTCTACTGTTTTTTTTCTTTTTCGTGCCTTCTTTTTCTTCTTTCTTTCATTGTTCTTTTTTTTAGAATTTTTTTTCTTTGTCGAATTTTTTCAGTTCTCACTATTTTTTAATATTTTTGCCTTCTTCTTTCTTTTTTCATAAACTTCGTCTTCGTTTTTTTCTATATTTATTTTATTTTCTGTATTTGTTTGTGTATTCGCTATTTTTTTTATTTGTCTCTCTTTTTTGGAATTTTCTTTTCTTTGTTTTTTTCCTCTTTTTCATGTTTATTTCTTTGTGTTTTTACATTTCTTTTTTTTCTTTTTGTAATTTTCTTTTTTTTTTGTTGTTTTTTTCTGCTGTTTTTATTTGTAAATCAAATTTTCCAGGTGCCCTTCGTTGGTCACCGACGATTCCAGGCATCCGGCCGTTTGCCTGGCCTGCGGCTGCATCCTTTGCTCCCAGGCCTATTGTTGCCAGGTGACCTTGGAATCGACCGGGGATCAAATCGGCGCCTGCACCAACCACGCCCGATGTTGTACCTTCGGCAAAGGCGTCTTTTTGAGGTTAGTTTTTCGTGTAGATTTGGAAAAAAATTTGAATTTCTGTAAAATATTCTAAAATTTTTTGGTCAAAAATTGGACTTTTTTCAATCAAAATTATAAAAAAGTGTAAAATTAAAAAAAAAAAATTTGGTCAAAAATTGGACTTTTTTCTATCGAAATTCAATTTTTCCTCGATTTTCAGCTGCAAAATTTGTTTTTTCCTCTCGAGAATTCGATTTTTTTTCATCAATTTTGGTTTATTATGGAATTTTTTGCCTCAAAAATTGTGAAAAAAAGTTATATTTTCCTTTTTTTGCGCCATTTTTTTCACTTTTTCTATAAAAATTCGAATTTTCATCGATTTGGGGCTTCAAAAAATTTGTGTTTTTTTTTGTCGAAAATTCCATTTTTTCTATAAATTTTTGTTCTTTATGGAATTTTTTCCCTTAAACTTGGTGAAAAAAAATGATATTTTCCTTTTAATTTTGCGCCATTTTTTGACTTTTTCTATCAATATTCAATTTTTTCTCGATTTTTAGCTGCAAAATTGGTTTTTTTCCTCGAAAATGCGATTTTTTCTTTTAATTTCCTGTTTTTCGTGGAAATTTTCGGCTCAAATTTTGTGAAAGAGATATTTTTATTAATTTTTGCGTCATTTTTTGACTTTTTTCTATCGAAATTCAGCTTTTCCTCGATATTTAGCTGCAAAATTTGTCTTTGTCCTTCTCGAAAATGCGATTTTTCAATTCATTTTTGTTTTTTTATCCAAATTTTGGCCTCAAAATTTGTGAAAAAAGTTATGTTTTCCTTTTTTTTGCGCCATTTTTTCACTTTTTCTATAAAAATTTGAATTTTCGTCGATTTTGAGCTTCAAAAAATTGTGTATTTTTTTGTTCAAAATCCGATATTTCAATTTTTGTTTTTTTTCGAAATTTTTCCCCAAAAATTGTGAAAAAGTGAAATTTTTTTATTTTTCGCGCTATTTTTTGACTTTTTTCTACGAAAATTAAATTTTTCCTCGATATTCAGCTGCAAAATTGTTTTTTCCCTCTCGAAAATGCGATTTTTTTCATCAATTTTGGTTTTTTGTCAAAATTTTGGCCTAAAAATTTGTGAAAAAGTTGTATTTTCCTTTTTTTGCGCTATTTTTTTTCACTTTTTCTATAAAAATTCGAATTTTCGTCGATTTTGAGCTTCAAAATTTGTGTATTTTTTGTCGAAAATTCCAATTTTCAATAAATTTTTGTTTTTTTATCGAAATTTTTCCCCAAAAATTTGTGAAAAAGTGACTTTTTCCTTTATTTTTGCGCCATTTTTTGACTTTTTTTTACCAAAATTCAATTTCTCCTCGAAATTTAGCTGCAAAATTTGTTTTTGTCCCTATCGAAAATGCGATTTTTCTATTAATTTTTGTTTTTTATCGAAATTTTGACCTGAAAATTTGTGAAAAGAAATGTTTTTTTTCATTTTTGCGTCCTTTTTTGACTTTTTTCTATCAAAATTCGTATTTTCGCCGATTTTGAGCTTCAAAATTTGTGTATTTTTTTGTCGAAAATCCGATTTTTCAATAAATTTTTGTTTTTTTTATCGAATTTTTTCCCAACAATTTGTGAAAATGTGACATTTTTCTTTTTTTTGCGCCATTTTTTGACTTTTTTCCACCAAAATTCAATTTTTCCTCGAAATTTAGCTGCAAAATTGTTTTTTTCCTTCTCGAAATGCGATTTTTCTATTCATTTTTGTTTTTTATCAAAATTTTTCCCTCAAAGTTTGTGAAAAAAAAATGTTTTTTTTTATTTTTGCGTCCTTTTTGACTTTTCTCTATCAATATTCAATTTTTTCTCGATTTTAGCTGCAAAATCAGTTTTTTTCTCAAATTCGATTTTTCTTTTAATTTCCTGTTTTTCGTGGAAATTTTCGGCTCAAATTTGTGAAAGACATGATATTTTTATTAATTTTAGCGTAATTTTTTGACTTTTTTCTACCAAAATTCAGTTTTTCCTCGATATTCAGGTGCGAAATTCGTTTTGTCCCTCTCGAAAATGTGATTTTCAATTCATTTTTGTACTTTTATCCAAATTTTTGCCTCGAAATTTGTGAAAAAATGATATTTTTCTTTATTTTTGCGTCATTTTTTTAACTTTTTTCTATCAAATTTGGATTTTCGTCGATTTTGAGCTTCGAAATTTGTGTATTTTTTTGTCGAAAATCCGATTTTCCGAAAAATTTTTGTTTTTTTATCGAAATTTTACCCCAAAAATTTGTGACAAAGTGACATTTTTCTCTATTTTTGCGCCATTTTTTTACTTTTTTCCACCAAAATTCAGTTTTTCCTCGATATTCAGCTGCGTAATTGTTTTTTTCCCTCTCGAAAATGCGATTTTTCTATTCATTTTGTTTTTTATCGAAATTTGGGCCTCAAAATTTGTGAAAAAAGTGATATTTTCCTTTTTTTGCGCTTTTTTTCACTTTTTCTATAAAAATTCGAATTTTCGTCGATTTGGAGCTTCAAAATTTGTGGTTTTTTTGTTGAAATCCCATTTTTCGATAAATTTTTGTTTTTTATCGAAATTTTTCCCCAAAAATTTGTGAAAAAGTGAAATTTTTTCATTTTTCGCGCTATTTTTTGACTTTTTACTACGAAAATTAAATTTTTCCTCGATATTCAGCTGCGAAATTGTTTTTTCCTTCTCGAAAATGCGATTTTTTCTATTCATTATTTGTTTGTTATCGAAATTTTGGCCTCAAAATTTGTGAAAAAAGTTATATTTTCCGTTTTTTAAGCCATTTTTTCACTTTTTCTACAAAAATTCGAATTTTCGTCGATTTGAGCTTAAAAATTTGTGTATTTTTTTGTCGAAAATCCGATTTTTCAATAAATTTTTGTTTTTTTATCGAAATTTTTCCTCAAAAATTTGTGAAAAAGTGACTTTTTCCTTTATTTTTGCGTCATTTTTTGACTTTTTTCTATCAAAATTCAGCTTTTCCTCGGTATTTAGCTGCAAATTTGTTTTTTTCCCTCTCGAAAATGCGATTTTTTCAATTCATTTTTGTTTTTTCATCCAAATTTTTGCCTCAAATTTGTAAAAAAAGTTATATTTTCCTTTTTTTGCGCCATTTTTTCAATTTTTCTATAAAAATTCGAATTTTCGTCGATTTTGAGCTTCAAAACTTGTGTATTTTTTTGTCGAAAATCCGATTTTTCAATAATTTTTGTTTTTTTATCGAAATTTTTCCTCATAAATTTGTGAAAATGTGATTTTTTCCTTTATTTTTGCGCCATTTTTTTGACTTTTTCCACCAAAATTACATTTTTTCCTGGAAATTTAGCTGAAAAATTTGTTTTGTCCCTACCGAAAATGCGATTTTTCTATTAATTTTTGTTTTTTATCGAAATTTGGCCTCAAATTTTGTGAAAAAAGTTATATTTTCCTTTTTTAAGCCATTTTTTCACTTTTCTATAAAAATTCGAATTTTCGTCGATTTTGAGCTTCAAAACTTGCGGTTTTTTTGTCGAAAATCCGATTTTACAAAAAAAATTTTGTTTTTTTATCGAAATTTTACCCCAAAAATTTGTGAAAAAGTGATTTTTTCCTTTAGTTTTGCGCCATTTTTTGACTTTTTTCCACCAAAATTCAATTTTTCCTGGAAATTTAGCTGCAAAATTTGTTTTTGTCCCTATCGAAAATGCGATTTTTCTATTCATTTTTGTTTTTTATCGAAATTTGGCCTCAAAATTTGGGAAAAAATGTGAATTTTCCTTTTTTGCGCAATTTTTTTCAGTTTTTCTATAAAAATTCGAATTTTCGTCGATTTTGAGCTCCAAAATTTGTGTATTTTTTTGTCGAAAATTCCATTTTTCTATAAATTTATGTTCTTTATGGAATTTTTTCCCTTTAAACTTGTGAAAAAATGATATTTTCCTTTTAATTTTGCGCCATTTTTTGACTTTTTCTATCAATATTCATTTTTTCTCGAGTTTTAGCTGCAAAATTGGTTTTTTTTCTCGAAATGCGATTTTTCTTTTAATTTCCTGTTTTTCGTGGAAATTTTCGGCTCAAATTTTGTGAAAAAGGTGATATTTTTATTAATTTATGCGTCATTTTTTGACTTTTTTCTATCAAATTCAGCTTTTCCTCGATATTTAGCTGCGAAATTTGTTTTTTTGTCCTCTCGAAAATGCGATTTTTCAATTCATTTTTGTTTTTTCATCGAAATTTTGGCCTCAAAATTTGTTAAAAAAGTTATTTTTCCTTTTTTTTGCGCCATTTTTCCACTTTTTCTATAAAAATTCGAATTTTCGCCAATTTTAGCTTCAAAATTTGTGAAAAAATGTGATATTTTTTTTTTCATTTTTGCCCAATTTTTTTGACTTTTTTCTATCAGAATTCAATTTTTCCTCGATTTTTAGGTTTCGAAATTCTTTCTTTTTTGTCGGGAATACGATTTTTCAATTAATTCTTGTTTTTTCTAATTTAATTCTTGCCTCAAAATTTGTGAAAAAGTGATATTTTACTTTATTTTTGCGTCTTTTTTAACTTTTTTCTGTCAAAATTCATATTTTCCTCGATTTTCAGCTCAAAATTTTTTTTGCGAATTTTCTTTTTTTTTGCTTTTTATCAAAATTTTTCCCTCAAATTTGTGACAAAGTGATATTGTCCTTTTTTTCCGTTTTTTTTCAAGTCAAAATTCGAAGCTTTAAAATTTAAAATTTCGAAATTAAAAATATAAGTGTTAAAAATTTTTTAAGATAAAAATATGTTTCGAATATCAAAAATTCGATTTTTTTACAAAATTTTAAAACTTTCTCGCCCAAAATTCCAAATTTTGGCAATTTTTTCCCAAAATTTTTGTTTTTTGTCGGCAGCATTAAAAAAATGAATTTCTCACAGAATTTCAAAATTTTTTAAATTTTTTTGCTCAAAATTCGAATTTTTGTTAATTTTTGGTGTAAAAGTTGTTTTTTCCTGCAAAACTTCCCCTTTGTAAATCCAATTTTTCGAAAAGAATGGATTTTCTTCAGAATCGGAGAATTTGCTTTTTTTTCTGATCAAAATTCGAAATTTCGCTACTTTACAGAACTTCATTTTTCTTGCAAAATTCAATTTTTCCAGAACCAAATTTTTTGAGATTTGAAAAAAATCGATTTTTTTTACAAAATACGTAAAAATTTTTTTTTTTTGCTAAAAATTCGAGTTTTCGCCAATTTTTATTGTAAAATTTTTTTTTCTCCAGATTTTTTGAAATTGAATATTTTTTTTTTGAATTTTCATTAAAAATGTTCATTCTTTTGCCCAAAATTCGAATTTCGCCCATTTTTGCTGCCGCATTGGTTTTTCCCCTTGACTGAAATTTTTCTATAATTTCAAATTTAATTTTTTTTTTCAAAAAAAAAAGTTTTTCATCTCAATTTTTTTTTATTTAACTTTTTTTGTTTTACTTTTTTCCGTTTTATTTTTTTTTGTTTTAAAATTTTGTGAAATTCTTTTTACTCTTTTTTGTTGTTTTACTTTCTTTTTGTTTTTTTTTTGTTTTCCCAGAATTTTTTTTTTTTGCTTAAATTCGAATTTTCTCCTAGAATTCGCGATTGTCGTTTAATGTTGACGTACGACCAAACGCGCGGCTCTTATCGGCCGGCGCCCTACGTCGACGAATACGGCGAATTGGACGTCGGTTTTTCAAGTGGGTAAATGGAGAATTAGAAGTAAAATTTAGAGAAAAAAATTTCAATTTATAAAAAATTTAAATTTTTAAATTTCAAAAATTTGAAAAATTTGAAAAAAAAAAATCAAAAATTCCTTCAATTTTATTTTTTGCCATATTTTTAGTACAAAATATAAAGAATAAGTGAGAATTGTAGTCAAAAATTAAACAGAAAGTAAAGCATAATGCATAAAAAGTTAGAAAATTAAAAATTGTGTAGGAAAAAGCAAAAAAATCTATAAAAATTTGAAAAAAATAGGAAAAGTAAATATATATGAAAAATAAAACATTTTTTTTGTACTGTTTTTCTGTTTTGTATTTTTAATTTGTATTTTTTTCTCTGTTTATATTTTTTTCTTTTTTATATATTTTGTTATGTGTTTGTGCTTCTTTGTATTCATTTGTGTCTTTGCTTTCTCGTTTTTTTTCTTTTTTACTGTATTTTCCCTTTTCATGCTCTCTTGTGCATTTTTTTGTTTTTTTGTCTTTGTTCGGTGTTCATTGTTTTGTTCTATATATATATTTTTGTATTTTTGTTTATTTTATCCTTTTTTTTCATTTTTTCGGTTTCCTTTTCCTATTTTTCTTTTTTCTTCTGTTTTTTCCGTTTCTTCTTTTGTTCTCTTTCTTTTCTTTCTCATGTCTGTGTTTTTTGTTTCTCTTTTTTTTCTTTGTTGTTTTCTGTTTTATACCTTCGTGTTTCTGTTTTTTCTCTTTTGTTTGTTTTGTTGTCTGTATCTTCGTTTTCTTTTTTCTATCTTCGTTTTCTTCTTTGTATCTTTGTTTTCTTTTTACAATCTTTTTCTTTTTTTCGTACTATTTCGTTCTCTTGTATTTTATATGTTTTTCTGCTTTCTTTGTTTTTTTTTTTGGCTGTATTTTATTTTTCTTTTTCTAATGTTTTTATTCTATTTTGTTTTTTGTCGTTTATTCTGGGTGTTTTTCTCCTCTGTTTTTTTTTCTTCTATTTTTGTTTCCTGTCCTGTCTTTTTGTTTTGTTTTCGTATTTTTAATTTCTTTTTTTGTACTTTTCTTCTTGTGTTTCCTGTTGTTTTTGTTTTTTTCCTATCTTTTCTTCCTTGTTTTTTTGTTGTTTTTTCTTTTTTATGCCTGTTTTATTCTTTTTATTCTATATTCGTTTATGTATCTTTTTTGTTGTTTTATTGCTTTTTTGTTTTATCTTGTTTTTTACTGATTTGTTCTCACTTTTTTGTTCTATTTTTTATTTTTGTCTTTTGATCCAGTATTTGTATTTTGTTCTTTTGTGTTTTATTTTTTCTGTGTTTTTTTCTTTTTTTCTCTCAATCTATTCTTGTTTTCTTCTATATTTTTGTTCTCATTTTTGTATTTCCTTTTTTTGAGCGTATATACCTCTTCTTTTCTATGTTTTTTCTTCCCTGTAGTTTTTTTCATACTTTTTTCAAAAGTTTTTTTGTTTCTTTTTTTCTGTTTTTTTTGTTTTTGTATTTCTGTTCGTTTTTCACTCTTTTATCTTATTTCCTATATTTTCGCTTTCTGTAATTTTGTTTTTTTTTTTTTTGTATTTTCCCTTGTTCTGCGTTTTTTGCTGTCTTTTTTCATTTTCCTTGTTTTTTGTTGTTTTTTCAGCTTTTTTTCTCATTCTTTTTTCCTATGTTTCCTTGCTGGGATTTTTGTTTTTTTTTCATATTGTTGTTTTCTTCCTCGAGTTTTTGTTTTCCCTTTGTGTTTTTTTTGATTTTTTCAATTTTTTGTGCTTTTGTCCCCTTTTCCTTTTGTTTTCTTTCATGTATGTTAGTTTTTTTGTTTTTTTTTCGTTTTTTCCTTATCTCTTTATAGCATTTTTGGTATTTTTCTCTTTTTTTTGTTTTATTCTCTGTGACTTTCTTTTTTTGTGTTTTCTGTTTTCTTTGTGTTTTTTCTGATATTTTTTTCTTTTTTTGTTTTATGTTTTGTATTTTAATTTTATTTTTGCGGTTTTTCGATTTCCCCTGTGTTTTTTTATGTTCTGCTTTTTTCTCTGTTTCTTGCTTTTTTGTATTCATGTTTTCACTTTTGATATCTTGTGATCTTTGTTTATATTTTTGGTTTTTTGTGTCTTCGGTTGTTTTATTTCTTTATTTTCCTTCTTTTCACGTAGTTTTGTTTCCTTTGCTGTGTTTTTATTTTTAATATTTCAGTTTTCTGGCGTATTTTTCTCTTTTTTTGTGTTTTTCATCTGTGTAGTTTTCTTTTTTAAATGCTTGTTTTGTTTTGTGTTGTTTTCGTTTCTTTTTTCTTTTTTTTTGTTTCTGTGTTTTTTTTATGTTGTTATATTTCTGTTTCGTTTTTCAGTTTTTATGTTTTTCTTATATTATTGTATTTTTTGGTTTTGTTTGTATTCTTCGCCCCACTTTTTTTGTTTTCTTTCTTTTTTCTCGTTTTTTTGTATTTTTTGTCCACATTTTTTTATATGCTTGTTTTCTTTTTTGAGTTTTTCTTTTCTTTTTCGTATTATTTCGGCGTTGATTGTTTTTTTTTTGCATTTTTGTTTTGTTTTTTGTTTCTTTTTGTTTTCTTTAGATATTTTAATGTTTTTCTTTTGTTTTTTTTCAGGAAATCCTTTATTCCTCAACAAGGAACTTGGCATAAGATTAAAACATTGTGGTATCATCAAACCATAGCCGAAACTGTTGGTCACAGCTCGAAATGACGACCAGTGGTCAAATGATCAATTTTATCGCTTGGCAACATTTGTGATCATACTGTACACATTTTTTTTGAAAGAAATGCTGCTCATTTTGCATATTCTTATTAGCGTATATAATTAGTTTTTGCTGAAATGAAAACGTAAGATTATTAGTGATAAAATAACATTCATCAAAAATGACTGACAGGTGTCAAAAAAATGATCTCCTCTGATATCAACTGCTCATGGTCATTTCTTTTATCTATAACTATTCTGTTATAGATGAAAGATCTGTCTTTTCTTTTTTATTTGTCTCTTTTTTCTATCTTTCTTACATGCATTACTTGTGTTTTTGTTTTTGTATATTGTTTTTTTCTATTTTCCTTTCTTTTTTCTATCTTCAATGTTTTTTTCTTTTTGTTTATGGTATTTTTCTTTCCTTCTGTCTTTTTTTTTTGTATTTGTCTCTTTTCTGTATTTTTCTTACATGCATTACTTGTGTTTTTGTTTTTGTGTATTGTTTTTTTCTTTTTTTCTATCTTCAATGTTTTTTTTCTTTTTGTTTATTGATTTTACTTTCCTTCTGTCTTTTCTTTTCTGTATTTCTCTCTTTATTGTATTTTTCTTACATGCATTATTTGTGTTTTTGTGTACTGTTTTCTCGATTTTTCCCTTTTTTTGTATCTTCAATGTTTTTGTTTTGATTTATTGTATGTATTTTTCTTTCCTTTTGTCTTTTCTTTTTTTGTATTTTTCTCTTTTTTGTATCTTTCTTACATGCATTATTTGTGTTTTTGTTTTTGTATATTGTTTTTTTCTATTTTTCTCTTTTTTTGTATCTTCAATGTCTTTTTTTGTTTTGATTTATTGTTCTTTTTCCTTTTGTTCTTTTCTTTTTTGTATTGTCTCTTTTTTGTATCTTTCTTACATGAATTATTCGTGTTTTTGTTTTTGTGTACTGTTTTTTTGTGTTTTCTCTTTTTTTGTATCTTCAATTGTTTTTTTTGTTTTGGTTTATTGTATTTTCTTTCTTCTGTCTTTTCTTTTTTGTGTTTGTCTCTTTTTTTGTATCTTCCGTGTTTTATTTGTATTTTTGACTTGATTTATTGTTTTTTCGTATTTTTGTTTTTTTCTATGTTTTATTTGTATTTTCCTTTTCTTTTGTTTCTTCCTTTTTTGTATTTTTCTGTATTTTTCATTTTTTATTTGTATTTTGTTTTGCGTTGTTGTATTTTTCTTTTCTTTTTTTGTATTTCTATTTTTTTTGTATCTCCCATGTTTTTGTTGTATTTTATTTTGTTTTATCGTATTTTTCTTTTCTTTCATTCTTTCATTTTTGTATTTTTTTGTATTTTGCATGCTTATTTGTATTTTTGTTTTGGTTTTTTTCTTTCCTTTTGTAAATTTGGTTTTTGTATCTTACATGTTTTAATTGTATTTTTTGTTTTGGTTTATCGTATTTTGATGGTTATTCTTTCTTTTTTGTATTTTTCTTTTTTTGTACCTTCATTTTTTTTGTTTTGGTTTATTGTATTTTTCTTCCTTTTGTCTTTTCTTTTTTTTATCTTTCTTACATGCATTACTCGTGTTTTTTTTGCGCATTGTTTTTTTGTATTTTTTTATCTTCAATGTCTTTTTTTATTTTGATTTATTGTTTTTTTCTTTCCTTCTGTTCTGTCTTTTCTTTTTGTATTTGTCTCTTTTTTCTATCTTTCTCACATGCATTACTTGTGTTTTGTTTTTGTATATTGTTTTTTTCTATTTTTCTCTTTTTTTTCTATCTTAATGTTTTTTTTTGTCTGGTTTATTGTTTTTTTTCTTTCCTGTCCTTTTCTGTTCTGTGTTTTTTTTTTGTATTTTGCATGTTTTATTTGTATTTTGTTTCGGTTTATTGTTTTTTCGTCTCTTTTGTATATTTTTTTTGTAGCTTCATGTTTTATTTGTATTTTTGGTTTTTTTATTGTATTTTTCTTTTCTTTTTTCTTTTTTTTGTATTTTTAATTTTTTTTGTTTCTTCCTTTTTTGTATTTTTCTGTATCTTTCATTTTTTATTTGTATTTTGTTTTGGGTTGTTGTATTTTTTTTTTCTTTTTTTTGGATTTTTAATATTTTTTTGTATCTCTCATGTTTTTGTTGTATTTTATTTTGTTGTATTTTATTTTGTTTTATCGTATTTTTCTTTTCTTTTTTTCTTTTTTTTGTATTTTTTGTATCTTGCATGTATTTTTTTGTATTTTGCATGTTTTATTTGTATTTTTGGTTTTTTATTGTATTTTTCTTCTACTTCTTTTTTCTTCTTCGTATTTTTCTCGTCCCGCATGTTCTATGTTTTTATTAGTTATTATTTTTTTGTGTTTTTATTGTTTTTTCTCTCCTTCTTGTTTCTTTTTTTTGTTTGTGCCATGTTTCACTTGTAATTTTTGTTTTGGTATAGTGTACTTGTCTTTTCTTCTGTTTTATCCTTTTCTGTATTTGTCTTTTTTTTATATTTTCCATATTTTATTTGAATTTTTGTTTAGCTTTATTGTTTTTTCTTCTCTTTCTTTTTTCTTTCTCCAATTTTTTGTACCTTTCAAGTTTTATTTATGTTTTTCTTTTGATTTATTGCATTTCTCTTTTTTTCTCTTTGTGTTGTTTTTTTATCTGTATTTTTTTCTATTTCTTTTCTTCCGTTTCTATTTTTTTTCCTTAACTTTTAATTTTTTGTTGATTCTTTTTCATTTTTCTTCTTTTCCTCTTTTAAGTTTTGTGTTTTTTGTATTTTTATAATTTACACCTTTTCCTCGTGTTGTATTTTTTTCCCAGTATTTGTTTTGTTTTTTTATTTTGTCGTTTTTTTGAATTTATATTTTTTTTCTATTTTGTTTGTTTTTTTTCTTTTTTCTTCTCCTCCTTGTATTTCTGTTCTGTTTTGTGTACTATGCAGTTTTTCTACTTTATTTTTTTTTATTTTTTCTTCTATCTTTTTTGTTTCTTCTTTGCTTTCTCTGTATATCGTGGTTTTGTGTATATAATTTTTTCTCCGCTTTTTGTTCTATATATTTTTATTATTATTTCTTTTTTTTGTTTTTTTCATTTGTCTTTTGTGTTTTCCTCGTTTTTGGTTTTTTTGTATTTGTTTTTTTCTGTTTAATTAGTTTTTAATTTTTCTATCTTTTAATTTTTCGTTTTTATTTTAGTTTTTTAATTTCGGCTTTTCTTTATTGTATATTTGATTTTTTTTTCATTTTCTCTATTTTTAATTTTGTCTCTTTTTTCTTTTTATCTTTTCTGATTAGTTTTTTTGTTTCCTTTCTGTAGTTTTGTTTTATTCCTTATGGTTTCCTATTCTTTTTCGTATTTTTTTGTTTTCCTCCTATTTTGTACTTCTGTTTTTTTGTTGTTCATTTTTCGTCATAATTTTCGTTTCTTTTACATGTTTTCTTTTTTTGATTTTTTTTATCTGATAATTTTCTCTTCGTTTTTTTTATTTTTGTTTGCTTTTTCGTTTCCTTTTCATATTTTTGGGTTGTGTATATCTTTCGTTTTTCTTTTTTTTTCTTCTTATTTTTTGTTTCTAATAATTTTCTAATGTTTTTTCTTTCTCGTGCTTTTTTTCTTCTTTCTTTCATTGTTCTTTTTTTAGAATTTTTTTCCTCTGTCGAATTTTTCAGTTTCTCACTATTTTTTAATATTTTTGCCTTCTTCTTTTCTTTTTTCATAAACTTCGTCTTCGTTTTTTCTATATTTATTTTATTTTCTGTATTTATTTTGTTTGTGTATTCGCTATTTTTTTATTTGTCTTTCTTTTTTTTTAATTTTCTTTTCCTTGTTTTTTTGAATTTTTTCTCTTCATAACTTTATATTATTCAAATCCTTTTTTGTTTTTTTCCTCTTTTCCCTGTTTATTTCTTTGTGTTTTTACATACTTTTTTTCTTTTATGTAATTTTCTTTTTTTTTGTTGTTTTTTTCTGCTTTTTTTTGTAAATCATATTTTCTAGGTGCCCTTCGTTGGTCACCGACGATTCAAGGCATCCGGCCGTTGCCTGGCCTGCGGCTGCATCCTTTGCTCCCAGGCCTATTGTTGCCAGTGACCTTGGAATCGACCGGGGATCAAATTGGCGCCTGCACCAACCACGCCCGATGTTGTACCTTCGGTAAAGGCGTCTTTTGAGGTTAGTTTTTCGTGTAGATTTGAAAAAAAAATTTGAATTTCTGTAAATTATTTTAGAAAAATTACAAAAAATTTTTTTGTGAAATTATAAAAAGTGTAAAATTTAAAAAAAAAATTTTTGCTCAAAAATTGGACTTTTTTCTATCAAAATTCAATTTTTCCCCTCGATTTTTAGCTGCAAAATTTGTTTTTTTTCCTCTCGAAAATTCGATTTTTTCATCAATTTTGGTTTATTATGGAATTTTTTGTCTCAAAAATGTGAAAAAAGTGATATTTTCCTTTTTTTGCGCCATTTTTCCACTTTTTTCTATAATAAATTCGAATTTTGTCGATTTGGGGCTTCAAAATTTGTGTATTTTTTTGTCGAAAATTCAATTTTCAATAATTTTTGTTTTTCATCGAAATTTTTCCCCTCAAAAATTTGTGAAATAGTGACATTTTTCTTATTTTTGCCGCCATTTTTGACTTTTTTTCCACTAAAATTCAGTTTTTTCCTCGATATTCAGCTGCAAAATTGTTTTTTTCTTTCTCGAAAATGCGATTTTTCTATTCATTTTTGTTTTTTATCGAAATTGGGCCTCAAAATTTGGGAAAAATGTGATATTTTCCTCTATTTTTGCCCAATTTTGTGACTTTTTTCTATCAGAATTCAATTTTTCCTCGATTTTTAGGTTTCGAAATTCTTTCTTTTTTGTCGTGAATACGATTTTTCAATTATTTCTCGTTCTTTCTATTTTAGTTTTTGCCTCAAAATTTGTGAAAAAGTGATATTTTGCTTTATTTTTGCGTTTTTTTTTTACTTTTTTCTACCAAAATTCAATTTTTTCTTCGATATTCAGCTGCGAAATTGTTTTTTCCCTCTCTAAAATGCGATTTTTTCTATTCATTTTTGTTTTTTATCGAAATTTGGACCTTAAAATTTGTGAAAAAAGTTATATTTTCATTTTTTAACCCATTTTTTCACTTTTTGTTTAAAAATTCGAATTTTCGTCGATTTTGAGCTTCAAAATTTGTGTATTTTTTTGCCGATAATTGCAATTTTCAATAAATTTTTGTTTTTTAATCGAAATTTTTCCCTTAAAACTCGTGAAAAAGTGACATTTTTCCTTTTAATTTTGCGCCATTTTTGATTTTTTCTACCAAAATTCAATTTTTCCTCGATATTCAGCTGCAAAATTGTTTTTTTCCCCTCGAAAATGCGATTTTTCAATTTATTTTTGTTTTTTTATCCAAATTTTTGCCTCAAAATTTGTGAAAAAGTGATCTTTTCCTTTTTTGCCGCCCTTTTTTTCACTTTTTTTTATAAAAATTCGAATTTTCGTCGATTTTGAGCTTCAAATTTGTGTATTTTTTCGTCGAAAATTCCAATTTTTATAAAATTTTGTTTTTTATCGAAATTTTTCCTTAAAACTCGTGAAAAAGTGACATT
The DNA here is from genome assembly GCA_963922205.1 of Romanomermis culicivorax. Lineage (NCBI taxonomy): Eukaryota > Metazoa > Nematoda > Enoplea > Mermithida > Mermithidae > Romanomermis > Romanomermis culicivorax. Next base: position 741,056 of record CAWUHX010000118.1, on the reverse strand, counting down.
TTTCCTTTTAATTTTGCCGCCATTTTTGATTTTTTCTATCAAAAGTCAGCTTTTCCTCGATATTTAGCTGCAAAATTTGTTTTTGTCCCTCTCGAAAATGCGATTTTCAATTCATTTTTGTTTTTTTATCCAAATTTTTGCCTCAAAATTTGTGGAAAAAGTGATCTTTTCCTTTTTTTGCGCCATTTTTTTCACTTTTTTTTATAAAAATTCGAATTTTCGTCGATTTTGAGCTTCAAAATTTGTGTATTTTTTGCCGAAAATTGCAATTTTCAATAAATTTTTGTTTTTTTATCGAAATTTTGTCCCTTAAAACTCGTGAAAAAGTGACATTTTTCCTTTTAATTTTGCGCCATTTTTTGATTTTTTCTACCAAAATTCAATTTTTCCTCGATATTCAGCTGCAAAATTGTTTTTTTTCCCCTCGAAAATGCGATTTTTCAATTTATTTTTGTTTTTTTATCCAAATTTTTGCCTCAAAATTTGTGGAAAAAGTGATCTTTTCCTTTTTTTGCGCCATTTTTTCACTTTTTTTTATAAAAATTCGAATTTTCGTCGATTTTGAGCTTCAAAATTTGTGTATTTTTTCGTCGAAATTCCAATTTTTATAAATTTTGTTTTTTATCGAAATTTTTTCCTTAAAATTTGTGAAAAAGTGACATTTTCTTTATTTTTTTGCGCATTTTTTGAACTTTTTTCTATCAAAATTCGAATTTTCGTCGATTTTGAGCTTCAAAATTTGTGTATTTTTTTGTCGAAAATCCGATTTTTACAATAAATTTTTGTTTCTTTTATCGAAATTTTACCCAAAAATTGTGAAAAAGTGACTTTTTCCTTTATTTTTGCGCTATTTTTTAACTTTTTCTGCCAAAATTCAATTTTTCCTCGAAATTTAGCTGCAAAATTTGTTTTTGTCCCTATCGAAAATGCGATTTTTCTATTCATTTTTGTTTTTTATCGAAATTTGGGCCTCAAAATTTGTGAAAAAAAATGTAATATTTTTCTTTATTTTTGCCCAATTTTTTGACTTTTTTCTATCAGAATTCAATTTTTTCCTCGATTTTTAGGTTTCGAAATCTTTTTTTTCTGTCGGGAATACGATTTTTCAATTAATTCTTGTTTTTTCTATTTTAATTTTTGCCTCTATATTTGTGAAAAAGTGATATTTTGCTTTATTTTTGCGTTTTTTTTTACTTTTTTCTGTCAAAATTCATATTTTCCTCTTTTTTCAGCTCAAAATTTTTTTTGCGAATTTTCTATTATTTTTGTTTTTTTATCAAAATTTTTTCCTCAAAATTTGTGACAAAGTGATATTGTCCTTTTTTCCGTTTTTTTCAAGTCAAAATTCGAAGCTTTTAAAATTTAAAATTTCGAAATTAAAATATCAGTGTTAAAAATTTTTAAGAAAAAAATATGTTTCGAATATCAAAAATTCGATTTTTTTACAAAATTTTAAACTTTCTCGCCCAAAATTCAAATTTTGGCAATTTTTTTCGTAAAATTTTGTTTTTTGTCGCAGCATTAAAAAATGAATTTCTCACAGAATTTTAAAGTTTTTTATTTTTTTACTCAAAATTCGAATTTTCGCCATTTTTGGTGTAAAAGTTGTTTTTTCCTGCAAAACTTCCCCTTTGTAAATCCAATTTTTCGAAAAGAATGGATTCTTGTTCAGAATCGGAGAATTTCCTTTTTTTCTGATCAAAATTCGAAATTTCGCTACTCTATAGAACTTCATTTTTTTCTCGCAAAATTCAATTTTTCCAAAATCAAATTTTTTTGAGATTTGAAAAAAATGATTTTTTTTTACAAAATCGTAAATTTTTTTTTTGCTAAAAATTCGAGTTTCGCCAATTTTTATTGTAAAATTTTTTTCTCCAGATTTTTTTGAAATTGAATATTTTTTGGAATCTTCATTAAAAATTTTCATTCTTTTGCCCAAAATTCGAATTTTCGCCCATTTTTGCTGCCGAATTGGTTTTTCCCCCTGGCTGAAATTTTTCTATTATTTCAAATTTAATTTTTTTTTTCAAAAAAAAAGTTTTTTCATCTCAATTTTTTTTTATTTAACTTTTTTGTTTTACTTTTTTCCGTTTATTTTTTTGTTTTAAAATTTTGTGAAATGTATTTTAATCTATTTTTGTTGTTTACTTTTTTTGTTTTTTTTTGTTCTAGTTTTTTTTTTTGTTTTCCTTGAATTTTTTGTTTTGCTTAAAATTCGAATTTTCTTCTAGAATTCGCGATTGTCGTTTAATGTTGACGTACGACCAAACGCGCGGCTCTTATCGGCCGGCGCCCTACGTCGACGAATACGGCGAATTGGACGTCGGTTTTTCAAGGGGTAAATGGAGAATTAGAAGTAAAATTTAGAGAAAAAAAATTTTAATATATAAAAAATTTAAATTTTTAAATTTCGAAAATTGAAAAATTTGAAGAAAAAATCTAAAAATTCCTTCAATTTTATTTTTTTGCTATATTTTTAGTACAAAATATAAAGAAATAAGTGAGAATTTTAGTCAAAATTAAACAGAAAGTAAAGCATAATGCATAAAAAAAGTAGAAAATTAAAAATAATGTAGGAAAAAAGCAAAAAAAATCTATAAAAATTTGAAAAAAAATAGAAAAAAAATATATATGAAAAATAAAAACATTGGTTTTTTTGTTACTGTTTTTTCTGTTCTGTATTTTTAATTTGTATTTTTTTCTCTGTTTATATATTTTTTCTTTTTCGTATATTTTGTTATGTGTTTGTCCTTCCTTGTATTTATTTATGTGTCTTTGCTTTCTCGTTTTTTCTTTTTTACTGTATTTTCCTTTTCATGCTCTCTTGTGCGTGTTTGTTTTGTGTTTTATTGTTTTGTTTTTTTTTGTCTTTCTTCTGTGTTCATTGTTTTGTTCTATATATATATATTTTTTATTTTTGTTTATTTTATCCTATTTTTCTATTTTTTTAGTTTCCCTTTCGTATTTTCCTTTTTCTTCTGTTTTTCCGTTTTCTTCTTTTGTTCTCTTTCTTTCTTTCTCATGTCTGTGTTTTTTTGTTTCTCTTTTTTTTACTTTTTTTTTGTTTTCTGTTTTATGCCTTCGTGTTTCTGTTTTTTTCTCTTTTGTTTGTTTTCTTTTTGTATCTTTGTTTTCTTTTTAGAATCTTTTTCTTTTTTTCGTACTATTTCGTTCTCTTGTATTTATATGTTTTTATGCTTTCTTGTTTTTTTGCTGTATTTTATTTTTCTTTTCTAATGTTTTTATTTTCTTGTATTTATTCTATTTTGTTTTTTGTCGTTTATTCTGCGTGTTTTTCTCTTCTGTTTTTTTGTTTTCTTTCTTCTATTTCTGTTTCCTGTCCCGCCTTCTTGTTTTGTTTTCGTATTTTACTTTCTTTTTTGTACTTTTCTTTTTGTGTTTCCTGTTGTTTTTGTTTTTTTCGTACCTTTTCTTCCTTGTTTTTTTGTTGTCTTTTCTTCTTTATGCCTGTTTTATTCTTTTTATTTTATATTTGTTTATGTATCTTTTTGTTGTTTTATTGCTTTTTTGTTTTATCTTGTTTTTTACTGATTTGTTTTTCTATTTTTGTTCTATTTTTTTTATTTTGTCTTTTGATCCAGTATTTGTATTTCTTTTGTTTTTATTTTTTCTGTGTTTTTTCTTTTGTTTCTCTTAATCTATTCTTGTTTTCTTCTATATTTTTGTTCTCATTTTTTTATTTCCTTTTTTTTGAGCGTATATTCCTCTTGTTAGTACTCTGCGTTGATACCACTGCTT
>CAWUHX010000118.1:553077-737197 GCA_963922205.1 Romanomermis culicivorax | reverse complement strand
AGCAGTGGTATCAACGCAGAGTACTAAGGCAGCTCCTGCTTCCACTCACTGCGTGAGTAAATAAAATAATAATAATGAAATAATGAATAATAATAATATAATATTATTATGTAAATACGTGTCTGGCTGTGGATGCTCTCCTTTATTGGGCGTAGAAGAACAATTATAAAAGACCGACGCGACTCACAAACAACACACCAAAAAATAGGGGAATGATAAACATTCATCTTTTGGTTGAATCCTGACTTTGTAGATTCACCAATTTTGCATAGATGTGGGATTACTACTACCGTAAGTACATCCCCAACATCCCTCGGGCCTTGAAACTGACCAACAGGAGGTGAAGAAGGAAACTGTGAGCAGAACTTTTATCTTTTACAGTGTGACCTACTACTTGACCCCAACTTCATAAAAAGATTATGATCCAACCCTGAAGGGTGTACAGGTAATAATCATCATGACCTGACCCTGAAGGGTGTAGGGGTCATGACAACTTCAACGTCAAGTCTTTTTACAAGGTTACCCAGGTCTGTCCACTGAGATGCTGTGGCATGATCGATCATTGATCCAGCATCTCTGGGGTCGAGACTCTGGGCTGGCTTGACTTTCCCTAGCTATGCCAGCATGCCTTGAGGCTCCTAGGTACCTTCCTCCAGAATTGATCGTCTCGTCCCATTGAGTGATGTAGAGTGTCTTTGGTAGTAGCTTCCCAATCCCTGCAGTAATCCACTACTTCCATCCGCTTCTTTGCCCATTTACTTCACCATCAATTTTTTGTATGAAAAAAATGAAATACTATGTGATGAACAAATATTTACACAACTAGTAGGGCGAAAAATATTGAGCAAATTAAAATAGGAGGCACAAAAAATGACAAAAGAATAAAATATACAAGGCACCGAATAGGAGGCAAAAATTAGATGAGATTGAAATACGAGAAACTATAATAATAAATGCAAAAAATAAGTGAAATAAATTTAAACCAAAAAGTGGAGTCAAGCAATGAGCTTGGCCAAAAAAGAGGTTATGAGGCAACAACGCAACCAAAAATTTAAATATTATTTTTGTATTTTTGTATATTGTGATGTTTTTGGATTTTTGTGATTTTATTATGTTTTTGTATTTTTGTGTTTTTTGAATAAATGAAATTTAATCAAGAATGGATGATTTTAGACCAAGATTTTTGCAGCTAAAATTATTGTTCTTGCCCGCCCCCTTGCTGCTGGCCTTGTTGGTGACCTCCGCGACCTCAGAATGCACCAGGAGGGTGTTGTCCTCAGTATATACCTCGGCCACCAACATAACCATGGCTCTACCCCTGTGTTATGTTAGAAGTCTTTCTGCTAAAATCTGAGGATGTCAGCAATATGACTAAAGAGTCTATTGGCTTGTACCAAACTAGCTAGCGTAGGTCACTCAAATGAGCTTCCTATTGGTAAAGGCTGATACAGTGCAACAGTTCTTCAGCAGATCTAACACAACCTTCAGTTGCTATACAGCAACTGGAATCCAACAGCTTGCACCTGAAAAACTACCAGAATATTCCAGAGAACCTTACCCAATACTTCTCGTAAAAGTCGGGGATGTGAGATGCTGCTGCAGAAAAATATATGTGGATCAATATAAATCTCGATTGCCACTAATCAATCGATAAATAAACAATGATCAGCCGTCCCACTTTATTGGCGTAACAGAACAATAACAAAAAATGTCGGTCGGGCAGCTGGCACAATACACATAAATTTATAAGAATGATCATCACGTATCACATATTGCCTTATAAAGGCAGTCACGCCGACGTAATGACGCCTTCTCGCCATTTTCACAATTTGCATGGATGGGATGCCTGCTACCATAAGTGCATCCCCAACACCTGTTCAGATTGTTAAAATGAAACTGGCCTGGTTGGGCACCCCTTCCCCATCCTCCAGGAGCTCCCCTAGCACCCTGCCGATGCTGTATAAGTTGCTGTTGTTTGGGAATGGTTCTGGAGGCTTGCCCAATGCCAGTGCTGGGGCCAGCCCAGACCTGGTTGGTTACACCAACCGTGGCTCCTTGAGCACCAGTTTGACTGCTTGCGAGTCCAGCTGCCTGAAAGGTCTGTCCCGCATCATTCTGAACTTTGCTAAATTTAGCAGCAGTTTGAACAAAAGTTCAAAACAATCAATTTTACAGAAATCGGGAAAAACATAGAAAAATGAAGAACAAATTTTTTGCAGTAAAGATGAAAAAGAAAACAAAAATACGTAGAACGAAACAAAAATTGCAAGAGAAAAACAAAAAAATACATATAAAAGTAAATGCAAAAAGAAATTTAAGAAAATAAAAAAAGAGTCAAAAACCTTATCCTAATTCTACCGTTGGAAATGTCATGTGTAGGATGTCATATACAGGAGTAAACAGTACGATGAACGGTTTATATTGTAGTTATTGTACGCTCCACTTCTATGTCAGTTTCGGAAAAAAAACAGCATGATGTTATTGTTGTTTTGTTATTGATCATTTGTTAAGTTTTACTGTTATCTAAGCGTATCCAACGCAATTTCACTTTGCTTTACATCGCGTTCTTCTTTCGCGGAACGAATTTCGGAAAAAAATTGGGAGATTTTCTCATTCGGAGAGAAATCCCGCGGAAAAAAACATTGCTCTGATTTTGGAAACCCGATTTTTTGAGTTCTGGGCACTGTTTGTTTTCCACATTTGCAGTTTGCACTTTGCACGTGTGGAAAAAAAATCTGGAATGTGGAAAAAAATTTTGAGATCTTTCCACAAATGTGGAAGACAAATTTGGGGTTTTCATATTGAAAGAATGCATTTTGGTGCATTTTAGGAGGTCCAAATCTCAAAATTTTCCTCAAAAACTCAAACCTTCAAAACTTTAATTAGGCTACTCATTATGATTTATTACCATACATGTAATTGGGGGGCATACCTGTACTTGGGGGGGTTGGGGGGGGGGGACCCCCCCCCCAACTCGGCCAACCCTATACCCAAAATCATTTCCCCCCCCAACCCCCCCCCCAGTTGGGAAAAAATTAAAAAAATTTGTCAAAAAGTGTATGTTTTTTGGCCTTTTTTGGGAAAAATTTCGACTTTTTCCTACCCCCCCCCCCCAAAATTTCGGATTAACCCCCCCCCCCACCAACTGGTCGGAGGTCTTACAGGTATGTTGGGGGGGGGGAAGTGCTATGGGAACCCCCCCCCCAGAAATCGTCGACCATATGGCTAGCCATTGGGCGACCGCCCCCCAGGATTTTCCAATCCAATGGCTAGCCATATGGTAGCCGTAGGAACCCCCCATACTTTTGGTCGAAAAAATACTGAAAAATGTCCATTTTTGAACAAAAAATGGTCAAAAACGTCAATTTTCTCGGCGCTTCGCGCCGTAAGTACATATTTTATCATTTTTTAGACAAAAATTACTACTTTTTAAACCGTTTTTCGGACATTTTTCATGAAAAAAATCTAATTTTTTTTCCTTCAGGGACCCCCCCCCCCCAAAATTTTGGGAATTACTGACCCCCCGGCCCCAAAAAAGTGCTCCAACCCCCCCCCCCCCAGACCTCGGAGCTCCGTTACATGTATGTTTATTACCATTTACCAAGCTCAGGCGCGGCTTTTAGCATGTCTACCTTTACTTTACTTAACCTTTACTTAACTTTACTTCACTATTCACTAATTAGTGCTCATAGGTTCTAATTATCAACATATTATGGATTAATGTTTGATCCTGTATTGTTTTTTTCGATCATTTTCCCAAAAACTTTTTTGCGACCTTCATAAAAATTTTTTTGCGACCTTCGTAAAAATTTTGACTTTCATGTGATTAAAGTATTTTTAGTGTAGAAATTACTGAGTCGCTTGCTTAATTTTTTGAATTTTAGTTTGTCCGACTGAAAATTTATTAAATTCAGTGAGAAATCATCAAACTTTCTGTCTGGGAAATGAAAGGTTAAAAGATTCATTTTTCAGCGTTTTAGAATTTTAAATCCAGAAAAAATTTTCGACGCTGCGCGTCGAACACATTACTCTTGTCTACTCATCTTTTTATTTTCCCTCCAAAAGTCAAAAAATTGGGTTTTGAATGTCTAAAACTGACGCGCGGACCGAATGAAATATAAGAAAACTAGTTTTCAATGGTTTTTTCCGATAAATTTAAGCAATTCTATCTTTTTCAGTGTGAGCAACTAAAAATTTATCTGTGCAACTGAAATTTTTCCCCAAGTTGTACATTGCAACCTGGTCTGTGCAAAAAAAATCCTGCTTCTGGCTCATAGCTTTTCGGCCAAAGCTATAATTTCTTGGAATTACTATCTATGAACACAAAATTTAAATCAAATTTTTGAGACATATGATCAGAATGGTTATCAGAATACTTCAAAAGCTCAAAAACACTTAAATAAAGTGTTTATGAGCATTTTCAAGCGAAAAAACGAGGATTTTAAGAGGAAAAAAATTTTTTCCACATGTGGAAAAAAATTTGACCTCTTTCCACATTTGCGGAAAAAAGTTCTTAGAAAAAACAGTGGTTCTGGAAAAAAAAGAGAGATACGCAAACGATTTACTTTTTTTTCCGCATTTGCACTATAATGTGTGGCAAAAAAAATCGGGAATGTGGAAAAAATTTTTGAGATCTTTTCACAATCTTGGAAAAAAATTCTGGGTTTTGTTATGGAAAAAGATAAACTTCGATATGATGCATTTTTAGAAGGTCCAAATCTCAAATTTTGCGGCTCTTTGCGTCGGTTATAATCCTAATCTTTATTATTTATTACCGAGTTCAGGCGCGGCTTCTTAGCATGTCTGCCTTCACTCATACCTGTGATTGAGGGGGGGGTGGTCGAACCCTTACCCAAATTTTGGGACCCCCACCCCCAACTTGGTCGACCCTATACTCAAGCCTCCCCCAAACTAGGAAAAATTTGGAAGTGGCCTTTTTTGGGAAAATTTTTGAAATTTTTCCGACTTTTTTGGGTCTTTTCGACCCCTCTCCCCAAAACTTTCGGGTTACCCCCCCCCCCCCAACTGGTCGGACCTCTGCCGGTACAGGTGTATACCTTCACTTGTCATCTAATCTCTAAAGATAATATTTACATACACTTTTTTGCCAATTTTTTCTAATTTTTTCCAAACTGGGATGGGGGGAGGGTTGGGTATATGGTTGGCCAAGTTGGGAGGGGGTCCCCCAACCCCCCCCCCCCCCAATGACAGGTATGGTCCAAATTTATATTTTCGGACTCCTCATCATGCCAGCAGTTCAGATCAGTTCGAAAATCCAGGCGCTCGATGCGCCCGGAGACTCATTTGCATACATGTAACGGAGCCCCGAGGTCTGGGGAGGGGGGGTTTGGTGACTTTTTTGGGGCCGGGGGTCAGTAATTCCAAAAATTTCGGGGGGAGGGGGAAAAAAAGAAAAAAATAAAAAAAAAAATTCTCTCAAGGAAAAAAATTCGATTTTTTTTACGAAAAAATTCCGAAAAATAGTTCAAAGAATAGTAATTTTTCCCTAAAAAGACCAAAAAAATGTATCCATGGCGCGAAGCGCCAAGGAAATTAACATTTTCTACCATTTTTCGTTCAAAAATTGACATTCTAAATCAAAAAATTGACAATTTTCAGTATTTTTCCGACCAAAAGTTTGGGTGTCCCTAGGGCTACCCTATGGCTACCCATTGGATTGGAAAATCCTGGTGGGGCGGTCGCCTTACGGCTAGCCATATGGTCGGCGATTTCTGGGGGGGGGGGGGGGGGAGTTCTCAATTCTCATAACACTTCCTCCCAATTACATGTATGCTCATTTGCATAAAATTTATTCACATTTCGAAGATGCTTTGTGACTAATTGAAAAATGCCCCCTTTTTCCTTCAGGAATCGAATCTGGCCCATGAGCCTGACCCTAAAATCCAAGAAAATTGAGTTTCTAATTTTTTATTTTATCGAAATTTTAATTTTAAATTTTTCAATTATTCGATAAGAGTCTCAGAATTTTGAGATTTTGATCTTCGAAATTGTATCAGAATGAATGATTTTCGAACTGCTTATTTTGAACTTATCTCCATGATTCTACAGTAATTACTCCTCTTTCGATTCCGATTCCTAGAGAAAGCACATCTTTACATCTTTTTCATATAGTTTACAAGACAACTTGAAGTTTGTAAAGTGAATTTTTCGCCGTTAAGTCAATATGGATTGGGATTTATTTTCAAATCGAAATAATGATGACGTCATGAGGGTAAGTTGTCGAAAATTTCTAAATTTGAACATGTGCTAAAATTTGTCCAAAATTTAAATATTATTCACACATTTATTCAAAATTTTGTAAAATTTGAATTTTTTTCCCGCAAATTTTCTACAATATTGAATTTTAGCTCTCAAACATTCGTTTTTCCCCAAAATTTTGTAAAATTACTACTTTATTCACCACAAAATTTTTGGATATTAAATTTTTTCTTTTTGAATTTGATAAAATTTTGATTTTTTTATCGCAAAATTTAGTAAAATTTAATTTTTTATCGCAAAATTTAGTAAAATTTAATTTTTTTGATCAAAATTTCGCAGAATTTCAATTTTAATTCAAAAGTTTCATACATATGTATATAGATTTTTTCTTGAAATTTTGTGCAACTCTTTCAATAATCCTAAATTATTTTTTTTGATGTTTGAAGTTTTTTTATTTTTGTATTTTTTCGTGGCCAAAATTCCGTAAACTAGCAAAATTTAATATTTTTCACTCGAAAATTTTGTAAAAATACAAAGTTTTTTTCGAAGTTTAGTAAAATTGAAGCCATTTCAAGTTTCTATGAAATTAATCAAAAATTTATAAATAATTCGGATTTTTTTCCGCGAAAAAATTCTGTAAAAAAATTTCCTTGCAAGACTCCGTGTAAAATTTGGAATTTTTAGGAAATTCGAGAAATTTGATAGGTATCTCCAAAATGTTGTAAATTTTTTTCAAAATATGAAAATTGATTTTTTTCTTCTAGAATTTTGTGAAATCCGAATTTTTCACTCGAAGTTTTGTAAAATTTAAATTTTCTTATTCAAAATTTTGTAAAATATGATTTCACCCCCCCGGAATGTTGTAAAATTGGACTTTTTCCTTCCGAATTCGGCAAAAATTTTGATTTTTTCTTTTGATATTTTTGTAAAAGTAGAATTTTTGCTCGAAAATTTTGTAAAATTAAAATTTTTTTGCATGAAAATTATGTAAACTTTGAATTTTTTTCCTTAAGAATTTGGCGAACTTTAATTTTTTTCAAAAAAGCTTCGTAAAATCAGTATTTTTTACGCAAATTTTTGCAGAATTCGAATTTTTCACTTCAGAATTTTGTTGAATTAGAATTTTTCTTTTTTGTTAAATTTCGTAAAATTTAGATTTTTACTCTCGAGAAGCTCTGAAATTTGAATTTCTGTCCTCAAAAATTTTGTAAAATGTAAATTTTTTTTTGAAAATTCGAAAAATTCAAATGTTTTTTTTCAAATTTAATAAAATTTGATATTTTCTCATCCGAAAATTTGTGAAAATTCGAATTTTGTCCTCAAAGAAAAGTTGTGAAATTGGAATTTTTTCTAGGAGATTTTCTAAAATTAATTTTTTTCCTGAAAATTTATTAAAATTTGACTTTTTTTCCGTAAAAACTTGTATAAATTTGACTTTTTCTCAAAAATTTGTATAATTTGACCCTGTTTCCTTCAAAATTCCTTTAAAATTTGGAGTTTTTTCGAAATTTTGTAAATTTGATTTTCTTCCATTATTTCCTCAAAAATTTAGTAAATTCTTGACTTTTTTCTGGAAATTGCGTTGCAATTCTACTTTTTTTTTGTTGAAAATTTTGTAAACTTGTTTTTTTACTTGAAAATTTTTATAATATTTCAATTTTTTACCTTCGAAACTCTGTAAAATTAGTTATTTTACGCAAATTTTTGTGAAATTTGAATTTTTATTTCGAAACTTTGAAAAATTTGAACTTTTTTTTTGAAGTTTTATAAAATATGAATTTTTTCTTTCGAAATGTAGCGTTTTTACTTTTGACAATTTTGTAAATTTGATTTTTTCCCCTTACAAGTTTTGTAAAATTTAAATTTTGTGACGCAAAAGTTTATTAAATGTGAATTTTTTTCCTCAAAAATGTTGTAGAATTTTGATTTTTCTCTCAAAAATTTAGTAAAATTTCAATTTTTTTCCTTTGAAATTTGTGTAAAACTCGAATTTTCCCCCCAAAAACTTGGTGACTCTTTTTGAACATGTAAAATTTAATTTTTTTTCGATAGTTTTAAAAAATTTGAATTTTCTACTTCAAAAATTTGTGAAATTTGAATTTTTTTTTGTAAAATTTTGTAAAATCTGAATATTTTACTTCGAAATTTTGTAAAATTATAATTTTTCTTCCTTGTAAAATTTGAATTTTTTTCTGTAGAATTTGAAATTCTTTCGTTTGAAATTCTGTAAAATTCGAATTTTTTCAATTTTTTAGGAAGCTTCCGATATTCTAGACCGACTTAAATGTTCGACGGATCCGTCGGCGGCCGAATCTTTACGTCGATGGTTGGCGACGTATTTTTCATTTTACGCGCCGGAAATTTTCGTCGTCGTCGAACATTCTATCGTTTGCGACGACGATGTATAAATAAAAAAAAAATTAAAATTTTGTAATTTTTCAAAATTTGAATTTCATAATTTTTTTAAAAATTTGAATTTTATAATTTTTTTAAAATTTGAATTCTATAAATTTTTTCAAGTTTTAATTTTATAAATGTTTTTAAATTTGAATTTTAGATTTTTTTTTAAATTTGGATTTCAAATATTTTTTTTAATATCAATTTGTAACTTTTCAGATAAAAATTTCGTAATTTTTCTTTCAAATTATCTTTTTGTAAATTTTTTCAAAAAATATTCTTTTTTTGAAAATGTAATTTTCCATTTTTGAATATGAAATTTTTTTTGAAAGATACATAGTTTCATATTTTTTAAATATATATAATGTATTTTTTGGAATAATTTGAATTTTATATTTTTGTATATTTGAATTTTTCTCTATTTTTTAAAATTTTAGTCTATAATAATTTTATATTTTTTTAATTATTTTTCTGTTATTTTATTCAAAAATATAATTTTTGTTTTTTTAGAAAAATGTAAGTTTGTAAGTTTAATTTTATTTTTTTTAAATATAGTTTCATATTTTTTTCAATAGAATGTAACTTTTTTTGGAAAAATTTCAATTTTGTAATCTTTTCTAGAATTTAATTTTTTTTGAATTTTCCTGAAAAATAATTTATAATTTTTTATTTGTATTTTTTCAAATATAATTTTTTAATTTTTTTCAAAAGAATTTAATTTCTTAATTTTTTATTGAAAAATTTAATCTTGTAATTTTTATTTTGAAAAATTTAATTTTGTAATAATTTTTCCGTAATATAATTTTGATTTTTTTTTCAAATATAATTTTGTTAGTTTTATTGAGAAATATAAATTTTCATTTTTCCAATTTAAAATTTCTATTTTTTTTCTTATTTCAATTTTTTGCTTTTTGCTATAATTTTGTTATTATCTTTCATTTTCTTTTTTTTAAATGTCATTTTGTATTCGTTAAAATTTATCATGTTATTTCTTGAGGACAATAATTTTGTAAAAAAATTTTTGAAATATGGATTTTAATTTTTTTAATTGTTGTTTGAAAAATATAATTTGGTAAATTTTTTTTAAATTCAATTTTTAAAAAATTTAATCATGTTTTAAATTTGTTAAAAAAATTTAAAAAAAACTGGAAAAGTTTAAAGAAGAATTTTAAAAATATTTTTTTTTAAATTTTTTCCGTGAAGTAAATTTTTTAAATTTTTAATCATATTTTTTCAAAAGAAATTTAAATCCAAAATCGTCGATCCAATTTTTCGACTTTTATTTGACGATTTGAGCGAAAATTGGCGCGAAAAATTCAATTTAAACGAGCGAAATTTCGTTTCGAAACATAGCTCGCAAATTTGCGGCCGCCTTTTCGGTAACGGCGAAGCTACTTATTCCTGCAGGCGAGGAAAATTTTTACATTTCAGAGCTAGTTTACAATTTTTTTTTGTTTAAATTGAATTTTTTTTTTAAAATTTGGATAAAAAATTCTACGAAATTCATCAAATTTTTTTCACAAAATTTTACAGAATTAAAAAAAAATACTAAATTCTTGCGAATTTCTTTACAAAATTGAAAAAAAAATTTGTAGAGTTGTTGAAAATTCAGTTTTTAGGAAATTGAGAAAAAGAATTTCGCAAAAATTTTGTAAAAATTTTTTTTCACAAAATTTTTTCGGAGTCTGTTTTACGGAATTTTTGAAAAAATAGTTTTTACAAAATAAAAATGAAACTTGAAAAAAAAAATTTTCAAAATTCATTTTTTTACTAAATCTTCTAAAATTGATTTTTTACAAAATTTTTCAAAATTTATGTTTTACAAAATTTTTTGATTTTTCGTTCAATTTTTTTTTACAAAGTTTTTGAATTTTTTCCAGGACTTGCGCCGTTGATCCGACGTGCGTTTTTTGCTACGATTGCTTCATGAATTCTGAACACAAGAATCATAAATATAAGGTGAGTTTGTAAACTACGATTTTTTTGCATAATTTGGAAAAAATAAAATTTTTTTCAAAAATTCTTTTTTAACAGCAATTTTTCATTAAATTTTTTTTTAAATCAAAGCAGTCATTGAAAAATTGAATTTTCAAATATTTAAAATTGACACTCAAAAATCTAAAGTTTCAAAACCGATACCGAAAAATTCAAATTTTCAAAACAGACAGCCAAAAATTTGAATTTTCAAATTTTCAAAACCGGGATCGAAAATTCGAATTTTCAAAACAGACACCCAAAAAATTCGAATTTTCAAAACAGACACCAAAAATTTATATTTTCAAATTTTCAAAACGTACACCCGAAAATTCGAATTTTCAAAACCTACCCTCAAAAATTCAAATTTTAAAATTCACAAAAAGGAACTAAAAATTCAAATTTTTAAATTTTCGAAACTTACACTCAGAAATTCAAATTTTCCAAACAGGCATCCAAAATTTTAATTTTTGGAATTTAGACAATTAAAAGCTCGAATTTTTAAATTTGAAAAGACATCGAAAATTCGAATTTTTGAATTTTGGAGAATTGAGGATCGAAAAATAGGATTTTTAAAAATAAATGGAATTTTTAAATTTTTAAAAATTAGCACCTTAAGATCGAATTTTTCAATTTTCAAAATTTACATCCAAATATTCGAATTTTCAAATTTTAGATTAGACACCCTAAAATTCGAATTTTCAAGTCTCCAAAACGAATCCAAATTTTCGAATTTTCAAATTTTCAAAACAGACACTCAAAAATCTGCATTTTCGAAGATTTTCAAAACATACGTCAAAAATTTTAATTTTCGAATTTTCAAAATATACATTTGAAATTTCAATTTTCAAATTTTCAAAACAGACACCTATAAAAATTCGAATTTTCAAATATTCCAGACAGATTATCCAAAATTTGAATTTTCAAATTTTAAAAACATAACGTCAAAAATTCGAATTTTCAAACTTTTAGAAAAGACAGTGTAAATTGGAATTTCCAAATTTCAAAAATATACATTTAAAATTAGAATTTTTAAATTCTCTGAAACAAAAATTAAAATTTCGAATTTTGAAATTTTTGAAACATCGAAAATTTGAATTTTCAAATCTTCAGAAAAAAACATTAAAAAATTAGGATTTCCAAGTTTAAAAAATAGAAATTTAGAACTAGAATTTTTAAACTTGAAAAAGACGTCGAAAATTCGAATTTTAAACTTTTAAAATTGAGGATCGAAAAACGGAATTTTTGAATTTTTAAAAATTAGCATCTAAAAATTGAATTCTTTAATTTTCAAAACATACATTCAAAAATTCGAATTTTCAAATTTCAGATTAGACACCCGAAAAGTCGAATTTTCAAATCTTCAAAATGAATAAAGATATTCGAATTTTCAAATTTTCAAAATAGAAACTCAAAAATTGGTTTTTTGACAGATTTACGAAACATGCGTCAATTTTCGAATTTTCAGAATATACATTTGAAATTTGAATTTTCAAATTTTCAAAACAAACACCTATAGAAATTCGAATTTTCAAATTTTCCAGACATACATCCAAAATTCGAATTTTCCAATTTTTAAAACATAACGTCAAAAATTCGAATTTTCAAACTTTCAGAAAAGACATTAAGAATTAGAATTTCCAAATTTCAAAAATAGACATTTAAGATTCAAATTTTTAAATTTTCCAAAACAAAAATGAAACATTCGAATTTTGAAATTTTTGAAACATCGAAAATTTGAATTTTCAAATTTTCAGAAAAAACATCAAAAAATTAGAATTCCCAAGTTTTAAAAATAGACATTTGAAACTCGAATTTTTTAATTAAAAAATATCAAAAATTTGAATTTTGAAATTTTTAAAATTGCGGGTCGAAAAATGGAAATTTGAAATTTGTAAAAATTAGCATCAGAAAATCGAATGTTTCAATTTTCGAAACATACAACCGAAAATTCGCTTTTTCAAGTCTTCAGAACGAACCCAAATATTCGAATTTTCAAAATGGACGCTCAAAAATTCGAATTTTCAAAGATTTTCAAAACAAACGGCAAGAATTTGAATTTTCGAATTTTCAAAATATACAGTTGAAATTTGAATTTCAAAATTTTTGAAACGTACGTGAGAAATTTGAATTTCCGTAACATAACATAAAAAATTCTAATTTTTGAAACAGACACTCAAAAATTCGAATTTTCAAATTTTCAAACCAGCCACTCAAAAATCCGAATTTTCAAAATTTTTGAGAAGTAACATTAGAAATTCGAATTTTCAAATTTTCGAGACGGACAGTCCAAAATTGGAATTTTTCAAATTTTCAAAACAGGTATCGAAAACTCGAATTTTCTTTTTTTTCAAAACAGGCGTCAGAAATTCGAATTTTCAAAATAGACACCCAAAAACTGAAATTTTCAAATTTTCAGAACAGACACTCAAAAATTCAAATTTTAAAATTTCCAAAAATAAGCATTAAAAATGGGAATTTTTAAATTTTGGAAGCAAACACTCAAATTTTCAAAACATAAACTCAAAAATTTGGATTTTCGGATTTTCAGAATAGATACGCAGAAATTCAAATTTTCAAAATATTGAAAATAAATATCGAAAATTCAAATTTTTGAATTTTGAAAATGAGCACTCAAAAATTCGAATTTTCAAATTTTTGAAACATAAATTGAAAATTCGAATTCTAAAATTTGAAAAAAATTAAACTTGAAAAAAAATTTTTTAATCATTTAAAAATTCGAAAATTAAATTTTACACGTAAAATTCTTCATGTGAATTAAAAAATTTTTCTTGTTTCTTGCAGACGTCGACTAGCGGCGGCACCGGTTGTTGCGATTGCGGCGACGTCGAAGCGTGGAAAAGTTCGCCGTCGTGTAGTTTACACGGTGGCTGCAGCGGCAGCGGAGTCGTCGGCGACGGCAGCGAAGTTGTCGGCGACCCAAAATCGATAAAAATGGACGACGATCGAACGTTTCCCGACGACGACGCCGATTTTAAATTTCGCGCCAAAATTATTTTAAATTTTTTGCTACATTACGCCGTAGAATTATTATGCTGGGAACATTGCGATTTATTGCCCAAAAATTTATATTTGAGGTGAAATTTTAAAATTCAAATTTTGAAATTATAAAAATTCAAATTTTGAAATTATAAAAATTCAAAAATTTTCAAGTAAATTTTTTTTATCTCACAAATTTACAAAATGTTGTATTTCTCGTAAAATTCTGAAAATTATAAATTTTTGAACTTTAATTTTGTAAATTTTAAATTTTCAAATTGAATTTTATTAGGTAACTATTTTTTATAGTCCACTAATTTACAGTTTAAAAATCGAAAAACCTTTAGAAAATTCTAAAATTTTCAGAATTTCTTAAAAATTGTGTGTAAAATTACACTGTGAAGACGTGTATAAATCCAAATTTTACATTTTTTCGAAAAGTTACTTAATTAAAATTTGAAAGCAAAATTCAGCAAATTTGTAAATGTGTTATTTTTTCGCGAAATTCTGAAAATTCTAAATTTCTAAATTTAATATGATTAATTTTGAATTTTTAAATTAAATTTTAGTAACTCAATGTTTGTATTGTTCAGAAATTTACAAGCTGGAAATTCGAAAATAATATTTTTTCGTAAAATTCTAAATTTTTACCTAATGTTTTGTTTTTTTCCGAAAACTTTTTGAAATTTGTTTTTTTTCGTAAAAGTCTCAAAATTCTAATTTTTTAGAAGTTAACTATGTAAATTTTAAATTTTAGAATCAAATTTTACCGATCTAATTTTTGTATTTTTCACAAATTTACAGGCTAAAAATTCGGCAAAAATATAAAAAAAACAGGAAATTTAATTTTTTTCGTAAATTTCGGAATATTTATAAAATTTTGAGATTTAATCTAATGAAAATCAAATCTTAAAAAATAAATTTAATCAATTCATTTTTCGCAAATTTACAGTTTGAAAATTCGACAAGTATTCAAAATTTTACAAAAAACTACATTTTTTGTAATTTCCAGAAATTCTGAAAAGTTGAATTAGAATGACACTGAGAACACATCTATAAACTCAAAATTTGAATTTTTTCAAAGAGTTGCAGGAAAAAATTCAAAAATCCACAAAACGTGTAATTTTTTCGTAAAATTCTCAGAATTCCAAATTTTTATAATAAAGATTTTCAGATCAAAAACTGGATCTTATTTCGGTTTTGAATGATTTTCAGATTGAAAACTAAATCGAAATTTTATTTTGCATGATTTTGAGATTAAAAACATACTTTAAATTTGGATTTTCGACGAGTTTTAGATTAAAAAATGGATCAAATTCTGATTTTGGATGATTTTAAGATCAAAAAGCTGATAAAATTTTGATTTTGGATGATTTTAAGATCGAAAACTCGATCAGATTTCGATTTTGGAAGATTTCCAGATCAAAAGCTGGATCGAGTTTCGATTTTAAATGATTTTCAGATTAAAAACTAGATCTAAATTTGATTTTGCCTGATTTTGAGATTAAAAACATACTTCGAATTTGGATTTTCCATGAGTTTTAGATTAAAAATTGATCAAATTCCAATTTTGGATGATTTTAAGATCGAAAATTCCATCAGATTTCGACTTTTGAAAATTTCCAGGTCAAAAACTGGATCGAATTTCGATTGTGAATGATTTTCAGATCAAAAACTAGATCAAAATTTGATTTTGTATGATTTTGAGATTAAAAACATACTTTAAATTTGAATTTTCGATGAGTTTTAGATTAAAATATGGATCAAATTCTGATTTTGGATGATTTTAAGATCGAAAACTCGATCAGATTTCGATTTTGGAAGATTTCCAGATGAAACGCTGGATCGAATTTCGATTTTGTATGATTTTCAGATCGATAACTAGATCAAAGTTTTATTTTGCATGATTTTGAGATTAAAAACATACTTTAAATTTGGATTTTCGATGAGTTTTAGATTAAAAAATGGATCGAATTCGGATTTTCGATGATTTTCAGATCAAAAAGCTGATAAAATTTTGATTTTGGATGATTTTAAGATCGAAAATTCCATCAGATTTCGATTTTTAAAAATTTCCAGGTCAAAAACTGGATCGAGTTTCGATTTTGTATGATTTTCAGATCAATAACTAGATCAAAGTTTGATTTTGTATGATTTTGAGATTGAAAACATACTTTAAATTTGAATTTTCGACGAATTTTAGATTAAAATATGGATCAAATTCTGATTTTGGATGATTTTAAGATCAAAAAGCTGATAAAATTTTGATGTTGGATGATTTTAAGATCGAAAATTCCATCAGATTTCGATTTTTGAAAATTTCCAGGTTAAAAACTAGATCAAAGTTTGATTTTGTATGATTTTGAGATCAAAGTTTGATTTTGTATGATTTTGAGATCAAAAACATACTTCAAATTTGGATTTTCGATGAGTTTCAGGTTATAAACTGCATCAATTTTTGCTTCTGAGTGATTTTCATGTGAGAGGATTGATTGGTCGAAATTTGATTTTAGATTTTTTTCAGATCAAAAAACATATTAAATTCTAAATTTGGATAATTTTGAGATTAAAAACCGGATCAAAGCTTGATTTTTAATGTCGTTCTAATTAAAGTTTGGATTGAGCTTTGATTTTAGTCGATTTTCGGATCAAAAACGGGATCAAATACTGAATTTGGATGATTTTTAGATAATTTTGGATGATTCTCTAATCAAAAATTGGATAAAGTTTTGATTTCAAATGATTTTTGGATGAAAAAATGGATCAATTTTTGGATTTGGATGATATTTAGGACAAAAACTGGATTGTATTTTGATTTTGAACGATTTTCAGATCAAAAACTAGATCGAATTTTAATTTTCGTCGATTTTCGGATTAAAAACTGAATCAAATTTGATTTTGGATTTTCGTCAGATAAAAGACTTCATCGAATTTTGATTTTAGATGATTTAAAAATCAGGAACTGGATTAAATCTTCATTTTGCAAGATTTTAAGATCAAAAGAAGCATCAAATTTTGATTTTGGATGATTTTCAGATTTATAAAATGTATCAAGGTTTGATTTTAGTTGATTTTCAGATTAAAAACTTGATCGAATTCTGATTTTTTTATGGTATTAAATCAACAACTGGTCCAAATTTGGTTTTCGATGAGTTTCATATCCAAAATTGCATTGCATTTTGAATTTTGGATAGAATTTCCATCGGTGAAAGTTCAAGTTTTATATACAAATTTTTCACAGAAAAGAAATTAATTTGATAAAAGTTATAAAATAATATTAATTCAATCAAATTAATTTGAATAAATCAACTAAATTAGATTATTAATTGAATTAAATTAATTAAATTAAATAAATTCATTGAATTAAATAAATTAATAAATTAAATTAATAAATTAAATTAATTAATTAAATTAAAATAAAATTAAATTAATTTCATTAAATTATTTTTTTCATTATCAGAATCGTCGGCCCGCCTTATCAAACTATATTATTCAATGACGAATCGCACAGCTACGACGACGTCATAGCCACTCTGTGCCGATCGTTGAATGTCGCCGAAGACAAAGCGACCTTTTTGGCCAGCGTCGTCGATCGCGAAGGTCGTACGACGGTTAGATCGGGCGAAAACGACGATTGCGAACAAATTCGCGATTCTATAGCAGTAAAATTTGCATTTTTGAAAAAAATTTTTAAAAAATCAAAAATTTAAAATTTTGAAAATTTCAAAAATTAAAATTTGAATTTGATCACATCTCACTCACAACATGTCTAAATTGAAAATTTGATCTTTTCCGACATGTCATGAATAAAAATTTGATCTTTTCGATCCGAAAATTATCAAAAATCAAACTTTTATCAGTTTTTTCAACCTGAAAATCATCATAAATCAAAGTTTGATCCAGTTTTTGATCCGAAAATCATCAAAAATCCAAATTTTATCAGTTTTTTCAACCTGAAAATCATCAAAAATCAAAATTTGATCCATTTTTTAATTAAAAATCTTCCGAAATGAAAATTTGATGCAGTTTTTGATGTCAAAATCCTTCAAAATCAAAATTGTATTCAACTCTTTATCTAAAAAAATCCTAAATCAAAAATTAAAATTATATTAGTTTTTCTAACCTGAAAATCATAAAAAATCAAAATTTTATCAAGTTTCAGATCCGAAAATCATCAAAAATCTAAATTTGATCCATTTTCCAATTTCGAAGTAACCCGAAATCAAATCTTGATGCATTTTTTGATCTGAAATTCGTCCAAAATCAAAATTTTATCAATTTTTCAACTAAAAATCTTCCAAAATCAAAATTTTATCCTGTTTTTTGTCTGAAGAAAATCCAAAATCAAAATTTTATTTTGATCGCATCTCACAGCATGTCAGAATTCTAAATTCGATTTTTCTCAGACGTCAAGAATCAAAATTTGATCTTTTTTGACTTATCAAAAGTAAAAATTTGTTCTTTATCAAATCAAACGACACGTCAAATTTCAAAAATTCATCATTTTTGACATGTAAAAATTCAAAATTTGATCATTTTTGACCATTCAAAAATCAAAATTTGATTTGGATCATTTGTGAGAACTCGTCAAATTTTAAAAACTCACTTCTTTGACGTGTGGAAAATAAAAATTTGATTTTGATTAGATCTGAGAACAAGCCGAATTTTTAAAAAATCATCATTTTCGACTTATCAAAATCTAAATTTGATTTGGTTGACAGCGAAAAATCGAAATTTAATCAGTTTTGACATGTCAATAGTTTAAAATTCCATAATTTTTCACTTATCAAAAATCAAAATTTGATTTTGATTACTTCTGAGAACATGCCAAATTTAAAAAAAAATTATTAATTTTCGACATTTCAAAAATTCAAAATTTGATTTTTTGTCAGTCAAAAATCGAAATTTTCCTTTCTGACATATCGATTGTCAAAATTTGATTATTTTTGACATGTCAAAAATCAAAATTTAATCATTTTTTAAAATTTGAAAAGTTCAAATTTCATCATTTCTGACATTTATAAGTCGAAAATTAATTTGCACCAAATCTTAAAACGCGTAAAATTTCAAAAGCCCGTCATTTTTGACACTTGAAAAATAAAAAAATGTTTTTTCTCCTATTTTCTTCATAGGGGTAAAAATGGCATTTTTTTAACAATTGTTTTAATTGAAATTTTATTTTTGATACTTTTTGATCCATTTTTCAATCTGAACATGATCTAAAAATCGAAATTTGACGCATTTTTTTATTTCAAAATCTCTCGAAATCAAAACTTGATGCAGTTTTTGATCTGAAATTTGGCCAAAATCAAAATTTTATCAATTTTTTAACAAAATCTTCCAAGATGAAAATTCAATCCAGTTTTCGATGTCAAAATTATCCAAAATCTAAATTTTATCAATTTTTTATCTGTAAAAAATCCTAAACCAAATTTGATTCAGTTTTTGATCCGAAAATCATTGAAAATCAAAATTTGATCCAGTTTTTGATACGTAAGTGATCGACAATTAAAAATCGTATGCAGTTTTTGATCCAAAAATGTTCCATAATCGAAATTTAATCATTTTTTTATTCGAAAATCATACAAAACCATAATTTGATCCAGTTTTAATCTGAAAATTATCCGAAATCAAAATTTAATCCAGTTTTTGATCTGAAAGTCATCTCGGATCAAAATTCAATTTTTTTCTCGAAGTGGAAATCATTCAAAATCTAAATTTTTGATACAGATCTAAAAAGTCTAAATTATTGATACTGATCTTTTGATCTTAAAATCGATCAAAATTAAAAATTTGACCATCTATTTGGGGTCTGAAAATTATTATAAATGAAAATTTAATCCAGCCTTTTATCTGATTATTATCGAAAATAAAAATTTTCTCGAAGTTTCAAAAAATTAAAAAAATAGCAAATAGAAAAAATCGAAAAATAAAAAACAAAAATAGAAAATCTAAAATAGAGAAAATACAAAAATTGAGAAAATAGAAAGTTTATCATCACAAAAATAACAAATTCAGTTAAATTATAATGGAAAATAATTGGAAAATTAAAATTTTTTCATCAAAAATTTTTGACAAATTTATTAAATTATCAAATTTTTTTATTTAATTTGAATTTAAATGATTTTTAAAAAATTTTTCAGACTTTATCCACTATACAAGGCACGAAAGCGGCGTTGAAAGTCGAATCGATGAGTTCTTGTTTAATTTCCCATCAACAATGCGCCATAAAATTGTTATCCTGGTTGGTCAAATTGGGCCAAAATTTTGGTGGAATTTGTTTTTTAGAATTTTGTGTTCATTTATTATAATTTTTGCATTTTTCAAGGCCCAATTTTACAAATTTTAAACGAATTTTTCATCGAAAATGGCGAAAATTTGTCTTTAGTCGAATTCTGTTTGGCTAAAGATTCAACATTGTGGAAAAGTGAGCAAATTTTTTTCAATAAAATTTAGGTGAAAAAAATTGAAATTTGAATAATTTTGTTTGAAAATTTTGCAGAATTTCGATTTTTTTCGCCAAAATTTTAATGAATTTGAATTTTTCCCCTTAAAATTTTATAAAATTTGAATAATTTTATGGAAAATCTAAACCTGTAAGCTGGAAATTTTTTAAAATTTCAATTTTCCCCTTTTTTCTTCAGAATTTTATAGAATTTGTTTTTTTCCTATTCTAAAATATTGTAAAACGTGAATTTTCCTGCGAAATTTGGTAAAACTTGAATTTTCCCTCATTAACAGTTTGTAAAACGCCAATTTCCATTTTGATTCTTTGTGAAATTTGAATTATTTTCTTCTAAATTTTTGATTTTTTACGTTCCAAGTTTTATAAAAATCTAAATTTTCGCTTTCGGAGTTATGCAAAATTTGAATTTTCCCTTTGAGATTTTGTACACCTTTGAATTTTTTCTTTTAAAATTTCTTAAGATTTTGATTTTTTCCTTAGGAATTTCGTGCTGTTCTAATTTTTTTCAAAACATTATGTAAAATTTGAGATTTTCCTATTGAAATTTCATGTAATTTGAATTTTTTCTTTCGAAGTTTTGTAAAATTTGAATGTTTTTTTCAAAGTTTTGTAGAATTTGAAATATATTGGCTCTAAAAAAACCCCAAAAATTTGAATTTTCCTTTGAAATTCCGTAATTTTCCTTTGAAGCCTTTGTGAAATTTGAATTTTCTCCTCACAATTTTTTACAATTTAAATTCTTGCCTTGAAAATTTTCAAATTTCAAATTTTTTTTTTAAAATTTTCTTTCCAACATTGAAATTTTTTATTCAAGATTTCCTAAAATTTGAATTTCTACTTCGAAATTTCCGACAGTTTGAGTTGAATTTCTCATAAAAATTTTGTAGTTTAAATTTCTGGCTCAAAATTTTGGCACAATTTCAAATATTATTTTTAAATTTTTCTTCAAACTTTTCTAAAATTTGAAATTTTTCCTCAGAAAGTTCCTAAATTTGGATTTTTCCTTTGAAATTTCGTACCCAGTTAATTTTTTTTCCTTTGAAAATTTTGTAAAATTTGGATTTTTTGTACATCGAAAATTTGTGCAATTTAAATCAAATATTTTATTCAAATTTTTGAATTTTTAATTCTGTGAAATTTTTTTTTTATATTTTTTGCAGGCGCCAGAACGGCCATTCATCAATTTATTTTGGGTACGGTTTTGCTGGATTTCGAAACGAAAAAGAAATTCGCCCGAATTTTTATGAGGGTGAATTTTTAAATTGTTTTAAAATTATTTTCACTTTTTTAAATTTTAATGTGAAAAAAATTACACACAAAAAAAATTGCATATTTCTTAAATTTGAATTTCTGCCGATATTTTATTTTATCGAATTTTATTGGTCTTTATCTGCTATTAAATTTCTTGAAAAATTCAAGATTCGATCTAAATTTGATTTGAAAATTTTATAAATTAAAAAAAAAATTTAAAGAAATAGAAATAAAAAAATTGAAAATTCAATCGAATTGTAAAAAATACAAATTTGAGCTAAAAGTTGGAAAAAAAAAGAAATCTTGAAAATTAAAAATTTATAACAAAAATTGAAATTGAAAAAATATAAAATAAAAATTTGAAATTCACATTATCTATTATTTTTAATTTATTTACGTAGATTTAATGAAATTTTTTTATTTTTTCGCATTGGGCTCATGGAAATTATGCAAATTTCCGACTTTTACTCATGTTCCGTGCAAATTTTTTACATTGGGCTCATGAAAATTGTTCAAGTTTTCGACTCTGGTAGCATGCAGAATTATGCAAATTTTTGACTCTTTCTGAGGTTTTATGCAAATTTGTTTAAACTTAGCTCACGTAAATTATGCAAATTTTTGACTTTTGCTCAGGTTTCATGCAAATTTGTTTACATTGAGGTCATGGAAATTATGCAAATTATAGACTTTTCTTTATGTCTCATGGAAATTTGTTTACATTGAGCTCATGTAAATCATTCAAATTTTTGACACTTGCTCATGTTTCATGCGAAATTATGCAAATTTTTGACTTTTGCTCAGGTTTTATTCGAAATTGCTTACATTAAGCTCATGGAAATTATGCAAATTTTCGACTCCGGGTCATGTTTCATGGAAATTTGTTTACATTGAGCTCATGGAAATTATGCAAATTATAGACTTTTCTTTATGTCTCATGGAAATTTGTTTACATTGAGCTCATGTAAATCATTGAAATTTTTGACACTTGCTCATGTTTCATGCAAAACTATGCAATTTTTGGACTCTTGTTCATGTTTCATGCGAATTTGTTGAGATTTAGCTCATGGGAATCATGGAAATTTTCGAATTGGCTCATGTTCCATGCAAAATTATGCAAATTTGTTTACATTCAGCTCATGGAAATTATGTAATATTTCGACTCTAGCTCATGTTTCATGCAAATTTGTTTACATTAAGCTCATGGAAGTTATTCAAATTTCCGACACTTGTTCATGCTTCCTGGAAGTTTGTTTACATTGAGCTCATGTAAATAATTCAAATTTTTGACACTTGCTGATGTTTCATGCAAAATTATACAAATTTTTGACTTTTGCTCAAGTTTTATTCGAAATCGCTTACATTGAGCTCATGGAAATTTATGCAAATTTTCGACTCTGGGTCATGTTTCATGGAAATTTGTTTACATTCAGCTCATGTAAATCATTAAAATTTTTGACACGTGCTCATGTTTCATGCAAAATTATACAAATTTTTGACTTTTGCCCATGCTTCATACAAATTTGATGACATTGAGCTCATGGAAACTATGCAAATTATAGACTTTTCTTTATTTCCCATGGAAGTTTGTTTACATTGAGCTCATGGAATTTATTGAAAGTTTTGACACTTGCTCATGTTTCATGCGAAATTATGCAAATTTTTGACTTTTGCTCAGGTTTTATTCGAAATTGCTTACATTGAGCTCATGGAAGTTATTCAAATTTTTGACTTTTGCTCATGCTTCACACAAATTTGATTACATTGAGCTCATGTAAATCATTCAAATTTTTGACACGTGCTCATGTTTCATGCGAAATTATGCAAATTTTTGACTTTTGCTCAGGTTTTATTCGAAATTGCTTACATTGAGCTCATGGAAATTATGCAAATTTTCGACTTTGGGTCATGTTTCATGGAAATTTGTTTACATTGAGCTCATGTAAATCATTCAAATTTTTGACACGTGCTCATGTTTCATGCGAAATTATGCAAATTTTTGACTTTTGCTCAGGTTTTATTCGAAATTGCTTACATTGAGCTCATGGAAATTATGCAAATTTTCGACTTTGGGTCATGTTTCATGGAAATTTGTTTACATTCAGCTCATGTAAATCATTCAAATTTTTGACACTTGCTCATGTTTCATGCAAAATTATACAAATTTTTGACTTTTTCTCAGGTTTGATTCGAAATTGCTTACATTAAGCTCATGGAAATTATGCAAATTTTCGACTCCGGGTCATGTTTCATGGAAATTTGTTTACATTGAGCTCATGGAAATTATGCAAATTATAGACTTTTCTTTATGTCTCATGGAAATTTGTTTACATTGAGCTCATGTAAATTATGCAAATTTTCGACTCTGGATCATGTTTCATGCAAATTTGCTCACATTGAGCTCATGGAAATTATGCAAATTATAGACTTTTCTTCATGTCTCATGGAAATTTGTTTACATTGAGCTCATGATCATTCGAATTTTTGACACTTGTTCATGTTTTATGCAAAATTATGCGAATTTTTGACTTTTGCTCAAGTTTTATTCGAAATTGCTTACATTGAGCTCATGGAAATTATGCAAATTTTCGACTCTGGTTCATGTTCCATGAAAATTTTTTTAACATTGAGCTAATGTAAAACATTCAAATTTTTGACACGTGCTCATGTTTCATGCAAAATTATACAAATTTTTGACTTTTGCTCAGGTTTCATGCAAATTTGTTTACATTGAGGTCATTAGAATTATTCAAAATTTTGACTTTTGCTCATGCTTCATACAAATTTGATTACATTGAGCTCATGGAAATTACGCAAATTATAGACTTTTCTTTATGTCTCATGGAAATTTGTTTACATTGAGCTCATGTAAATCATTGAAATTTTTGACATTTGCTCATGTTTTATGCAAAATTATGCAAATTTTCGACTTTTGCTCATGCTTCATACAAATTTGATTACATTGAGCTCATGGAAATTATGCAAATTATAGACTTTATTTTATTTGCCATGGAAGTTTGTTTACATTGAGCTCATGGAAATTATTAAAATTTTTGACACTTGCTCATGTTTCATGCGAAATTATGCAAATTTTCGACGTTTGCTCAGGTTTTATTCGAAATTGCTTACATTGAGCTCATGGAAATTATTCAAATTTTTGACTTTTGCTCATGCTTCACACAAATTTGATTACATTGAGCTCATGGAAATTTATGCAAATTTTCGACTCTAGGTCATGTTTCATGGAAATTTATTTACATTGAACTCATGGAAATTATTGAAATTTTTGACACGTGCTCATGTTTGATGCAAAATTATACAAATTTTTGACTTTTGCTCAGGTTTCATGCAAATTTGTTTACATTCAGCTCATGGAAATTATGCAATATTTCGACTCTAGCTCATGTTTCATGCAAATTGGTTTACATTGAGCTCATGAAATTTATTCAAATTTTCGACACTTGCTCATGCTTCCTGGAAGTTTGTTTACATTGAGCTCATGGAAATTGTTCAAATTTTCGGTTTTTGCTCATGTTTTATGCAAATTTTTCTACATTGAGCTCATGGAAAGTGTACAAACTTCCGATTCTTGCTTATATTTCATGCAAATTTGTTTACATTGAGTTCATGGATGTTATTCAAATTTTCGACACTTGCTCATGCTTTGTGCAAATTTGTTTACATTCAGCTCATGGAAATTATGCAAATTTTTTACTCTTGCTCAAGTTTCATGCAAATTAGTTTACATCAAGCTCATGAAAATTATGCAAATTTTCGGCTCTCAAATTTCATGAAAATTTGTATGAGCTCATGGAAATTATTCAAATTTTCGACTTTTCTTTATGCCTCATAGAAATTTTGTTTTTTTTTCACAGAATTACGGTATTCTAGCGTCACATTTCGCCAAAGACGACCACGAACATTCAATAAGCATTATTTCCTTGACGGTTCAACTTTTTACAGTACCGACGATAGTAAATAATTTTTAATAAAATTCAAATTTTTAATTAATCAATTAATTAATTAATTAATTACTTTTTGTGTAATTAACAGGCGAAAATTCTAATTAGCGAAGAGAACGCCGTTTATTCGATTTTAGAATGCATATCTAAAGAAGGCGATAAATGTTGTCAAAATGGTAAATTCGATTTTCCGGCACCGGATCGTTATTTGCCTTTTCGACGAGTTTTGCATTGTTTTACTGATTTGAAGTAATTTTCGTTACTGTAGGTTTATGTTTTTCTGTATCTCGTGAACAAAATTCTAAATTCCAAAAAGAATTCTAAAATATATAAAAAATTTCTGAATTCTGAATTTTTCTAAGAATTTCTGAATTCTGGACAGAATTTTGAGTTCTCTAAAATATTTCTGAATTCTGTACCATATTTGTGAATTGTTTATAGAATTTGTGAATTCGGAACAAATTTCCAAATTCTAAATTAAATTCGGAATTCTGTAAAAAATTTCTAAATTTTGAACAGAATTCTCGATTCTGCACAAAACTTTTGAATTCTGAACAAAGGTTTTAATTCTGAAGAATTCTATGAAAATTTCAAAATTCTGAATTCTGTGTCCAATTTCTGTATTCTGAATTAAATTCTACGTTGTGTACAAAAGTTCTGTATTCTGAACTAAGTTCTAAATTCTGGAAAAAATTCACAATTCAGTACAAAACTTAGAATTTTGCTCATAATTGCTGAATCCTGAACAAAATTCTGGATTCTGTACAAAAGTTCTGAATTCTGAACAAAGTTCTCAATTCTGAAAAAATCATGATTTCCGTCAAAAATTTCTGAATTCTGTAGGTACCAAATTTTTGAATTCTGAACAAAACTCTGAATGATGTGCAGAATTTTTGGACTGTGAACAAAAATCTAAATTCTGAACAAAATTCCCGAATTCTTTGAAAAATTTCTGAATTCTGAATGTTGGTGATTTCTAAATTTCGTTCACTGTTTCTAGATTCTGTATCAAATTACTAAATTCTGAAAAAATTTTGAATTCTATACCAAATTTCTGAATTCTGAACAAAATTCTGAATTATGCACAGAATTCCTGAATTCTGAACAAAGTTCTAAATTCTAAAGAAAATTTTAAATTCTCACAAAATTATTGATTCTGAAAAAATTATAAATTCTGTACAAAATTTTTTAATTCTGTAAAAAATTTCTGAATTCTGAATTTTACTAGAGATTTATGAATTCTGATCAAAGTTTCTGAATTCTGATCAAAGTTTATGAATTCTGAGCAAAGTTTATGAATTCTGAGCAAAGTTGTTAATTCTGAAAAAATTCTGTATCCTGTGAAAAATTTTTGAATTCTGAATTCTGTAAAAACTTTCTTTCTGGACAAAAATCTGAATTATGTACAAAATTTCTGAATTCTGTACCAGATTTCTGAATTTCGAACAAAATTCAGAATTCTGTACCAAATTCTGGATTCTGAAACAAATTTTTCATCAAGATTCCTGAAATTTTCATCAAAATTTTAGATTTCTTAATTTTAAAAATTTTACGAATTCTAAAAATTGATGAATTCTGAGCATTCCCAGAAAAAATTCGAATTTTTGAACAAACTTGAATTTTTAACAAAAAATTCTGAATTTAAAAACAAATTTTATGCAAAATTTCTTTGTTTCCAAAAGTTTCCAAATTTTGGAAATTCTCAGAATTCTCAAAATTTCCCAAGAAATGAGAATTTTGAAAAAATTCTGATTTTTTAGCAAAATTTTTGAAATTCTGAACCATGTCCTGAACGAGATTTTTTGAATTTCTATCGAAATTTCGAATCTCCGAATTTTGAAAATTTCCTGAATTTAGAAGATTTTCTGAGTTCAAGAAATTTTCTAAATTTAGTAAATTTTTGGAAAAAATTTGATCTTAAAAAAATTTATCATTTGTTTTAACGAAACATTCTACAGTCTGGACCGAATTCTGAGTTCCGAAACAAATTCTGAGCAAGATTTGCGAAATTTTTGTCGAAATTCGAATTTTGAAAATTGATAAATTCTTGAAATTTAATTTAGAAATTTGAATTTCCAACAAATTTCTGAATTTTCAACTAAAATTCTGAATTTACAAACAAATTTTGAACAAACTTTCTGAACTTTCTGGATTCTACATTTTCGGAAAAAATTTGAATTTTGGACTAAGCTCTAAATTTTTAACAAAATTCCTGAATTTTAAGGATTTTAAAAATTCAGAAAATTTCCCAAAAAATATGAAATTTTAACAAATTTTTGATTTTTTAACAAAATATTCTGACTTCTGAAAAAGATTTATAAAATTTTTCTGTAAATTTTGAATTTATTAAAATTGATGAATTCTGAGAATTTACGAGAAAAATCTAGAATTTTTTGACAAACTTCTGATCTTCAAGCAGAATATTCTGACTTTACAAACAGAGTTCGAGCAAAATTTATGAATTTATGAATTTAGAAGTTTTCTGGATTTTAAAATTTTTAGAATCCTATAAATTTATGAATTCTAAAAATTTAATAGGAAAAAATGAATTTCGAACAAATTTTATGATTTTTAACAAAATTCTTTATTCTGAAGTAAATTCTGAACGAGATTTTTAAAATTTGTGTAAATTTCGAATTTCTGAATTTAAAAAAAAATTTAATTTTGAAAATTTTTTTGGAAAAAAAATTTTCTCATGTTGAAATTTTATCATAAACTACTTTAAATTTTGCTCATTGCAGATATTTATTGACTTTCGTCCCGGAAAAACCGGACGATTGGTCCGAAAATATGAAACAAAGTTTCTTGACCGGTTTCGAAAAATTTCTCGATTTATTGTGTAAAATGCAGGTAAGAATATTTCCGAAAAAAATCACATTTTACACTTTTTGTGTAAAGTGGATTTTTAGTGTAAAGTGCAATTTTGTATTCTACTTTACAACAGTACATGAACGAAATGGTACGTAAAACGGGCGAACACCAAGAATACGAAATGGAATGGGAAATGGGCTTTACACTGCAATTGAGAATGACCGACGTTTTAACATTGCTGCAACGTTGGATAGCTTCTAGTGTAAAGCGAAATTCAGCCTACTTTACACTCCACTTTACACCAACGTTTCTATTTTTAGCCACAAATTTGTAAAGTGTGTTTCGATAAAATATACGAACGATGCGTCGCCTTTAACGCTGCTCAAAAAATGGAAATGGTCGAAGTTGACGGTAATTTCTGAAAAATGTTTCTTGCTGACGTCAGATGCCGCTTTTTTTTCGTTTACAAAAAAATGTTAATTTCCAAATTTTTTTTCGGTTTACTGTAAAATTTCCTCAATTTAAAATTTCAAAATTCGAATTTTAATACCAAAAATTTTTCTACTTATAATTTTCCTCGTTTACTGTAGAAAAAAATGAATTTTTTCCTTTATACCGATTGTTTAGTGTAAAGTTATACATCAACTCCATTTTAGTTTACATCATTTAAGATCATGTGTTGCTGACGTCAGACATGGAATCTGAAACATTATTCCAAATTTAAGCAAGATTAATCAAATTTTGTATTTTTAATTATTTACTGTAGATTTGTACAGTAACTCATTTCTACTTTACACCATTCGGACTTTTGTGTTTCTGACGTCAGATATAAGATCTAAAAGATCAATGTAAATTTCGGCCAGAGAACTGAACTTTTTTTACTTTTAATTTCTTACTGTAGATTTCTACAAGTATTCGTTTTTTCTACAGTAACTCTATTCTAGTTTACACCATTTGAGCAGTGTTGCTGACGTCAAACATAAAATTCAAAATATTATTCTGAAGTTCAGCAAGAGAACTGGTATTTTTCAGTTTTAATTTCTTACTGTAGATTTCTACAGTAATTTCGTTTCAGTTTACACTACTAAGGCTCATGTCTTGCTGACGTCAGACATAAAATCCAAAAAATCATTCTGAACTTCAGCAGGAAGATTTTTCGATCCTGAAATCTCTAATGATTACTTTCTGTGGTTTACTGTAGATTTCTACACTAATTTTGTTTCAATTTATACTATTGTCGATTTTGTCGTGCTGACGCCAGACATAAAATCCAGAAAATCATTCTGAACTTCAGCAGGAGGATTTTTTGTACCTGAAATCTTCAATTTTTATCTTTTGTGGTTTACTGTAGATTTCTACAGTAATTTCGTTTCAGTTTACACTATTGAGGATTCTGTCTTGCTGACGTCAGACATAAAGTCTAAAAAATCAATTTTAACTTCAGCAGGAGGATTTCTTGATCCTGAAATGGTCAATGTTTACCTTTTGTGGTTTACTGTAGATTTCTACAGTAATTTCGTTTCAGTTTACACTATTGAGGATTTTGTCTTGCTGACGTCAGACATAAAGTCTAAAAAATCAATTTTAACTTCAGCAGGAGGATTTCTTGATCCTGAAATGGTCAATGTTTACCTTTTGTGGTTTACTGTAGATTTCTACAGTAATTTCGTTTCAGTTTACACTATTGAGGCTCATGTCTTGCTGACGTCAGACATAAAATCCAGAAAATCATTCTGAACTTCAGCAGGAGGAACCTGAAATCTTTTTGAACCTGAAATCTTCCATTTTTACCTTCTGTGGTTTACTGTAGATTTTTACAATAATTTCCTTTCCGTTTACACTATCATAGCCCATGTCTTGCTGACGTCAGGCATAGAATCTGAAAAATCATTCGGAATTCTACCATTTTCTCTCCAGACTGAAAATTTGAATTCTATTTTTTTCCAATTTACTTTAATATTCTACAGTAATCTTTTTTCTCACTGTAGTTTTCAACGTCAAAGCTCAAGTGGTCAAGTTCAATATTTCGAAAGAACCTGTCAGCATGCATATACCGTTAAATCGTCTTTTCGCGGGTAAAAAAAAATTTGAATTTTTAAACCCGCAGTTTTCACGTTTCAAAGTTGATAAAAATTTTCAAGGTTTTTTTTCTTTGATCAGGAATCTATTTGATCAAATCCCAGTTTTTCGAATGTTCACTTTTGGAAGATCAATTGATATGTTGGCCGAAATTCGCCGAATTTCCGCTGCGAATTCAAGTTTTGGCTGCGCAAGTTCGCTGCGGTTTGTGGCGTAGGAATGGAAGTGGGGCTAATATGCAGGTTAGTAGTTTTTTGTATGCTTGAGCCAGTTTACTGTATATCAAAAAATTTTCATTCGTTGTTTTTGTTTCTTTTTGTTTCTTGTTTTTGTTTCTTTTTTTCTCGTTTTTGCTTCTTTTTTTCTTGTTTTTGTTTCTTTTTCTCGTTTTTGTTTCTTTCTTTTCTTGTTTTTGTTTTTTTCTTCTTGTTTTTGTTTCTTTTTTTATCGTTTTTGTTTAATTTTTTCTTGTTTTTGTCTCTTTTTTTCTTGTTTTTGTTTCTTTTTTTCTTGTTTTTGTTTCTTTTTTCTTGTTTTTGTTTAATTTTTTCTTGTTTTTGTTTCTTTTTCTCTTTTTTTTGTTTTTTTTCTTTTTTCTTGTTTTTGTTTCTTTTTTTCTTGTTTTTGTTTATTTGTTTCTTTTTTTTGTTTCTTTTTTCTTGTTTTTGTTTATTTTTTTCTTGTTTTTGTTTCCTTTTTTCTTGTTTTTGTTTCTTTTTTTCTTGTTTTTGTTTCTCTTTTTTCTTGTTTTTGTTTCTTTTTTTCTTGTTTTTGTTTCTTTTTTTCTTGTTTTTGTTTTTTTCTTGTTTTTGTTTCTTTTTTTCTTGTTTTTGTTTCTTTTTTTCTTGTTTTTGTTTTTTTTTGTTTTTGTCTCTTTTTTTCCTGGTTTTTATTTCTTTTTTTCTTGTTTTGTTTCTTTTTTTCTTGTTTTTGTTTCTTTTTTTCTTTGTTTTTGTTTCTTTTTTCCTTGTTTTTGTTTCTTTTTTTCTTGTTTTGTTTCTTTTTTTCTTGTTTTTGTTTCTTTTTTCCTTGTTTTTGTTTCTTTTTTCTTGTTTTTGTTTCTTTTTTTCTTGTTTTTCTTTCTTTTTTTCTTGTTTTTGTTTTTTTTTCTTGTTTTTGTTTCATTTTTTCCTGTTTCTTTTTCTTTTTTTCTTGTTTTTGTTTCTTTTTTTCTTGTTTTTGTTTCTTTTTTTCTTGCTTTTGTTTCTCTTTTTTCTTGTTTTTGTTTCTTTTTTTCTTGCTTTTGTTTGTCTTTTTTCTCGTTTTTGTTTCTTTTTTTCTTGTTTTTGTTTCTTTTTTTCTTGTTTTGTTCCTTTTTTCTTGTTTTTGTTTCTTTTTTTCTTGTTTTATTTTCTTTTTTCTTGTTTTTGTTTCTTTTTTTCTTGTTTTTGTTTCTTTTTTTTTGTTTTTGTTTCTTTTTTTCTTGCTTTTGTTTCTTTTTTTCTTGTTTTTGTTTCTCTTTTTTCTTTTTTTTGTTTCTTTTTTTCTTGTTTTTGTTTCTCTTTTTTCTTGTTTTTGTTTCTTTTTTCTTGTTTTTGTTTATTTTTTTCTTGTTTTTGTTTCTTTTTTTCTTGTTTTTGTTTCTTTTTTTCTTGTTTTTGTTTCTTTTTGTCTTGTTTTTGTTTCTTTTTTTCTTGTTTTGTTTCTTTTTTTCTTGTTTTTGTTTCTTTTTTTTCTTGTTTTTGTTTCTTTTTTTATTGTTTTTGTTTCTTTTTTTCTTGTTTTTGTTTTTTTTCTTGTTTTTGTTTCTTTTTTTCTTGTTTTTGTTTCTTTTTTTCTTGTTTTTGTTTAATTTTTTCTTGTTTTTGTTTCTTTTTTTCTTGTTTTTGTTTTTTTCTTGTTTTTGTCTCTTTTTTTCTTGTTTTTGTTTCTTTTTTTTCATGTTTTGTTTCTTTTTTTCTTGTTTTTGTTTCTTTTTTTTTGTTTTTGTTTCTTTTTTCTTGTTTTTGTTTCTTTTTTTTCTTGTTTTTGTTTCTTTTTTCTTGTTTTTGTTTCTTTTTTTCTTGTTTTTGTTTCATTTTTTCCTGTTTTTGTTTCTTTTTTTCTTGTTTTTGTTTTTTTTCTTGTTTTTGTTTCTCTTTTTTCTTGTTTTTGTTTCTTTTTTTTTGTTTTTGTTTCTTTTTTCTTGTTTTTGTTTCTTTTTTTTCTTGCTTTTGTTTCTTTTTTCTTGTTTTTGTTTTTTTTTCTTGTTTTTGTTTATTTTTTTCTTGTTTTTGTTTTTTTTTCTTGTTTTTTATTCTTTTTTTCTTGTTTTTGTTTCTCTTTTTTCTTGTTTTTGTTTCTTTTTTTCCTGCTTTTGTTTCCTTCTTTCTTGTTTTTGTTTCTTTTTTTCTTGTTTTTGTTTCTTTTTTTCTTGTTTTTGTTTCTTTTTTTCTTTTTTTGGTTTTTTTTCTTGTTTTTTGTTTCTTTTCTTTTCTTTTTTTGTTTTTTAGTTTTCGTCATTACATTTGCATTATTTGTTTTTTTTTTGTTTTTTCCATTTTTTTATTTTCTCATCGCGGTTTTTGTTTTCTTTTTCCGAATGTTTCCTCACCTTTTTCTGTTTCTCCCGTCATTTTAGGACAATTTTTTCTGTTTTTTTCTTTATTTTCTATTTTGTGTTTGTCGTTTTTTCTATTTTGCTATTTATTTTTGTTATATTTATGTTTCTATTGTTAACTTTTTTACTTTCTTATCGTGTTTTTTCTGGTTTGGTTATTTTTTTAAAATTACTTTTAGTTTCTTTTTTTGCTGTCATGTTTTTTTTATCCTTCTCATCTTTTTTGGAAAGTTTTTGGTTGTTTCTCTATCTTTATTTTTTGTTTCTAAACTTTTTTGTCTTTGTTGTATTTTTTCGATTTTTTTGTAACAATTTTTCCTCATTTCCCTCCCTTTTTTACATACTTTCATCTTTCTTATTTTCTTGGCTTAGTGGTTGTGTAATTTCTTTTTACTTTTTTGTATTTTTTCTGTTTTTCGCTCTACTTTTGCATTTTTGTGTTTTTTCATCTTTTTTCTTTCTTTTCTACTTTTACTTCTGCGATTATGTCATAGTTTTTTCAGTTTGATTAATGTTTCAATTTTCTCATTTTGTTTGTTTTTTTACGTTCAAGTGTTTTTCTCCTTTTTTTGCAATTTTCTTTTTTTTCCAATTCAATTTTTCTGTGTTTAGTCTCTATTTCCTGTTTTCTCGTTTTTTGTTGTTTTTTATTTCATTTCTTCGTTTATTATTATTTTTTTATTTCCATCGTTTTTTTGGTGCTTATTTTTCCAAACTTGTTGTTTTCTTTTTTTTCTTCCTAACTTTCTTCATCTTTGTTGTTATTTTTTTTTGTTTTTTAGTCAAGTCTTGTTTATGTCTTTGTGCATTTTTCTCTGTCATTTTTTGTTTTTGGTTCTTTTTTTCTACTTTTGTAATTTTGTGTTTTTGTCACGATTTTTTTGCCAATTTTTCTCTTCTTCCTTCTACCTTTGTGTTTTTGTGTTTTTTTAGCATTTTTCGCATGTATTGTTTATTTTTTCGATTTGTTTTTTTCTCCTTTTTCTGCTTTGTTTTTCTCGTTGTTTTTTATTTAGCTATTTTCTTTTTTCTCTTTTTACTTCTATCTTTTTTTGCTCAGGATTTTTTGTTATTCCTTATTATGTTTTTTGTGCTTTTCTTTTTTACATTTTTGTGTATATTTTTTCCTTTTCTGCTATTTTCTTCTTTTGATTTACTCATCGTTTTTTGGTTCTTTTATTTTTTAATTAATTTTTCTTTAGTTTTATTTTGTTCTGCTTTTTTGCATATTTTTTGTCGTTTTTCTTTTTTTCTTGTTTTTCCTATTTTTTTAATTATTTATCCGTTTTTCGAATTTTGTGCTTATTTTTATGCGTTTTATTTTTCTTTTATTTCCGTTTTTGATCAATTTTCTTGTTTTGTTTTTTTTATTTCTTTTCTTTTCCTACTATTTTTTTATATTTTTTGGTGCTCATTTTTTCCTAATTTTTTCATTATTTTTTTCTATATTTATATTACTCTGTTTTTGCCGACTTTTTGCGTTTTTTCTTTGTTTTTGTTTGCCTATTTTTATGTTGTCGTTTTTAATTTTTGTAATCTTTATTGTATATTTTTTGTCTTTTGATTTATTTCTTTTTCTATTTAATCTCACTTTTTTTCCTTTTCCTTGTTTGTGTTCTTTCTATTTTTTTGTTTCTTGTTGTTTTTATTTCTTTTTTTTTATGTTTTTGTAGTTTCTTCTTTTTTCAGCTTTATAACTACGTTTTGCCTCACGTCCGACGGGAAATGAACGACAAAGATTTGCTCCTGCTACAAGTAAATATCACAATTCTATTTTCTATATACAAAAAAGAGAAAAACATAAAAACCAATACAACAAAACAAAAAAAAATGTTCAAAAATTTCAAATTTTGAATTTTTTTTTAAATTGAATAAAAAATATTAAAATTTGTAAAATTTTTCTAAAATCTTAAATTTTTGAATTTTCTCAAAATTTCAAAATTAGTCCGACTAATTTGCATAATTTTTACGCAGATTAGCGCCGCAAGAACGGACGCCGATGAATTTTTGATCGCTTTGATTCACAAATTTAATTTGGGTCATTGGATCGCGTAAATTTTTGTTTATATAATTCTTTACTATGTTTGTTTTTTTGAATTTTTTCTCTTTCTTTTTTTATCAACAGATCTTTCGAAAGTACGCGCGATTTTAGAGACGAAAATAATAAAGTTTTGTCTTATATTTTCGACGAATTTTTACAATTGTTGATCGTTTTGATTGGTGAGAAATTTTTTTTTGTTATTTTTCTCTGTTTATTGTTTTTTATTTTTTCCTTTTTAAGTTTTTTTCATCGTTTTTTTGAGTATTTTACTTTATGCTGTTATTTTCTAGGTTTTTCGTCATTTTTTTCTAATCTTTTTTTTTCCTTTGTTTTTTTTTTGTTTTTCTTTTTACTGTTTTCTTTTTGTTTTTAATTTTTTTCATATTTTTTGCCTTTATTTTTCACTTATTAATTTTTAAAATATTCTATGCAGTTTTTTTAAGTTTTTTGTCATAAAGTTTATTTTTCCTTATTGTTTTGTTTTCCTTTGTTTTATTCACGTTTATCTTTTTTTATTTTTCTTACTTTTTCGTTTTTTTCATGCATACATTTTTTTAGTTTTTATTTTATGCTGTTATTTTCAAAGTTTTTCGTCATGAAGTTCCTTTTTTCCAACTTTTTTTCTTTGCTTTGTTCTTTCTTTTTGTTTTTTTCATTTTTTTGTTTTTTATTATTTATATTTTTAGCGTTTTTTTATAATATTCTATGCTGTTTTTTAAGTTTTTTGTCATAAAGTTCATTTTTCCTTATTGTTTTGTTTTCCTTTGTTTTTATCACGTTTATCTTTTTTTTCATTTTTCTTACTTTTTCGTTTATTTTCATGCATATATTTTTCTAGTTTTTATTTTATTCTGTTATTTTCGACGAATTTTTACAATTGTTGATCGTTTTGATTGGTGAGAAATTTTTTTTTTATTTTTTTCCGTTTACTTTTTTCATTTTTTTGTTTTTTATTTTTTTTCCTTTTTAAGTTTTTTTTCATCAATTTTTTAAGTATTTTGCTTTATGCTGTTATTTTCTAGGTTTTTCGTCATTTTTTTCTAATCTTTTCTTTTCCTTTGTTTTTTTTGTTTTTCTTTTTACTGTTTTCTTTTTTTTTGTTTTTTTTTCATATTTTTCGCGCTCATTTTTCACTCATTAATCTTTATAATATTCTATACTGTTTTTTAAGTTTTTTGTCATAAAGTTCATTTTTCCTTATTGTTTTGTTTTCTTTTGTTTTTTTACGTTTATCTTTTTTTTATTTTTCTTACTTTTTCGTTTATTTTCATGCATACCTTTTTTTACTTTTTATTTTATGCTATTATTTCCGAAGTTTTTCGTCATGAAGTTCCTTTTTTCCAACTTTTTTCTTTTCTTTGTTCTTTCTTTTTGTTTTTTTCATTTTTTTTGTTTTTTATTTTTTATATTTTTCGCGTTTTTTTATAATATTCTATGCTGTTTTTTTAAGTTTTTGTCATAAAGTTCATTTTTTCTTATTGTTTTGTTTTCCTTTGTTTTTATCACGTTTATCTTTTTTTCATTTTTCTTACTTTTTCGTTTATTTTCATGCATACATTTTTTTACTTTTTATTTTATGCTGTTATTTCCGAAGTTTTTCGTCATGAAGTTCCTTTTTTCCTAACTTATTTCTTTTTTTTTTGCTTTTCCTTTTTTCATTTTTTCATTTTCTAGTTTTCTTATACTTTTTTCGTTATTTTTCCATTTATCAATTCCAATACTTTATTTTATGCTGTTGTTTTCTATGTTTTTCGTCTTAAAGTTCCTGTTTTTCTCTTTTTCTAACTTTTTTCTTTTCGTAAATTTTTTTCTTTTTACTTTTTTTTCAATTTTTTTCAATTTTTTTCGTTTATTTTTCATTCATTTTTTCAATTTTTCGTCATTATTCTCAGTTTTTTATTTTTTTATTCTTTTCTTTTCTTTTAATTTTCGTTTTTTACTCTTTTAGGATTTTTTCTCACTGTTGAACTTTTTGATTGATTAATTTCTCATTTTTTTCTATTTTTTCACTTTTTATATTAATTTTTCCGGTGTTTCATTATCAGTTTAGTTTTTTTCCGGATTTTTTTTTGTCTTCATTTTCATTTACTTTTCTGCTTTTTTTCTTCGTATTTTTTCATTTTAAATTTTTTTGTGTTTTTTCCTTATTTTTTAAAGTTTGTCTACTTTTTGTGTCTAGATTTTGTTTCTTTTTTATTTTTTTTTATTTTTTACCATCTTTTTCGTTTTTCATTTTTTTTCTGAGTTTTTCTTAATTAGTTTGAGTTATTCTAGTTTTTTTACGATTTTTTGTCCAGATTTTGTTTTTTTTCTTTTATTCTTTCAATTTTTCGTGTTGAACTTTTTTGCTTGTTTTTTCTCCATTTTTTTATTTTATCATCTTTTCAGTAATTTTTTTATATGCTTTCTCAAGTTTTT
The DNA here is from genome assembly GCA_963922205.1 of Romanomermis culicivorax. Classification (NCBI taxonomy): domain Eukaryota; kingdom Metazoa; phylum Nematoda; class Enoplea; order Mermithida; family Mermithidae; genus Romanomermis; species Romanomermis culicivorax. The sequence goes on along the minus strand of CAWUHX010000118.1, from coordinate 700,043 downwards.
CGTCACTAGTCTCATTTCTCTTAGTTTTCTCTACGTTTCTGTTTTTTTCTTTTTCACTTTTTTTAATTGTTTAGTTTTTTTAACTTTTATTTGTTTTATTCATTTTTCATTTTAATTTTTTTTTGTTTTTTCGTTTTTATATTTTTATCGCTTTTTTCGTATTTAATATTTTTTTAATTCTTCGTAATTCGTTTGATTTCTTTACATTCTTTCTTTGTACGTTTCTTTTTTCTTCTGTTTTTTTCCTTTCTACTTTTTTTCTTTCATTTTTTTCCATTTTAATCGTTTTTGTTTCTTTTTTCTTTTTTTTCTCGCCACTTTTGCTCATTATTTTGTATCTTTTCATCATTTTTCATTCCTTTTTTTGGTGTTTTTCTCAATTTTTTAATTTCTGCTTATTCCTTTTTTTTTGTTCAAAACCTTCTATTTTTCTGTTTGTATTTGAATTTTTTGATTTTTTATAGTTTTCTGTTATGTTTTGTTTTTTCGACGGTTTTTATTGCTTTTCTCACTTTTTCTTTTGTCTGTTTTTTAATTTATTTGTGTTTGATTTTTGTTTTTTTTCTATATTTTCTATATTTTTTTTTACTTTTTACATTTTATCAATTTTTTTTCTTTTCTTTTTTTCTTTTTTATGTTTTTTTATAGCCGAAAGATACACGGCCAAAAATGTAGCTTGGCGAACGACGACCAAAGACGCTTTGAGGTATTTGTTTGTTCAAAAATTGTGCCAAGGTCCGACGCCGTTTAGCAAATTGGAGAGGTGTATTCCGGATTACGAGGAACAAGATAGTTTGTTGGCCGACGAAATTGTACGATCGATCGCAGATTTCAAGTATAATTTTATAACTACAGTATAATATGCAAATTTTTAAATTTGTAAAGTTACATTATCCTTTGAAAATTTTGAATTTTAGAATATAACGGTATAATATGCAAATTTTTAAAGTTGTAAAGTTGCATTATCCTGGGCGAATTTTGGAATCGGCAACGTAACGGTGTAATATGCAAATTTTAAATTTTAGAAAGATAACAGTGTAATATGCAAATTTAGAATTTTAGAATATATGTAACGGTACAATATGCAAATTTTTCAATTTGTAAAGTTACATTGTCCTATGCAAATTTTGGATATCTAGAACATAACGGTATAATATGCAAATTTTGAATTTTAAACCATAACGACATAATATGCAAATTTAGAATTTTAGAATATAACGGTTGCATTATCCTATGCAAATTTTGAAATCTGGAACATAACGGGATAACATGCAAATTTTAAATTTTAAAAAGATAACAGTGTAATATGCAAATTTAGAATTTTAAACCATAACGACATAATATGCAAATTTAGAATTTTAGAATATAACGGTTGCATTATCCTATGCAAATTTTGAAATCTAGAACATAACGGTATAATATGCAAATTTTGAATTTTAAACCATAACGACATAATATGCAAATTTAGAATTTTAGAATATAACGGTTGCATTATCCTATGCAAATTTTGAAATCTGGAACATAACGGGATAATATGCAAATTTTAAATTTTAGAAAGATAACAGTGTAATATGCAAATTTAGAATTTTAAACCATAACGACATAATATGCAAATTTAGAATTTTAGAATATAACGGTTGCATTATCCTATGCAAATTTTGAAATCTGGAACATAACGGGATAATATGCAAATTTTAAATTTTAAAAAGATAACAGTGTAATATGCAAATTTAGAATTTTAGAATATATGTAACGGTACAATATGCAAATTTTTCAATTTGTAAAGTTGCATTGTCCTATGCAAATTTTGGAATCTAGAACATAACGGTATAATATGCAAATTTTGAATTTTAAACCATAACGACATAATATGCAAATTTAGAATTTTAGAATATAACGGTTGCATTATCCTATGCAAATTTTGAAATCTGGAACATAACGGGATAATATGCAAATTTTAAATTTTAAAAAGATAACAGTGTAATATGCAAATTTAGAATTTTAGAATATATGTAACGGTACAATATGCAAATTTTTCAATTTGTAAAGTTGCATTGTCCTATGCAAATTTTGGAATCTAGAACATAACGGTATAATATGCAAATTTTGAATTTTAAAACATAACGACATAATATGCAAATTTAGAATTTTAGAATATAACGCTATAATATGCAAATTTTTAAAGTTGTAAAGTTGCATTATCCTATGCAAATTTTGAAATCTGGAACATAACGGGATAATATGCAAATTTTAAATTTTAAAAAGATAACAGTGTAATATGCAAATTTAGAATTTTAGAATATATGTAACGGTACAATATGCAAATTTTTCAATTTGTAAAGTTGCATTATCCTATGCAAATTTTGAAATCTGGAACATAACGGGATATTATGCAAATTTTGAATTTTAAAACATAACGACATAATATGCAAATTTAGAATTTTAGAATATAACGCTATAATATGCAAATTTTTAAAGTTGTAAAGTTGCATTATTCTATGCAAATTTTGAAATCTGGAACATAACGGGATATTATGCAAATTTTGAATTTTAAAACATAACGACATAATATGCAAATTTAGAATTTTAGAATATAACGCTATAATATGCAAATTTTTAAAGTTGTAAAGTTGCATTATTCTATGCAAATTTTGAAATCTGGAACATAACGGGATATTATGCAAATTTTGAATTTTAAAACATAACGACATACTATGCAAATTTAGAATTTTAGGATATAACGACATAATATGCAAATTTAGAAATTTCGAATATAACGGTATAATACGCAAATTTTTGAATTTGTAAAGTTACATGATTATGTGTAAATTTTGAACTGTAGAACATATGGTATAATATGCAAATTTTGATTCTCTGAACATAGCAGCATTATATGCAAATTTTTAAATTTGTAAAGTTACATTATCCTGGGCGAATTTTGAAATCGGAAACGTAGCAGCATAATATGCAAATTTTGCATTTCAGAACATAACGGTATAATATGCAAATTTTTAAATTTGTAAAGTTACATTATTATGTGTAAATTTTGAACTGTAGAACATAACGGTATAATATGCAAATTTTAAAATTTGTAAAGTTAAATTATCCTGGGCGAATTTTGAAATCTGGAACATAACGATATAATATGCTAATTTTGCTATTTTAGAACATAATGGTATAATATGCAAATTTTTTAATTTGTAAAGTTACATTATCCTGGGCGAATCTTGAATTCTGAAACATAACGATATGATATGCTAATTTTGAATTCTAGAACATAGCGGTATAATATGCAAATTTTGAACTCTGGAAATTCACAGTCTAATGTGCAAATTCAGAACTCTAGAAATTCTTCAGTGTAGTATGAAAATTTGGAACTCTGGAAATTTCACAGTATAATATGCAAATTTTTAAATTTGTAAAGTTACATTATTATGTGTAAATTTTGAACTGTAGAACATAACGGTATAATATGCAAATTTTTAAATTTGTAAAGTTAAATTATCCTGGGCGAATTTTGAAATCTGGAACATAACGATATAATATGCTAATTTTGCTATTTTAGAACATAATGGTATAATATGCAAATTTTTTAATTTGTAAAGTTACATTATCCTGGGCGAATCTTGAATTCTGAAACATAACGATATGATATGCTAATTTTGAATTCTAGAACATAGCGGTATAATATGCAAATTTTGAACTCTGGAAATTCACAGTCTAATGTGCAAATTCAGAACTCTAGAAATTCTTCAGTGTAGTATGAAAATTTGGAACTCTGGAAATTTCACAGTATAATATGCAAATTTTTAAATTTGTAAAGTTACATTATTATGTGTAAATTTTGAACTGTAGAACATAACGGTATAATATGCAAATTTTTAAATTTGTAAAGTTACATTGTCCTGGGCGAATTTTGAAATCTGGAAGATAACGATATAATATGCAAATTTTGAATTTTAAAACATAACGACATAATATGCAAATTTAGAATTTTAGAACATAACGGTATAATATGCAAATTTTTAAATTTGTAAAGTTACATTGTCCTGGGCGAATTTTGAAATCGTAAACGTAACAGTATAATATGCAAATTTTGCATTTAGAACATAACACCATAATATGCAAATTTTTAAATTAATAAAGTTACATTATCCTATGCAAATTTTGAAATCTAGAACATAACGGTATAATATGCAAATTTTTAAATTTGTAAAGTTACATTATTATGTGTAAATTTTGAAATCGGAAACGTAACAGTATAATATGCAAATTTTGCATTTTAGAGCATAGCGGTATAATATGCAAATTTTGAACCCTGCAAATTTACAGTGTAATATGCAAATTTTGAAATTTCGAAATATACAATGTAATATGCAAATTCAGAATTCTAGAAATTCTTTAGTGTAGTATGAAAATTTGGAACTCTAAAAATTTAACAGTGTAATATGCAAGTTTTGCATTTTAGAACATAACGGTATAATATGCAAATTTTGAAATTTGTAAAGTTACATTGTCCTGGGCGAATTTTGAAATCTGGAACATAACGATATAATATGCTAATTTTGAATTTTAGAACATAAGGGTATAATATGCAAATTTTAAAATTTGTAAAGTTACATTATCCTGGGCGAATTTTGAAATCTGGAAGATAACGATATAATATGCAAATTTTGCATTTTAGAACATAATGGTATAATATGCAAATTTTTTAATTTGTAAAGTTACATTATCCTGGGCGAATCTTGAATTCTGAAACATAACGATATGATATGCTAAGTTTGAATCCTAGAACATAGCGGTATAATATGCAAATCCAGAACTCTAGAAATTCTTCAGTGTAGTATGAAAATTTGGAACTCTGGAAATTTCACAGTATAATATGCAAATTTTTAAATTTGTAAAGTTACATTATTATGTGTAAATTTTGAACTGTAGAACATAACGGTATAATATGCACATTTTTAAATTTGTAAAGTTACATTGTCCTGGGCGAATTTTGAAATCGGAAACGTAACAGTATTATATGCAAATTTTCAAATTTGTAAAGTTAAATTATTCTGTGTAATTTTTGAACTGTAGAACATAACGGTGTAATATGCAAATTTTGCATTTTAGAACATAACGATATAATATGCAAATTTTGAACTCTGGAAATTTACAGTGTAATATGCAAATTCAGAACTCTAGAAATTCTTCAGTGTAGTATGAAAATTTGGAACTCTAGAAATTTCACAGTGTAATATGAAAATTTTGAACTGTAGAAATTTACAGTGTAATGTGTAAATTTAAAACTCCCGAAATTTGCGCGGTATAATATGCAAATTTTCCAATCGCGAAATTCAAAATTCAAATTTTTTTTTGAAGTGTGTTAATTTTTAAATTTCCGCTCATTTTTAAGAAATTCGACGACTTTTCGGTCAAAATTCAAATTTTTTATTAAAAAATATAAAAAATTAAAATAACTGCAAAAAATTGGAAAAAATTATTTTTTCTGTTCAGACCCCCTGTCGGCGGAAACGCCGGCGTTTTTCAATTGAAACCGGAATTTCTAAACGAATACGCCACATTTTTCTATTTATATTCGAAGACCGATTCGACCAAGGCCGAAGAATATCAATATCGAGAACGTAAAAATAGTCAAGATTTACGAATTCGTGGTTAGCAAAAAAAATTTTTTTACGAAATTTTAAATTTTTCTATATTTTTTACCAAAAATTTTACTGTTTTTTTACGTAAAATATTTCTTTTTTTATTTATTCCGCAGTATTTTGGCAATTTTTTCACTCTTCTCACAATTTTTTTACAAAATTTTTGGTCGATTTGTGCAGCAAATTGTAGAGAAATGTAAAAATTCCATGGAAAAAATTTAATTTGACGTCACAAAGACAATCTTAGAATTCTAATTTTTATAAAATTCTAGAATTTTTCTTTCCTTTCTTCTAGATTAGTAGAAATTTTATAAAATTCTAGAATTTCGCTTTTTTTCTTTCTAGAATTTTAAAAAAGCTTTTGAGTCTTATTCTCTCGAATTTTTTTGAACTTTTCCAATTTTGATTTCTTTTCTCTTGAATATTTTCTAGATAATTGTAGACTTTTTCTTTTTTTTTCTCGGTAACCAGAATTCTCAGAAACTTCTATAATTTTGCTTTCTAAATTTATAGAAAATTCTAGAATATCGCTTTTTTCCAGAATTTTAAGGAAATTCCCGAACTCTGCTTTCTTTTTTTCTAAATTTTTTTGTAGAATTGTTGAATTTTTTTTAATTTCTAGAATTTTTCTTTATCCTACGTACCTGGGATTTTCAGAAAGTTTTGAAGTTTTGCTTTTTTTGAGAATTTTTGGACAGTTTAAGATTTATGCTTTATTATTTCAAAAAAATCTAGAATTTTTTTTTGTCTTCCACCTGGAATTTCTTGAAAATTCCTGAATTTTGATCTCTATCTTTCTAAAATTTCCAGGAAATTCTAGAATCTGGGTTTCTATGTTTCTGGCATTTCTGAAACATTCTAGAATTTTGATTATTTCCTGGAATTTCTGAAAAATTCGAGAATTTCGCTCAACTTTTCCTACAATTTTCAGAAAATTCTAGTTTTTTGCTTTCTTTTTTTCTGTTTTGTTCTTTTTTTGTTTACATTTTTGTTTTTTTCCTTTGTATTTATAGCTCGACCACCGCCGGATTTACCGGAATTTTCGCCTCTATTCCGCCCGATCGATAATTTATTACGTTGTAAAATTTTTTTGAACCTTTGCCTAGTGGTTTTTAAACGAACTTTAAACGACGACAAATTTTGTACGGAATCGCATTTACATCGAATTTTGTATTTGATAAATTTGGCTTTGGATCAAGATTCTTACGTTTCTGATCCGTAAGTTTTTTGAAATTTCAATTTTTCCCGCCAAAATTCTGTTTTTTTTTCGTTCCAAAATTCCAATTTATCGATTTTTGAACTGATTTGCATAAAAAATATTCTAATTTTCAAAAATTTTGAATTTACAATAGAAAATGTCGACCATCTGGACATTGTCCAAAATTGTTTTTGATTTTTTGAACTCATTTGCATAAAAAATTTATGCTTTTTTTTAAATTTCAATTTTTCCCGTCCAAATTCTGTTTTTTTTTGTTCCAAATTCCGATTTTTAGATTTTTTTTAGATTAATTTGCGTAAAAAATTATAATTTCAAAGATTTGAATTTGAAATATGAAATTTCCATTATCTGGATATTTCCCAAGATTTGGATTTTTGATATTTTGCAGTAATTTGCATTGAAAAATGATGATTTTTTTGAAATTTGAATTTTTCCCGCCAAAATTCTGTTTTTTCATTCTAAGATTCATGGATTTTTTGGACTAATTAGCATAAACAATTCTAATTTTTAAAAATTTGAATCGACAGTCGACCATCTGGATATTTGTAAAGATTTGGATGATTGATTTTTTAGACTAATTTGTATGAAAATTATGAGTTGTTTTTAAAATTTGAATTTTTCCCGCCAGAATTCTGTTTTGTTTTTTTTGTTCCAAAATTCTGATTTATCAACTAATTTGCATAGAACCATTCTAATTTTTAAAAAATTTGAATTTACGATATAAAATGTCGACGACCTGGACATTTTACGAAATTTCGATTTTTGATTTTTCCGACTAATTTGCATAAAAAATTATGATTATTTTCAAATTCGAATTTCCCGCACCAAGCTTTTGTTTTTTTTTGTTCTAAAATTTCGATTTATCGATTTTAATAACTAATTTGCATTAAAAATATTCAAATTTTACGATAAAAAATCTCGACTAATTGGGCATTTGCCAATATTTTGATTTTTGATTTTCTGGACCAATTTGCATAAAAAAATTATAATTTAAAAAATTTGAATTTGAAATTTGAAATTTCAGTTATCTGGATATTTCCCAAGATTTGGATTTTTTATATTTTGTAATTTGCATTAAAAAATGATGATTTTTTTGAAATTTGAAGATTTCCCACCAAAAATCGGTTCCATAATTCCGATTTATTGATTTCTTTAGACTAATTTGCATAAAACTATATTCCAATTTTAAAAAAAATTTCAATTTACAACATAAAATGTCGACCATCTGGACATTTTCGAAAATTATTCTTGATTTTTTGGACATATTCGCATAAAAAATTCATGATTTTTTCTATTCGAATTTTTCCCTCCAAAATGCTCTTTTTTTAGTTCAAAAATTCCGATTTTTAGATGCTTTTGGACTAATTTACATTTAAAAATTGACTTTTTTAAAAATTTGAATATTCGCCGCCAAATTTCCCGTTTTTTTATTCCAAGATTTTGATTTATCGATTTTTTTGGACCAATTTGCATTAAAAAATTCTAATTTTTAAAAATTTGAATTCAAATATAAAATGTCGATATCTGGATGTTTACCAAGATTTGAATTTTTGGTATTTTGTAGTAATTTGCATTAAAAAACGATTTTTTTGAAATTTGAAATTTTTCCGCCAGAATTATGTTGTTTTTTTTGTTCCCAAATTCCGATTTTTTTATTTTTTTGAACTAATTTGCATAAAAAAATATTCAAATTTCGCAATATAGAATGTCGACTATTTGAACATTGATCCAAATTTTGATTCTTGATTTTTTGTACTAATTTGCATAAAAAATAAATGTTTTTTTTCGAAATTTGAATTTTTTCCGCCGAAATTCTGCTTTTTTTGTTCGATTTATCGATTTTTTGCGACTAATCTGCAAAAAAAATATTCTTATTTTTATAAAATTTGAATACACAATATCAAATGTCGACCATCTGGACATTTGCCAAGATTTGGATTTTCGATTCCTTGGCCTAATTTGCGTAAGAAAATATGTTTTTTTAGTTTGGATTTTTCCCGCCAAAATTCTGTATTTTTGTTTCAAAATTCAGATTTTTCGATCTTTTTTGAACTAATTTGCATATAAAACATCCCAATTTTTAAAAATTTGAATTTACAATATAAAACATCAAATATCTGGATATTTGCCAAGATATCGATTTCGGATTTTTTGAACTAAATTGCATGAAACATTATGATTTTTTAACATTTAAATTTTACCGCCAAAATTCTGTTTTTTTTTTTCGTTTCGAAATTCAGATTTATCCTTTTTTTGGATCAATTTGCATAAAAAATCGGAGTTTTTTGGAATTTGAATTTTTTTGCCAATTTTTTTTCTCGTCCCAAAATTCTGATTTATCGACTTTTTGGGACTAATTGGCATAAAAAATATTCTAATTTTTCAAAAATTTGAATTTACAATATAAAATGTCGACTATCTCGAAATTTGTCAACATTTGGATTTTTGATTTTTTAGACTAATTTTGAAAAAAAGTTATGATTGTATTTAAAATTTGAATTTTTTCCGCCAAAATTCTGTTGTTTTTTTTTTGGTTCCAAGATTTCGATTTATCGGACTAATTTGCATGAAAATATTGAAATTTTTAGATATTCCAATTTACAATATAAAATGTCGACCATCTGGATAGTTGCCAAGATTTGGATTTTTGATTTCTTGATCTAATTTGCATAACAAAAAATTTTGATTTCTTTAATTTTGAATTTTTCCCGCCAAAATTATGTTTCTTTTGGTTCCAGAATTCCGTTTTTTGAACTAATTTGCATAAAAAATATGCTAATTTTTAAAAATTTGAATTCATTGTATAAAATGTTGACTATCTGGATATTTGATAGGATTTGGATTTTTGGATTTGGATTTTTGGATTTGGATTTAGATATTCTGATTATAAAAATTTGAATTCACAATGTAAAATTTCGAAATGGAAAATTTTCACAATTTTGATTTTTGATTTTTAAACTAATTTGCATAGAAAATTATGTTTGTTTTTGAAATTTGAATTTTCCCCTTCAAAATTCTGTTTTTTTTGGTTCCAAAATCCCGATTTATCGATTTTTTTTGACTAATTTGCATAAAAAATATTCTGATTCTTTAAAAATTTGAATTAACAATATAAAAGGTCGCCTATCTGGACATTTTCCGAAATTATTTTTCGATTTCTTGAACTAATTTGCATAGAAAATATTAATTTTTTTAAATTCAACTTTTTCCCGCCAAAATTCTGTTTTTTTTCATTCCAAAATTTCGATTTATCAATTTTTTTTGAACTAATTTGCATTAAAAAAAATTCAAATCTTACAGTATAAAATTTCGTTCATTTGGATATTTGCCAAAACTTGGATTTTTGATTTTTCTGACTAATTTGTGTAAAAAATATGATTCTTTTTTAAAATTTGAATTATTTCTGCCAAAATTCTGTTTTTTGTTCGAAAATTCAGATTTGTCGATTTTTCGGACTAATTTGCATAAAAAAATTATATTTTTAAAAAAAATTCTAATTTACAATATAAAACGTCAACTATCCTGATATTTCCCTAGATATCGATTTTCGATTTTTTTGACTAATCTGCATGAAAAATTATTATTTTTTCAAAATTGAATTTTTCTCGCCAGAATTCTGTTTTTTTGTTTCTTTATTCCAAAATTCCGATTTATCGATTTTTCTAGGACTAATTTGCATAAAAAATATTATAATTTTTAAAAATTTGAATTTACCATATAAAATGGCGACTATTTGGACATTTGCCAAAATTTCCATTTATCCATTTTTTGACTAATTTGCATAAAAAATATTCCGATTTTTGAGAATTTAAATTTACAATAAAAATTTTGGAATATTCGGGTTTCTGATCAAATGTTGAATTATCGACTTTTTTCGACCAATTTTCATAAAATAAATTCAAATTTTTTTGGCCTCCCAATTTTAGAATATCAACTTTCGCCCAATCGGCTATTCGCCCGGAATACGATTTATTGACTTTTTTGACCGATTTGCATAAAAAAATTTCCACCGTCGATCGTCTACGAATTTTATACGATCTATCTACTTTTACATTAGAAGTAAAATTCTACAGTAAACCCGAAAATTTGTCTTACTGTATTTGATTTTTTTGCAATAGAAATTCCGTAAATGCCTGCAAGCTCCGCCTTCTACAGTAAGCCAACACGTGGAAAAAGCTACAGTAACCTCGACTACCGAACAAGAAAAGAAACGTCGTAAAGAAGTGGCCTTGAAACAACGACAAAAAGCCGTACAAAGTATAGCCAGTATGCAAAACGCGTTCATTAAAGTAAAATGCGATCGTCAAGTTTGAAATGTATACTGTAGCTTTACACTTTCTTACTGTAGAAACATAAAATTTCCAAAATCGACGACAAACCTAAACAAAAAGCCCAATGTTCTTCGACGATTCTAGACCGCGGAGCCGTCGACGTTTTGAAGTATACTAGATATTTTTTTTGTATGTTATAATATGAGACCATGTTATAACATAGGACTATGTTATAACATAGGACTATATCATAACATGTCAAAATATTATAACATGTCAAAAACTGAAAAAAAAATTTTGTATGTTATAACATAGCCCTATGTTATAACATAGTCCTGTGTTATAACATGGGAATATTTTATAACGTATAGCAGTATACTGTAAGTATATTTTATGTGCAGCATGTTTATACAATGCACTATATGGTGCTGAGTTGCTCATATTCTTTTAAAATGGTATATCTTATAACATGCTATATATTTATAGTGTTGTGAAGCACACACAAATAGACACTTGAATCTTAATACTCTAGATAATATGCACCTCATATTATAATATATCCCATGTTAAAACATATACAATGTTATTACATATCCCATAATATAACATATCCTATGTTATAGCATATCCCATATTATAACATATATCATGTTATAAGATATACCACGTTATTGCATATCTCACATTACAACACGTTCCATGTTATAACATATCCTATGCTGTAGCTTATCCCATAATATAACATATCCTATGTTATAGCATATCCCATATTATAACATATATCATGTTATAAGATATACCACGTTATTGCATATCTCACATTACAACACGTTCCATGTTATAACATATCCTATGCTATAGCTTATACCATATTATAACATATCCCACGTTATAGGATATACCAGTTTTTGCATTTCTCAAATTTCAAAACGTTCCATGTTATAAAGAATCATATGTTGTTACATACAGCATGTCATAACATATCTCATGTTGAAACATATCCTATGTTATAACATATCGTATGTTAAAGCATATCCTATATTATAACATGTCCAATGTTATAACATAAATAAGTTTTGTGATAGGAAAATTTTTTATAAGGGTTATGTTACAATACAATACATTCACATGTACCATGTTATAACATGTAGCACGGTATAACATATACTAATACTATGTTACAACATATCCCATGTTAAAACATAGGGCTTGGTACGACATAGGATATGGTGTAACCCGGACTATGTTATGACATGTCGAAAAAAACAAAAGCATTCTTTCTATGTTATAACATAGGACTATGTTGTAACATAGAAATATGTTATTATATGTCAGCATGTTATAACATGTCCAAAAATGAAAGAAATCTTTTTGTACGTTTCAATATTGTACCACTGTATAGCATAGGACTGTGTTACAACATGTCAGTATGTTATAACATGTCGAAAAATTAAAAAAAAACGTTTTTGTATGTTATAACATAGGACAGTGTTATAACATAGGGCTAAATCATAACATGTCAGTATGTTATAATGTGTCGAATGCTGAGAAGAAATTATATGTCATAACATAAGCCTATGTTAAAACGTAGGGTTGTGTTATAACATAGGGATATGTTGAAACGTATGGCTTCAAGAAAATTTTTTCTTGCGAAAATTTTTTTTGTATGTTATAACATGGGCCTATGTTATAACGTGGGCCTATGTTATAAAATAAGGCTACGTTATAGCATATGGCGTCATACTGTAAGTATATTTCACGTACAATAGGTTTATATATACTGTAACTTTAAACCTTTCTTGTTTACAGTACTACGCAATTTTCGTCTTGCTTCGACGGTCGAGCGACGTTGACCGGCGCCGGCGGCGAAAACGCAGCCGAAACTTTACAATGCGTTTTGTGTAAAGAAGATGAAAATTCGAAAGAAAATCCCAGCTGCTGCGGTCGTGGCCGATCGTCCGGCAACAAAGAAATGGACAAAGAAACGTTTATCTACGCCGCTTTCGTTCAAAAGTTCGTAAATGACGTCACGAAAAAATGACGTCACATTTTACAACAAAAATTACGTCACACTTTACAACAAAAACGACGTTGACGTCAAACGTTACAACGCTATAAAGGACGTCTTTTTTAGGTCAAAAAATGACGTCATATCTTACAACAAAGAAGACGTCACACTTTACAACAAAAAAGTGACGTCACATTTTTCAACAAAAATGACGTCATACCTTACGGCGAAAAAATGACGTCACTCTTTACAACAAAAAAATTGACGTTACATTTTTCAACAAAAAATGACGTTGACGTCACACTATACAAGAAAAAAACGTCACACTTTACAACGAAAAAGACATCACATTTTATATACAAAAATAACATCCTATTTTACAACAAAAATCACGTCGCACTTTACAACAAGAATGACGTCACTTTTCACAAATAAAAATGGCATCCTATTTTGCAACAACAATAATGTTGCAGTTTACAACGGAAAAAGGACGTCACATTTTACCAATAAAAATGACGTCACATTTTACCAATAAAAATGATGTCACATTTTACGAATGAAAATGTTTTCATATTTTACCAATAAAAATGACGTCTTTTTTCGGAACAAAAATGACGTCACACTTTACAACCAAAACATGACGTCACATTTTACGAATAAAAATGAGATCTTATTTTACAATAAAAATGATGTCACATTTTACCAATAAGAAATGATATGCTATTTTACAAAAAAATGACGTCACTCTTTACAAGAAAAATGACGTCATATTTTACCAATAAAAATGACGTCACATTTTACCAATAAAAATGACATCTTATTTTACAACGAAAAAATGACGTTATATTTTACCAATAAAAATTACATCTTATTTTACAGCAAAAATGACGTCACACTTTACTATAAAAATGACGTCACATTTTATCAATAAAAATAACGTCTTCTAAAAAAAAGACGTCACATTTTACAACGGAAAAAATAAAAATTTCTCTGTTTTTTTCCGAAAATGAAAATTGAAAAATGAAAACTAAAAATTCTAGAATTTCTCCAGATTTTTGCTAAATTTGTTTCTAAATTCTAGAATTTGAATTTTTGAATTTTTTGATCAAAAGAAGAATTTCATCAGATTTTTCATGTGCTTCCGAATTTTTTTATGAATTTCAATTTTTTTTTTCTTGAAATTAAAATTTGCAAATTTTAGAATTTCTTCAGTTTTCTTACAAAATTTGTTCATAAATTCTAGAATTCTTGAAGTTTTCGATGAGAAAAAGAAATTTCATGAGATTTTTCATGTTCTGTGGATTTTATCATGTATTTTATGTTTTCGAAACTGAAAAAAAACTGGAAATTCTAGAATTTCTCTAGTTTTTTTGCTAAATTTGTTTCTGAATTCTAGAATATCAGTTCTTGAATTTTTTGCTGCAAAATTTCCCACGAATTTCAAGTTTTTTGAAATGAAAAGAATTTGAAAATTTTAGAATTTCTCCAGTTTTTTGTAACATTTATTCATGAATTCTAGAATTCTTTATCTTTTCGATGAGAAAAAAAATTTCATGAGATTTTTCATGTTCTGCAGAATTTTTCCATGTATTTAATGTTTTCGAAACTGAAAAAAAACTAAAAATTCTAGAATTTCTTCAGTTTTTTTGCTAAATTTGTTTCTGAGTTCTAGAATTTGAATTTTTGAACTTTCTGTCAAAAAAAATTACATGGTATTTTTTATGTGCCGCAAAAGTTTCCACGAATTTCAAGTTTTTTGAAATGAAAGAAATTTAGAAATTTTTGAATTCCCTCATTTTTCTTGCGAAATTTGTTCATGAATTCTAGAATTCTTGAAGTTTTCGATGAGGAAAAGAATTTTCGTGAGATTTTTAATGTTCAGCAGATTTTTTTCCATGTATTTCGTGTTTTCGAAACTGAAAAAACTAAAAATTCTAGAATTTCTGCAGTTTTTCGTCAAATTTGTTTCTGAGTTCAAGAATTTGAATTTTTAAACTTTCTGTCAAAAAAATTCCAACATATTTTTTATGTGCCGCAAAAGTTTCCACGAATTTCAAGTTTTTTGAAATGAAAGAAATTTGGAAATTTTTGAATTTCTCCAGTTTCCTTGCAAAATTTGTTCATGAATTCTAGAATTCTTGAAGTTTTCGATGAGAAACAGAATTTTCGTGAGTATTGTAATGTTCAACAGATTTTTTTCCATGTATTTCGTGTTTTCGAAACTAAAAAAACTAAAAATTCTAGAATTTCTCCAGTTTTTTGCTAAATTTGTTTCTGAGTTCTAGAATTTGAATCCCTAAACTTTCTGTCAAAAAAAAAATTCCATGATATTTTTTATGTGCCGCAAAATTTTCCACGAATTTCAAGTTTTTTGAAATGAAAGAAATTTGGAAATTTTTGAATGCCCTCATTTTTCTTGCGAAATTTGTTCATGAATTCTAGAATTCTTGAAGTTTTCGATGAGAAAAAGAATTTTCGTGAGATTTTTAATGTTCAGCTGATTTTTTACCATGTGTTTCGTGTTTTCGAAACTAAAAAAAACTGAAACTTCTAGAATTTCTCCAGTTTTTTTGCTAAATTTGTTTCTGAGTTCTAGAATTTGAATTTAGAAACTCTCTGTCAAAAAAAATTCATGATATTTTTATGTGGTGCAAAAGTTTCCACGAATTTCAAGTTTTTTGAAATGAAAGAAATTGGAAATTTTTGAATTCCCTCATTTTTCTTGCAAAATTTGTTCATGAATTCTAGAATTCTCGAAGTTTTCGATTAGAAAAAGAATTTTCGTGAGATTTTTAATGTTCAGCAGATTTTTTTCCGTGTGTTTCGTGTTTTCGAAACTAAAAAAACTAAAAATTCTAGAATTTCTCCAATTTTTTATAAAATTGTTCCTGAATTCTAGAATATCAGGTTTTGAATTTTTCGATCAGAAAAAAAATTTCATGAGATTTTTTCCATGTTTTGCGGAATTTTTCCCTGAATTTCATGTTTTTTTAAATTCAAAAATTTTTGCAAATTTTAGAGCCTTTTCTTTTTTCTTGGAAAATTTGTCTCTGAATCCAAGAATTTCAATTCTAAAATTTTCCGGTCGAAAAAATTCCTGATCTTTTTCATGTGCTGCAAAATTTTCCATGAATTTCAAGTTTTTTGAAATTCTATTAGAATTTCCCCTCTTGAATAAACATTTTTGAATTTTAAAATCGAAAACATAATTTTTTCATGAGCTTTATGAATTCTTTTTTTTGCAGCTCATCGTTGTTCAGCAAATCGCACATGAAAATATTCGACAATGAAGCGAAAAATGGCGAAATTTCGACGGATTTGCTCGTCCCGCCGGCCGATATTTATTGCGGAGTTTTTTGCAATACTTGCGGCCATTCTATGCATTATCGTTGTTGGCAAAAGTATGGCGAATTTTTTACAAAATTTTCATCCAAAAATTGACGAATTTCGGCTCAAAAGTTGAAAATTCAGAATTTCGCTCCAAAATGTTCAAAATTTGGGCGTCAAAAAAAAGTCAAAATCCTGAGATAAATTAAAATATGGCCCGAAAAATTCAAAATTTTGATTGAAAAAATCCAAAATTTAGTGGCGAAAAATTCAAATTCTAACCTAAAAACTTAGAACTTGGGCCGAAAATTCAAAATTTCGTCCGAAAAATTCCGAATTTTGAGTTGAAAAATTTAAAATTTAGACGAAAGATCCAAATTCTGGCCTAAAAAATGTTAAACTTCGGATGTGAAAAAAAATTAGAATTTGGGTTTAGAGATTCAGAATTCTGCAGTAAAATTTTCAAACTTTTGGGCCAAAGTACAAATTCTGGCCTAAAAATTTAAATAAAGACCGAAAATTCAAAATTTGGCCCAATAAAAATTTCCGGATTTTGCTTCAAAAAATTCGAAATTTGTGCGAAAAATTGGAATTTTGGCTCCGAGAAATTCAAAAATGTTGGCTGAAAATACAAATTCTAGCCCCAAAATCGAAAATTTGGTCGCAAAATGCACAATTTAACACGAAAAAATTCGGGATTTCACATCAAAAAATTCAAAATTTGAGCGAAAAATTGAAAATTTTACTTCAAAAAATTTAAAATTTAAGCGAGAGTGCAGATTCTAGCCTAAAACATTAAAACTTAGATTAGAAAACTCAAAATTTGGTTTATAAGAATTTGGAATTTTGCTTTAAAATTTTTAGGCGAAAGGTCCAATTTCTGGCTTAAAAATCTAGAACTTTGACCGAAAAATTCATAATTCAGCCCAAAAAATTTCAAATTTCGCTTTGAAAAATTAAGAATTTAGACGAAAAGTTCAAAATTTTGAGCGAAAAATCCAAATTTTGGCCTAAAAATTTAAAACTTGAGCCGAAAAACTTGAAATTTTGCCGGAAAAATTTGGAATTTTCCTTCATAATATTCAAAATTTGGGCGGAAAATTCGAAATTTCAGTTTGATGAATTAAAAAGTTTGTCTGAAAAATTTGGAATTTTGCTTCATGAAATTCAAAATCAAGGGCAAAAAGTCTTAATCCTGGCCTAAAAATTTTTAAACTTGGACCCAAAAAAGTGAAATTTGGCCCGAAAATATTGCGAATTTCGCGTTAGAAAATTCAAAGTTTGGGTGAAAATTCGGAATTTTGGCCTAAAAATTCAAGACTCGGGCCGAAAAATTGAGAATTTTGTTCAAAAAATTGGGAGTTTTACTTTAGTAAATTCAAAATTTAGGCGAAAATATCAAATTTTGACATTGAATTTAAAAATTGCGCCGAAAAATTCAGAATTTGTCCAGAATATTCGGAATTTTTCCTTTGCAGAATTAAAAAATTGGGTGAAAATATAAAAATTCCGACTGAAAAATTCAAAATGTGGAATTTTGGCCCCGTAAAATTCGAAAATCGGGCCGAAAACATAGTTTTAGCCTAAAACATTTGAATCTTGGAACGAAAAATTCAAAATTTGGCCTTAAAATTCGGAATTTCGCTTCGAAAAATTCGAAATTTTGGCGAAAAATCCAAATTCTCGTATACATTTTTCAAGACATGAGCCGAAAAAATCGAAAAATCGCTCGAAAAGTTGATGTTGAAAAGTCCCAAATTTGGCCTAAAGTTTCCGAATTCGACCCGAAAATTCTAAATTTCGATCAAAAAAATTGCACAATTTTGGTCAAAAAATCCAAATTTCGGCCTGAAAATTCGTCATGGCTGACTTCGAAATTCTAAATTTCAACCAAATTTTTTTTTTTAAATTTTGAGAAAAAAATTTAAAACTTAAATTTTTAGAGTTTAAAAATTAAATTTGAAAAATTTCAAATTTTTAATTAATTTAAAAATAAAAAAAATAATAATTTTCATAGATATTTCGAATTGACTCAATTGAAAGAAAGTCAAAGGGCGTTGACCAATCGTTTCAGTTCATTTTTCAACGTGGAAAAAGGCGAATATCCTTGCCCGTTGTGTAAAAGGTTGTCCAACGCCATTTTACCAGTGGCGCCGCCTTTACAACAAATGAGCTTGCAAATGTGAGCAATTTTTTTTCCTACTTTCATGACTTTATTAGTTCATTATTTCATTACTTTGATTGTTTCATTAGTTCATTTGGTCATTGAGTTATTAGTTTATTTTTTAAGTAGTTAATTGTTCATTACTTCATTACTTCATTATTTCATTGTTCAATTAGTCCATCAGGTCATTGATTTATTAGTTTATTCTTTCAGTAGTTCATTGGTCATTACTTCATTACTTGATTGTTTAATTAGTTCATCAGGGCATTGATCTATCAGTTTATTCTTTCAGTAGTGCATTTTTCATTATTTCATGACTTCATTGGTTCATTGTTTCATCACGTCATTGATTTATTAGTTTATTGTTCATTACTTCATTACCTCAGTACTTCATTGTTTCATTAGTTCATCAGGTCATTGATTTATTAGTTTATTCTTTCAGTAGTGCTTTGTTCATTATTTCATTACTTCATTGGTTCATTGTTTCATCAGGTTATTGATTTATTAGTTTATTCTTTCGTAAGTTCATTGTTCATTATTTCATTGCTTCAAAATCTCATTAATTTATTGCTTAATCAGTTCATTGTATTGATAGTTCAATATTCAACTAGCTCATTGACTGATTGTTTCATTAGCTAATTGTTCCAAGTCCATTATTACATAGTTTCATGAGTTCATAAATTCATTCTTTTATGAGTTCATTATTTCATTGTTTCGTTAGTTCAATATGTAACCAGTTGATTGTTTCATTATTCAATTCTTCCATGAGTTCATTAATTCATTGTTTCATGAGTTCATGAATTCATTGTTTCTTTAGTTCATTTTGTCATTGATTCATTAGTTTATTCTTTCATTAGTTTATTCTTTCATTATTTCATTCTTCAATATTTCATTGCTTCAAGAGTTCATCAATTTATTGTTCATTGTTCATCAGTTCAGTGTATTGACAGTTCAATCTTTTACTAGTTCATTGTTTCATTAGATCATTGTTTCGTTAGTTCAATATTTAGCAGCTCATTGTTTAATTAGTTAATTGTTACAGTTGTTCATTATTTTATGATTTCATGAGTTTATTAATTCATTATTTCATGAGTTCATTCATTTATTCTTTCATGAGTTTATTAATTCATTATTTGATGTCCAATAGCTCATTGTTTCATTAGTTCATTTTTTTCATTAGTCCAATATTCCACCAGTTCATTGTTTCATCAGTTAATTGTTCCATTACTTCATCATTTCATTTGTTCATTAATTCATTTTTTGATGTCCAATAGCTCATTGTTTCATTAGTTGATTGTTCCATGAGTTTATTAATTTCACTGTTTCGCGAGTTCATCAATTCATTGTCTGATGTTCATTAGCTCATTGTTTTCTAGGTCAACGTTCTTCATTGCTTCATTAGAGTATTGTTCCATGGGTTCATCAGTTCATTATTTCATTTGTTTAATATTCTTCACTTCATTGTTTCGTTAGTTCTAATTTTCGCCTTTCCATTGTTTCATTAGGTCTTTGCTTCATCATTTAATTGTTTCATTAGCCCATCGTTTCATTACTTTCATTCATTATTTCATGGGTTCATTAATTCATCATTTCATGAGTCCCTTAATTTATTGTTTTTATGTAAATTTGTTCATTGTTTGTATGTTCCTTAGTTCATTGTTTGATGAGTTCATCAATTCATGAATTTATCAATTCAATGTTTTAATAGTTCATCGCTCTACTAGTTTATTGTTTCATGAGTTCATTAATTCATTTCTTTATGAGTTCGTTTCCGTTGATTTATCGTTTTATGTGTTCATCACTTCATTGCTCTGATGTTCCTGAGTTCTTTGTTTCAATTTGTTCATTAATTCATTTTCTTGATGATCTTAGTTCTTCATGAGCTCAATAGTTCGTTGCTTTGATACTCATTGTTTCATTAGTTCATTGCTTCATGAGTGTATAAATTTATTCTTCAATGAGTTAATTAGTTCCTTGTTTACTAATTCGTTAGCTCATTGTTTCATGATTTTATTATTTCATTTCAAGTGAGTTCATTAAATCATTATTTTATGAGTTCATTATTTCATGGTTTTATTGGTTCATTATTTCATTGTTTGATCAGTTCATTAGTCAATCATTTGATGAGTTTCATTGTCTCTTTAGTAATTTTTTCAAAATTAACGATCATTCATAAGTTCATTAGTTTATTTTTCTATGATTTCATCAGTTGATCGTTTCGATATTTATTAGTTCATTAATTTTTAGATTAGTTCATCAACATATGCTTTGTTTGGTTTACTCATTTGTTTTCTTATTTGATTAATTTTTTGCTGCTTTTACTAGTCCATTAGTGATTTTTTTAGACATGATGACGATTGACCTGTACGGTTGTCGGTTTTTATGAGTTCATTAGCTAGTTTTTTTAATTTCTATCAATTTCTCGATTATTTGATTGGTAATTGATTTTTTGTATGCTAATTCGTTTTCTTTTCGAAATAGGCTCTTTTTTGCTTAGCCCAACGATTGTGGACTTTCATTAGTTCATTAGTTTATTGCTTTATTACTTCATGAGTTAATGGTTCTATGTTCATTAATTCCTCAAATTTTCTGTTAGTTTATCAGTATATTCATTATTCGGTTTGTTAATTTGTTTTCTTTCTCGAATTGGCTCATTTTTGACCTTCTATTAATTTATTAGTAATTTTCTCCGGCTTTCATTAGTTCATTAGTGTATCGTTCCGTTATTTCGTGAGTTAATGTTTTTGATGTTCATCAGTTCATTAATCTTTCCATTAGTTTATAAGTATATTCATTATTTTGTTTGTTAATTTGTTTTCTTTCTCGAATTGGCTCATTTATGGCCTTGTATTAATTTATTAGTAGTTTTCTCCGGTTTTCATGAGTTCATTAGCGTACCGTTCCATTATTTCATGAATTAATGTTTTTGATGTTCATCAGTTCATTAATCTTTCCATTAGTTCATCAGTATATTCATTATTCCGTTTGTTCATTTGCTTTTTTTCTCCATCAGTTGATGGTTTCGACTTTTATTAGTTCATTAATTTTTCGATTAGTTCAACATATGCTCTATTTGGTTTACTCATTTCTTTTTTTATGTGCTAAATTTTTTGCTGCTTTTACTAGTTAATTAGTGATTTGTTTAGACATAATGACGGTTGAACTGTACGATTGTCGGTTTTCATAAGTTCATTAGCTAGTTGTTTTAATTTCTATCAATTTCTCCATTATTTCATTAGTATCCATTTTTTGGTATGTTAATTTGTTTTCCTTTCGATTTTGACTGCCCCACGATTGTGGGCTTTCATGAGTTCATTAGTTAATTGTTCCATTATTTCATGAATTAACGGTTTAGTCTAACGATTAGTTCATTAGTTTATTGATATAGTGTCTTCATTAGTTTCTTTTATTTTTACTTTATTGTATATTTATTTACGTTGTTAGATCATTTGTTTTTTTAATTTGCTTTTTTTTGCTTTTTTAGTGATTTGTGAGTAATTTTCCTCAGGAATATTGAACATTGGCCCTGCGATTATTAGCCTTCATGAGTTCATTAGTTTGTTAATCAATGATGTCTTGGTGTATTGTTTTTGATGTTCATTAGTTCATTTGTTTTTTTTCATTCCAAGTGGCTGATTTTTATATTCGTTTATTAGTTTGTCAGTATTCGAGAAATAACCACGATCGTTTGCTTTCATGAGTTCATTAGTTTATTGACCCATGATTTTATTGAATAATTGTTCAATATTCAGTAGTTCATTATTCTCTCCATCAGTTCATTGGAATATGCATTTTTTGATTTGTTTATTTTTCTATTCCAAACGACTAATTTTTTCATTAGTTTATTAGTTTGTTAATTATTTTTTTTAAGAAATAATGACAATTGTCCTTAGGATCGCTTGCTTTCATGAGTTCAATAGTTATTGTCCCATGATCCTATTCTATAATTTTTCTGATGTTCATTATTTCCATGAATTTATTAGTCTATTATTCGAATACTTCATTACTCATTAGTTCATTATTTTCTCTATTAGTTCGTTAGTATATTCATTCATTGGTTTGTTCATTTGCTTTTTTATTCCAATTGACTGATTATTTCATCAGTTTATTATTTTATTAGTATTTCTCAGAAATTATGTTAATTATCCCTACGATTGTTGGTTTATTGACCAATTATTTCATGAGTTAATAGTGTTTTATATTCATTAATTCATTAGTTCTCTCTTGGGGCGTTAGTATGTTCATTAATTGATTTGCTCACTGGTTTTTTATTCTAATTGGTAGATGTTTTTTCATTAGTTTATTAGTTTGTCAGTAATTTTTTTGAAAAATAATGATAATCGGCCCCACGATCGTTTGGTTTCATGAGTTTATTAGTTATTGTTTTATAATTTGATTTGTTAATTATTTTAATATTGATTAATCCATTAATGTCTTTATTAGTTCATTAGTATGTCCATACAAGACCTTCATTAAATTCTCCTGTTTACACTCATTTTAATATTTACGTCGTTTTTTCGTGCGCTCTTCGGCTTATTTCATGCTTTTTATTAGTTCATTAGTTTATTAGTATCTGTTTTGGGAATAACGACGATCGGCCTTACGATTGTTGGATTTCGTTACTTTATTAGTTTATTCATCATTGATTTCATGAGTCATGAGTTTATTGTGTTCCATGTTCATAAGTTTCTCCATTAATTCCTTGATAATTTTATTCCAAACGACTGATTCTTTCATTAGTTCATTATTTTAATAGTATAACAATGATTGGCCTTACGATTGTAGCTTAAGTGACGTATTTAGTTCATTAATAGATGACTTGATGATTTTGTTGTTTTTCATGTCCATTAGTTCATTAGTTTCTCGATTTTTTCATTAGTATATTCATTATTATGTTTGTTTATTTGCTTTTTTATTTCCAGTCGACTATTTTTTCATTAGTTCATTTCATTAGTATGTCAGTAATATTTTGAATAAATAACGGCAATTGGTCTTACTATTTCTTGCTTTCATGAGTCTATCAGTTTATTAATCAATGATTTCATGAGATATTTGTTTTGATATTCATTAGTTTCTCCATTAGTTCGTTAGAATATTCATTATTTGCTTTCATTTGATTTTCCATTTCAATTGGCTGTTTTTCTCATTCCTTCATTAGTTTATTAGTATTTTTTGGAAATAAAGACGATTGGGCTCACGATTAGAGGCTTACATGACTCCATCAGTATATTAATCAATGGTTTCATGAGTTGGTTTTTTTCCATGTTCATTAGTTCATTAGGTCCTCTATTAGTTCTTTGGAATATTCATTATTTGATGTCACTTGTTTTTTCATTCCAATTCGTGGTTCTTTTCATTAGTTTTTTTTTGTAAATTGAGACAATTGGCCTCACGATTGTTGGCTTACACGAATTCATTAGTTTATTAATCAATTATTTCATGAGTTAATCGTTTTTCATGTTTATTAGTTCATTAGTTTCTCCATTAGTTCGTTAGAATATTCATTATTTGGTTTCATTTGTTTTTTCATTCCAATTCGCTGTTCTTCTCATTCGTTCATTAGTTTATTAGTATTTTTTTGGAAATAAAGACAATTGAGCTCACGATTAGAGGCTAACATGACTCCATCAGTATATTAATCAATGGTTTCATGAGTTGATTTTTTTCCATGTTCATTAGTTCATTAGGTCCTCTATTAGTTCTTTGGAATATTCATTATTTGATGTCACTTATTTTTTCATTCCAATTCGTGGTTCTTTTCATTAGTTCTTTTTTTTTGTAAATTGAGACAATTGGCCTCACGATTGTTGGCTTACATGAATTCATTAGTTTATTAATCAATTATTTTATGAGTCAATCGTTTTTCATGTTCATTAGTTCATTAGTTTCTCTGATAGTTCGTTAGTATATTCATTTTTTGGTTTGTTGATTTGCTTTTTTGATTCGCATTAACAGATTTTTTCATTAGTTCATTAGTTTATTAGTATCTTTTTTAAGAAATAATGACGATTGGCCTTACGATTCGTGGATTTTGGACGTCGAACGCGAAACGAATGAACATTTTTCCGAAGAAAAATTCCGTAATGAAAAATCCGTTTCGACGTCGACGTCGACGGAAGAACGTCCGGCGGCCGGCCGTCAAGAATCGGGCGCCAATCGTCGAACGTTAATGCCATTTTCCAGTTCGAGAGATTTGACGTCCGTCATAACTGGCGGTCTGTTTCGATTGGCCGACTTGGTGGGGCCGACTTTTTTAAGAAAAAGGTACAGATTTGGGCTATTTTTGACCTTGATTTTTAAGAATTTTGGGCCCCAAAATGTGTAAATTTTGAAAATTTTATTTTTTCTACAGTAAACCGCGAAAAAAAATTCCAGATCGTATTCTGAACCTGAACTTTCTTTACGAAAAAATTCAATTTTCGCCATTTTTCAGAATTTTTGAAGTAAAATTGTCAAAATTTGGAAATTCGGAACTTTTCCACACGAAAAGAGTAGAATTTCGGCATTAATTTTTTAGAATTTTCGAACTCAAAAATGTGTAATTTAGAAAATTTGGAATTTTCTGCTGTAAAACGCTCGAGGAAAATTTCCAGATCCAGAATTGTTTTACGAAAAAAAGTAGAATTTCCGCCATTTTTGACATTTATTTTTTAGAATTTTCGGACCGAAAATCTGTAAATTTTTGAAGTTTGGGTTTTCCTACACGAAAAAAGTAGAATTTTGCTATTTTCAACCTTGATTTTTCAGAATTTTCCGACTAAAAATTTGTTAATTTTAAAACTTTGATTAAACACTTGAAAAAATTTTCAGGTCTTTCTGTAGAATGGATGTTTTTCCGGGAAAAAAGTAGAATTTCAGCAGTTTTAGACATTTATGTTTTAGAATTTTTGAAGCAAAAATGTCGAATTTTCGGAAATTTTGAATTTTCTTCCCAAAAAAGTGGAATTTTACGATTTTCGACCTTGATTTTTCAGAATTTTCCAACTAAAAATGTGTTAATTTTAAAACTTTTATCAAACACTTGAAAAAATTTTCCACGTGTTTCTGTAGGATGGAAGTTTTTTCGAGAAAAAAGTAGAATTTCAGCAGTTTTGGACATTTATGTTTTAGAATTTTTTGAAGTATAAATGTCAAAATTTCGGAAATTTTGAATTCTCTTCCCGAAAAAGTAGAATTTTGACAGTTTTCCATCCTGATTTTTTAGAATTTTCCGACCGAGAATGTGTAAATTTTGAAAATTTTAAATTTTCTACAGTTGAACACGTAGATAAATTCTAGATGGTTCTGTCGAGTGAACTTTTTTTCGAGAAAAAATTAGAATTTCGGCATTCTTGAACTTCAATTTTCAGAATTTTCGAACTTGAAAATCTGTAAATTTTGAAAATTTCGAATTTTCTGCAGTAAGACGAGTGAAAAAAATTTCAGATCGTGCTGTGCAGTCGAACTTTTCTCTCGAAGAAGTTGAATTTTCGCCATTTTCGACGTTCATTTTTTGGAATTTTTGAGCTAAGAATGTCGAAATTTTCAAAATTTTGAATTTTTTACGCAAAAAAGTAGAATTTTGATAGTTTTCCACGTTAATTTTCTAGAATTTTCAAACCTAAAATGTGTAAATTTTGAAAATTTCAAATTTTCAATAGTAGGACGCCGAAAAAAATTCCGGATCGTGTAACTTTTCTCAAGAAAAAGTTGAATTCGCCCCTTTTTTGTTGTTCATTTTTTATTATTTTTGAGCTGAGAATGTCGAAATTTTCAAAATTTTGAATTTTCTACACAAAACAAGTAGAATTTCAACAGTTTTCCACGTTAATTTTCTAGAATTTTCGAACCTAAAATGATCAAAAGTCGAAATTTTGAAAAATTTTGAATTTTCTACGGGGAAAAAAGTCGAATTTTGGCCATATTTGAGGTTCATTTTTCGGAATTTTCGGGCTGAGAATGTAGAAATTTTAAATATTTTGAATTTTCTGCAAGAAAAAAAGTAGAATTTTGGCGATCGAGGACATTCATTTTTTAAAATTTTCGGACCGAAAATGTGGAAATTTTCAAAATTTTAAATTTTCGACCCTAAAAACTCGAAAAAATTTTCATACCGTTTTGTATTGCCCAATTTTTTAACAAAAAAACTTGAATTTTGGCCATTTGCACTTGAACTTTTTAGAATCTTCGTACCAAAAGAGTCGAAATTTTGAAAATTTTGAATTTTCTTCGGTGAAAGACTTGAAAAAATTTTCAAATCGTGTTGTAGAGTCGAACGTTTCTCAGGAATAAGTTGAATTTTCGCCATTTTTGACATTTACTTTTTAGAATTTTGGATCGAAAATGTGTAAATTTTGAAAATTTCGAATTTTCCACATCAAAAAAGTGAAATTTTGACTGATTTAGACCTATTTGTTAGAATTTTCCCATTTTTGACATCTACTTTTTAGAATTTTCGGATCGAAAATGTGTAAATTTTGAAAATTTGGAATTTTCTACATCAAAAAAGTGAAATTTTGACTGATTTAGACCTATTTGTTAGAATTTTCGCCATTTTTGACATCTTCTTTTTTAGAATTTTCGGATCGAAAATGTGTAAATTTTGGAAATTTGGAATTTTCTACGTCGAAAAAGTGAAATTTTGACTGATTTAGACCCATTTGTTAGAATTTTCGCCATTTTCGACATCTACTTTTTAGATTTTTCGGATCGAAAATGTGTAAATTTTGGAAATTTGGAATTTTCTACATCAAAAAAGTGAAATTTTGACTGATTTAGACCTATTTGTTAGAATTTTCGCCATTTTTGACATCTACTTTTTAGAATTTTCGGATCGAAAATGTGTAAATTTTGAAAATTTTGAATTTTCTACATCAAAAAAGTGAAATTTTGACTGATTTAGACCTATTTGTTAGAATTTTCGCCATTTTCGACATCTACTTCTTAGAATTTTCGGATCGAAAATGTGTAAATTTTGAAAATTTGGAATTTTCTACATCAAAAAAGTGAAATTTTGACTGATTTAGACCTATTTGTTAGAATTTTCGCCATTTTTGACATCTACTTTTTAGAATTTTCGGATCGAAAATGTGTAAATTTTGAAAATTTGGAATTTTCTACATCAAAAAAGTGAAATTTTGACTGATTTAGACCCATTTGTTAGAATTTTCGCCATTTTCGACATCTACTTTTTAGAATTTTCGGATCGAAAATGTGTAAATTTTGGAAATTTGGGATTTTCTACATCGAAAAAGTGAAATTTTGACTGATTTAAACTTATTTTTTAGAATTTTCGACCTTTAAAGGTGGAAAATTCTCGAAATTTTGAATTTTCTACAGTAAACCAAGTGTAAAAAATTTTAGTCGTTCGTCAAGGTCGACTTTTTTACGAGAAAAAGTGCCAATTTACGCCATTTTTAAAAATTAATTTTCAAAATTTTTGACTTTGAAATTTCGAAATTTGAAAAATCCCGAAAAATTTTTACAGTAATAATATGTAAATTTTTTTCCTTTACAGTAACCGCGGCGACGACGACGACGACTCCGCCGCCGCCAATATTCTTACTGTATTTGCGCAATCGATCCTTACAGTAAATTTTTTTTTGGTTTTTTTTCTTACTGTACTTTTTTTCTTATTGTACTTTTTGGTTTTTTTTAGAATGGTTACGGTCTTTTACCCGACGAAGAATCCGGCGCCACGGTTTTGGCCTGTTGGAATACTGTAGCTTTTACAGTACGAAGTTTAGACGCCATTTTGAAATTCGAAAATAAGCCACTTTTCGGCGCCTATTCGTCCAGAGAAGTATACGATATTATTTAATTTTAAGTTTTAATTTAATTTTAATTAAATTTTAATTCAAATTTTAAATTTAAATTTTAATTCAAATTTTAAATTTTAATCTTAATTAAATTTTAATTCAAATTTAACATTTTTTAAAATGTAAAACTTATATTTACATCTTCTACAATAGGTCGAAGGTTTGAAATCGTTAATTCGATCTACAGTACTTTACACTAGTACAGTAAACGGCGATTTTTTACGTAATCATTTCGCGAAATGGGTAGCAACTTTATTGTCGGATGAAAAATCGCCACACGATCGTTTGAACAATTTTTGTCTTTTGGAAGTGGATTGTTTCGGTTTGCTGGTCAGCAAATTTTTTTCTATGTTTTTGTTTCTTTTTTTTGTTGTTTTATGTTTGTTTTTTATTGTTGTTTTTCTTTTTTTTCTTTTTCTATGTTTTTGTCCTGTTTTTCTTCCTTCCTTCTTTTTACTTATTTTTTACAGTTAATATGTTCTAGTTTTTGTTCGTTGTTTGTTTCTTTTAGTTATTTTGCTTCTTAATTTCCATTTTTCATTTCTTTTTATTGGTTTCTTTTTTCGTGCATTTTTGATGTTTTTATCTTTTTTCATTTTTGTTTGATTTTTTTTCTTGTTTTTTAGTTTTTCTTACTTCCTTCTTTTTACTTATCTTTTACAGTTAATATTTTTTAGTTTTTATTCGTTGTTTGTTTCTTTTAGTTATTTTGCTTTTTAGTTTCAATTTTTCATTTCTTTTTATTATTGTTTCTTTTTTCTTGCATTTTTGATGTTTTTATCTTTTTTTATTTTTGTTTGATTTTTTTTCTTGTTTTTTCGTTTTTCTTTCTTTCCATCTTTTTACTTTTTTTACACTTTATATTTTTTAGTTCTTGTTTGTTGTTTTTTCTTTGTTTTATGTTTTGTTTTTTTATATCGTTTTTTTTTGTTTTTCTTTTTGTTCGATGTTTTATTTCCTGTTATTTTGTTTTTCTTTTTTCCATTTTTTTACTTATCTTTTAAATTTGTTATGTTTCGGTTCTTGGTCGTTTTTTTATTTTGCTTTTTCTATGTTTTTTATTTTTGTTCCTTTTTTTGTAATTTTGATCTTTTTTCTTTTTGTTTGATGTTTTTTGTTTTTCTTACTTCCTTCTTTTTACTTATCTTTTACAGTTAATATGTTCTAGTTTTTATTCGTTGTTTGTTTCTTTTAGTTATTTTGCTTTTTAGTTTCAATTTTTCATTTCTTTTTATTATTGTTTCTTTTTTTATTTTGTTTTATCTTTTTTGTGTTTTAGGTTTTGGATATGTTTTCTTTCTTGTTTTCATGTTTTCTTTCCTTTGTATGTTGTTTGTTTTTACGTTTTGTTTATGTTTTTTGTCTTTTGGTTCTCCTTCTGTTTTTTATCGTTTCTATTTTTATTCTCTTGTTGTTTTTCTGTTTTTTTTATGCTATTATTTTTTTCTGTTTTCATTTTTTGCTTCCTATTTTTTTTGTAACATGTTTCGTTTCTTTGTTGTTGTTTTGTCAATTTTTTTAGTGTTTTTTCTTTGTTTTCATGCTTTTTTGTGTTGATTTTTGTTTTTTTTGGTTCTTTTTTTCTTCTGACTCTATTTTTTGTGTTTTCATTCGTGTTGTTTTTTATTGTTTTCATATTTTGTTTCTTGTTTCTTTTTTCCGTATTCTATCTGCTGTTATTTTTTTGTTTTCATTTTTATGCTTTTTGTTTTTTATGTTTGATTTCTTTGTTGATGTTTTTGTCTTTTTTCTGTTTTTTAGGTTTTTTTCGTTTTCTGTTATTTTTCTTCAAATTTATATTTTTGGTTTATTATTTTTGTTTCTTTTATTGTATTTATAGGTTTTTTTGTTTCCATGTTTTTCGCTTTTTGTTGTTTTTTCTGTTTTTCAGTGTCTTGTATTGTATCTGTGTGCTTTTATATTGTTTTTATTTCATGTTTATTCTTTGCTGTTTTTCTACCTTTTTGTGTTTTTATTGTTTTTTATTTCACATATCATTTCTATTTTGTTGTTTTCTTTTTGTTTTTATGTTGTTTTTTTCTCGTGTCGTTCTTTTTGTTTTGTTTCTGTTTCGTTGTTTTTTATCTTTTTCTGTTTCTTCTTTTGTTTTTTATTGTTTCTATATTTATTTTCTTGTTCCTTTTTCCGTTTGTTTTGTGTTTTTATTTTTTCCTCTTCCTACTTTTTATGTCTTCTCATTGTTTTGTTTCTTTGTTGTTGTTGTTGTTGTTCTGTTTTCACTGTTTTTTTTATGGTTTTTACCTTTTTTGTCATTTTTTTACTTTTTTATGTTCTTTCTTATATGTTTTATATTTTTTCTTTTTTCTCTTTTTTCCTGTATTTTTCAATGTTTTCTGCTTTTGTTTTTGCTTGTGGTGATCTATTTATTCTTGTTTTCGATTGTTTATAATATGTTTTGCTTCTTGTTTGTTGTTTTCTTTTTTTCGTTTATTGTATTTTATTGTGTTTTTTTTTGTTTTTCATTTTTTATCATGTCCTGTTTTTCGTTTCTTTCTTCTTTTTCGTTTGTTTTGTTTCGTTGTTTCTCTGTTTTTCTTTTTTTTCTTGTTGGTTTTCTGTTCTTTCAATTTTTGTTCCTTTTTTGCTTTATTTTCTTGTTCCTTCCTCTGTTTGTTTGTGTGCAGTAGTTTTTTGTTTTTATTTTTCTGCTTTATATTTCTTATTGTTTCAATGCTTTGTTTCTTTGTTATTGTTGTTCTCTTTGTTCTTTTTTTACCGTTTTTTGATGGTTTTTTTCTTTTTTTTTTGTTTTTCTTTCTTATATGTTTTGTTTCTTTTCTATTTTTCTTTTTTCCTGTATTTTTCACTGTTTTTAGCTTTTGTTTTTTTCCTGTGGTTCTCCATTGATTCTTGTTTTTTATTCGTTATATGTTCTATTTCTTGTTTGTTGTTTTTTTTGGTTTTTTCATTTTTGGTTTTTCTCGTTTTTTCGTTTCTATTTGATTCTTTTGTTGTTGTATTTCTTTTCGGTTTGTTTTTCTGTGCTCTTTTTTCCTTCATATTTTATTTCTTTTTATATGTTTTTTTGTCTCATTTTATTTTTTTTGTTTTTTTTTTGTTTTTTTTTTTCTATTTTTTATTTTCCAGGTTCAATTGATTTTCAGTTCGAAACGATCGGAAAAAATTCACGAAATCGGATCTAGAAAAGAATATTACAACATATTTAAATTGTGTTTAACGCTTTACACTTTACAATCAATTTGTTCTTACGATGAAACATCAAACGAATGGTCCAAAATTCGATTCGACGACGAAAAAATGCAAATTGAACTAGAAAATTGCCGTAAATTTCAAAATTTCGTCCAAAATTTGCGACAAAAAATTGGTTTAGGAAATTGGGATGAAAATTTTTTCGCCTATTTTAAACAAAGTTTAAAGCATTTTTTACGTTTATGCGCCGTTTTTTTCCATTTTTTATTCGACGTACGACCGCCTGAAGCTTTATTAGGTAGAAAATTTGACGAATTTTTTTTAATTTTTGAAAAATTTTAATTTTTGAAAAATTTTAATTTTTGAAAAATTTCAATTTTTGAAAAATTTTAATTTATAAAAATTTAAATTGTTTTTTCAATCAAGATTCGAATATCGACCAATTTACACCTTTAAATCGATTTTTGAACGTGCCTTTTTTAAACTGGGACGAATTTTTAAATTTCTTGGATTGCGATAGAATGGAAGGGTTAGTATGTTCATTTTTCGTTTTTTTTGTTTTTTTATATTTTCAATATTCTTTGTTTTTTCTTTTTATTTTTTATCGCAATTTTTTCTAATTTGTTTTTTCACTTTTTCTTTCATTTTCATTATTCTTTAATGTTTTCTAATCTTTTCTCTGTTTTTCGCTGCATTTTTTCGGATTTTTTGTTCTTTTTTTTTGTTGATTTTTGGTTTTTTATCATGTTCTACTTTTTTGTTTCTCTTATTTTCTTTATTGTTTGTTGTTTTCTAATTTTTTTCTATTTTCCGAAGCAATTTTTTCTACTTTTTATGTTCATTTCTGGTTTTTCTGTTGATTCCTCGTTTTTTCTAACTTCTTTGTTTGTTTTATTTTCTTTATTGTTTGTTGTTTTCTAATTTTTTCTATTTTTCGAAGCAATGTTTTCTACTTTTTATGTTCATTTCTGGTTTTTCTGTTGATTTCTCGTTTTTTCTAACTTCTTTGTTTGTTTTATTTTCTATATTGTTCGTTGTTTTCTTATTTTTTCTATTTTTCGAACCAATTTTTTCTACTTTTTATGTTCATTTCTTGTTTTTCTGTTGATTTCTCGTTTTTTCTAACTTCTTTGTTCGTTTTATTCTTTTTATGGTTTCTTTGTTTTCTGTTTTTTTTTCAATTTTCTCGCCGCAATTTTTTCTACTTTTTTGTCCATTTTTTTTGTATATTTTTCGTTTTTTATTGTTTTTAACTATGTTGTGCTTTTTTATTTTTTTATTCTTTGTTGTTTCCTGCTTTTTATATATTTCGGAGCAATTTTCCTACTTTTCTGTTTATTTTTTTGCTTTTCTTGTTGATTTTTTGTGTTTTTTTCCACTTTTTTTGTTTCTCCAATTTACTTAGTCCTTTGTTGTTTTCTATTTCTTCTATTGTTCGAAGCACTTTTGTCTACTTTTTAGTTCATTTTTGCTTTTTTTGTTTTTTATATTTTCAATATTCTTTGTTTTTTTCTTTTTCTTTTTATTTTTAGTCGCAATTTTTTCTAATTTTTTTGTTTTTTCACTTTTTCT
Source organism: Romanomermis culicivorax (assembly GCA_963922205.1). NCBI lineage: Eukaryota > Metazoa > Nematoda > Enoplea > Mermithida > Mermithidae > Romanomermis > Romanomermis culicivorax. The sequence continues at coordinate 666,863 of CAWUHX010000118.1, read as the reverse complement.
TTTATTTTCATTATTCTTTAATGTTTTCTAATTTTTTCTCTGTTTTTCGCTGCATTTTTTCGGATTTTTTGTTTTTTTTTGTTAATTTTTGGTTTTTTTATCATGTTCTATTTTTTTGTTTCTCTTATTTTCTTTATTGTTTGTTATTTTCTAATTTTTTTTCTATTTTTCGAAGCAATTTTTTCTTTGCTATTTTTTACTTTTTTTTGTTTATTTCTCGTTTTTTCTAACTTCTTTGTTCGTTTTATTCTCTTTATGGTTTCTTGTTTTCTGATTTTTTTCAATTTTCTCGCCGCATTTTTTTCTGCTTTTTTGTTCATTTTTCGTTTTTTATTGTTTTTAACTTTTTTGTGCTTTTTTATTTTTTTATTCTTTGTTGTTTCCTGCTTTTTATATATTTCGGAGCAATTTTCCTACTTTTCTGTTTATTTTTTTGCTTTTTTCGTTGATTTTTTGTGTGTTTTTCAACTTTTTTTGTTTGTTCAATTTACTTAGTCCTTTGTTGTTTTCTATTTTTCTATTGTTCGAAGCACTTTTGTCTACTTTTTTGTTCTTTTTTTGCTTTTTTTTTGTTGATTTCTCGTTTTTCATTGTTTCTAAGTTTTTTGTTTCTTTTATTTTCTTTATTCTTTGTTTTTCTCATTTTTTCTTCTTTTCGCTCCAACTTTCTACTTTTTTGTTCATTTTTTGCTTTTTTGACAATTTTTCGTTTTTTACTGCTTTTAAGGTTTTTGTTTGTTCTATTTTCTTTATTCTTTGTTGTTTTCTACTTTTTTTCTTTTATTTTTTCCTGTTTTATCTATTTTTTGGTATTTTTCAATTTGTTTTCCGTTTTTTGTATATAGTCTTCAATTTTTGTTTTTTCATTTCTTTTCGTAGTTGTTTTCTTAATCTTTAATTTTTTGTTTTTGTTAATTCTCGACTATTTTTCGCGGTTTATTGTTTTTTATTTTATTTGTTTCTTTTTCTATTTTTCAACGTTGGTTTTTTTACTTTTTTTTCGTTTTTGTTCATTTCTTGCTTTTTCGTGATTTTTCGTGCTTTCTTGTTTGCACCTTTTTTGTTTCTTTTATTTTGTTTATTTTCTGTAGTTTTTCAATTTTTTCGTTTTTTTCGCTGTACTTTCTTCATTTTTTGGTTCATTTTTTCTAATTTTCGGAATTTTTTCTTCTTTTTTTGCGATTTTTTGTACATTTTCTCCAACTTTCGTTTTTTCATTCCTTTTTGTCGTTGATGTTTTGTGTTATTTTTAATTTTTTTGTTTCTGTTAATTTTTGCTATTTTTCGTAATTGAGTTTTCCAATATTTTTTCTCCCCTTTTTTCTTTATTCTTTGTTGTTTTCTAATTTTCTTCGCTTGAAATTTTTTTACCTTATTTTTGAATTTTTTTTCAATTTTTTCGTATTCATTGTTTTCAATTTGTATTTTTCCTTTTATTTTTTTATTCTTTGTTCTTTTGTTTTTTCTACATTATCTGTTTTTTTGTTTATTTTTTGTTGTTTTCCTTCTATTTTTGTCTGTTTCATACATTTTTTCATTATTCTTTCTCTATTGTTTATTTTTGCATTTTTCTTAATTTTTGTGTTTTGCCTTGTTTTTGGTTTGTTTTGTTTTTCTTTTTCAGTTTGTTTTAATTATTTTTTTACATTTAATGGTTTTCTTGCTTTTTTTATTTATTCCCGTTTATTTTGGCATATTTTTTCCAATTTTTGTATAGTTTTTCAAGTTTTTTGTTTCGTTTTTTGTGTTTTTGTGTTTTTTTTTTGTTTTTTTTTGAATTTTTGTATTATTCGTAATTTTGAACTTTTTTTTTGTTTTTTTTTCAGATGGATTTCGCATCCCAGATTCATATTATTGATTTCGACAAAAAATTTCGTTCGTCAACCAGTCGAAGCTAATAATTTGATCGATTTGCCGGAAAATTATTGCGAAATGATCAACAGGACGGCTAAATTCAAGTAAATTAAACTTTTTTGTGTCTTTTTTGTTTTCTCTTTTCTTTTTTTCTTTTTTGCATTTTTCTTACATGCATTATTTGTGTTTTTGTTTTTGTATATTGTTTTTTTCTACTTTTCTCTTCTTTTGTATCTTCAATGGTTTTTTTTGTTTTGGTTGATTGTATTTTTCTTTCCTTTTGTCTTTTCTTTTTTGTATTTGTCTGTTTTTTGTATCTTTCTTACATGCGTTACTTATGTTTTTAATTTTGTGTATTGTTTTTTTTGTATTTTTTTCTTTTTTTTGTATCTTCAATGTTTTTTTTGTTTTAGTTTATGGTATTTTTCTTCCCTTCTGTTTTTTCTTTTTTGTATTTGTCTCTTTTTTGTATCTTCCGTGTTTTATTTCTTATTTTGTTTTAGTTTGTCTTTTTTTTCCTGTCCTTTCTGTGTTCTGTATTTTTTTGTATCTCGCATGTTTTATTTGTATTTTTGACTTGATTTATTGTTTTTTCGTATTTTTGTTTTTTTCTTTTTTTGTTTTTTTATTTTTTATTTGTATTTTTTGGTTTATTGTATTTTTCCTTTCTATTGTTTTATTCTTTTTGTATTTTTCTTTTCTTTTGTTTCTTCCTTTTTTGTATTTTTCTGTATCTTTCATTTTTTATTTGTATTTTATTTTGAGTTGTTGTATTTTTCTTTTCTTTCTTTGTATTTTTACTTTTTTTTGTTTTTTCCTTTTTTGTATTTTTCTGTATCTTTCATTTTTCATTTGTATTTTGTTTTGGGTTGTTGTATTTTTCTTTTCTTTTTTTTGTATTTACAATTTTTTTTGTATCTCCCATGTTTTTGTTGTATTTTATTTTGTTTTATCGTATTTTTCTTTTCTTTTATTTTTTCTTTTTTGTATTTTTTGTATCTTGCATGTATTTTTTGTATTTTTTTTGTATTTTGCATGCTTTATTTTTATTTTTGTTTTGGTTTTTTTCTTTCTTTTTGTAAATTTCTTTTTTGTATCTTACATGTTTTAATTGTATTTTTGTTTTGGTTTTTTGTTTTTTTTGTTTTATTTTTTCTTTTTTTTGTATTTTTTCTGTATCTTCCATGTTTTTCTTTATTTTGTTTTGGTTTATCGTATTTTGCTGGTTATTCTTTTCTCTTTTGTATTTTTCTTTTTTTTATATCGCCATGTTTTGTTTGTATTTATTCTGGTTTATCGTATTTTCTTTTTTTGTCTCTCTGTTCCTCATTTTTTTGTATCTTGGATGTTTTTTTGTATTTTGCATGTTTTTTTGGATTTTGTTTCTGTTTATTGTTTTTTCGTCTCTTTTGTATTTTTCTTTTTGTAGCTTCCATTTTTTATTTGTATTTTTGGTTTTTTTTTGTATTTTTTGTATCTTGCATGTATTTTTTTTGTATTTTGCATGTTTTATTTGTATTTTTGGTTTTTTTATTGTATTTTTCTTTTACTTCTTTTTTCTTCTTCGTATTTTTCTCTCCTTGCATGTTCTATACTTTTATAAGTTATTATTTTTTTGTGTTTTATTGTTTTTTCCCTTCTTTCTTGTTTCTTTTTTGTTTTTTTTCTTGTTTTTTTGTATGCGCCATGTTTGACTTTTAATTTTTGTTTTGGTATAGTGTACTTGTCTTTTCTTCTGTTTTATCCTTTTCTGTATTTGTCTTTTTTTAATATTTTCCATATTTTATTTGAATTTTTGTTTAGGTTTATTGTTTTTTCTTCTCTTTCTTTTTTCTTTCTTCAATTTTTTGTACCTTTCAAGTTTTATTTATGTTTTTGTTTTGATTTATTGCATTTCTCTTTTTTTCTCTTTGTGTTTGTTTTCTTACTTGTATTTTTTCTATTTCTTTTCTCTCATTTCTATTTTTTTCCTTATCTTTTAATTTTTTGTTGATTCTTTTTCATTTTTCTTCTTTTCTTCTTTCAAATTTGTGTTTTTTGTATTTTTAAAATTTATCCCTTTTCCTCGTGTTGTATTTTTTTCTTTTTTCTCAGTATTTGTTTTGTTTTTTTTATTTTGTCGTTTTTTAAATTTGTATTATTTCTGTATATATTTTTCCTATTTCGTTTGTTTTTTCTTTTTCTTTTCCTTCTTGTATTTTTGTTCTGTTTTGTGTACTTTGCAGTTTTTCTATTTTCTTTGTTGTTTTTTATTTTTTCTTCTTTGCTTTCTCTGTATATCGTGGTTTTGTGTATATAATTTTTTTCTCCGCTTTTTGTTCAATATATTTTTATTATTATTTCGTATTTTTTTGTATTTTTTTTTATTTGTCTTTTAAGTTTTTTTCGTTTTTGGTTTTTTTGTATTTGTTTTTTTTCTGTTTAATTAGTTTTTTTAATTTTTCTATCTTTTAATTTTTCTCATTTTTCTTAGTTTTTTAATTTCGGCTTTTCTTTATCGCATATTTGATTTTTTTTTCATTTTCTCTATTTTTAAATTTTGTCTCTTTTTTCTTTTTATCTTCTGTTTATTTGTTGTTCATTTTTCGTCATAATTTTTGTTTCTTTTGCATGTTTTTCTTTTTTTTGATTTTTTTCTATCTGATAATTTTCTCTTCGTTTTTTATTTTTCTTTGCTTTTTTCGTTTCCTTTTCAAATTTTTTTTGGGTTGTGTATATCTTTCGTTTTTCTTTTTTTTCTTCTCATTTTTTTGTTTCTAATAATTTTCTAATGTTTTTTTTCTTTTTCGTGCCTTCTTTTTTTTCATTGTTTTTTTTAAATTTTTTTTCCTTTGTCGAATTTTTCAGTTTCTCACTATTTTTTAATATTTTTGCCTTCTTCTTTTCTTTTTTCATAAACTTCGTCTTCGTTTTTTTCTATATTTATTTTATTTTCTGTATTTATTTTTTTGTGTATTCGCTATTTTTTATTTGTCTTTCTTTTCTTTTAATTTTTTTTCTTTGTATTTTTTTTATTTTTTTCTTTCATAACTTTATATTATTTAAATCCTTTTTTGTTTTTTTTCCTCTTTTTCATGTTTTTACATTTGTTTTTTTTTCTTTTTGTAATTTTCTTTTTTTTTGTTGTTTTTTTCTGCTTTTTTTTGTAAATCATATTTTCTAGGTGCCCTTCGTTGGTCACCGACGATTCCAGGCATCCGGCCGTTTGCCTGGCCTGCGGCTGCATCCTTTGCTCCCAGGCCTATTGTTGCCAGGTGACCTTGGAATCGACCGGGGATCAAATCGGCGCCTGCACCAACCACGCCCGATGTTGTACCTTCGGTAAAGGCGTCTTTTTGAGGTTAGTTTTTGGTATAGATTTGAAAAAAAATTTGAATTTCTGTAAAATATTTCAGAAAAATTACAAAAAATTTTTCTGTAAAATAAGTTTTTTATTAGAATTTTTTGTAAAATTATAAAAAGTGTAAAATTAAAAAAAAAAATTTTTGCTCAAAAATTGGACTTTTTTCTATCAAAATCCGATTTTTCCTCGATTTTTAGCTGCAAAATTCGTTTTTTTCCACTCGAAAATTCGATTTTTTTCATCAATTTTGGTTTTTTATGGAATTTTTTTGCCTCAAAAATTGTGAAAAAAGTGATATTTTCCGTTTTTTATGCCATTTTTTCGCTTTTTCTATAAAAATTCGAATTTTCGTCGATTTTGCTTCAAAAATTGTGTATTTTTTTGTTCAAAATCCGATTTTACAAAAAAAATTTTGTTTTTTTATCGAAATTTTCCCCCAAAAATTTGTGAAAAAGTGACTTTTTCCTTTATTTTTGCGTCATTTTTTTCCTTTTTCTGTAAAAATTCGATTTTTCGTCGATTTTCAGCTTCAAAACTTGTGGTTTTTTTTGTCGAAAATCCGATTTTTCAATAGATTTTTGTTTTTTTATCGAATTTTTCCTCAAAAATTTGTGAAAATGTGACATTTTTCTTTATTTTTGCCCAATTTTTTGACTTTTTTTTTATCAGAATTCAATTTTTCTTCGATTTTTAGGTTTCGAAATTCTTTCTTTTTTGTCGGAAATACGATTTTTCAATTAATTCTTGTTTTTTCAATTTTAATTTTTGCCTCAAAATTTGTGAAAAAGTGATATTTTGCTTTATATTTGCGTCTTTTTTTAACTTTTTTCTGTCAAAATTCATATTTTCCTCGATTTTCAGCTCAAAATTTTTTTGGGAATTTTCTATTTTTTTTGTTTTTTTATCAAAATTTTTCCCTCAAAGTTTGTGACAAAGTGATATTGTCCTTTTTTGCGCTTTTTTCAAGTGAAAATTCGAAGCTTTTAAAATTCAAAATTTCGAAATTAAAAATATAGGTGTTAAAAATTTTTTAAGAAAAAAAAATATGTTTCGAATATCAAAAATTCGATTTTTTTACAAAATTTTAAAATTTTCTCGCCCAAAATTCCAAATTTTGGCTTTTTTTCCGTAAAATTTTTGTTTTTTGTCGCAGCATTAAAAAAATGAATTCCTCACAGAATTTTAAAATTTTTAAATTTTTTTCACTCAAAATTCGAATTTTTGCCAATGTTTGGTGTAAAAGTTGTTTTTTCCTGCAAAACTTACCCTTTGTAAAACCAATTTTTCGAAAAGAATGGATTTTTCTACAGAATCGAAGAATTTGATTTTTTTTCTGATCAAAATTCGAATTTTCGCAACTTTATAGAATTTCATTTTTTCTTGCAAAATTCAATTTTTCCAAAACCAAATTTTTTTGAGATTTGAGAAAAAATCGATTTTTTTACAAAAATTTTTTTTTTTGCTAAAAATTCGAGTTTTCGCCAATTTTTATTGTAAAATTTTTTTTTCTCCAGATTTTTTTGAAATTGAATATTTTTTTTTGAATCTTCATTAAAAATGTTCATTCTTTTGCGCAAAATTCGAATTTTCGCCCATTTTTGCTGCCGAATTGGTTTTTCCCTCTGACTGAAATTTTTCTATAATTCCAAATTTAATTGTTTTTTCAAAAAAAAAGTTTTTCATCTCAATTTTTTTTTATTTAACTTTTTTGTTTTACTTTTTTCCGTTTTATTTTTGTTTTTGTTTTATATTTTTGTGAAATTTATTTTAATCTATTTTTGTTGTTTTACTTTCTTTTTTGTTTTTTTTTGTTTTCCTAGAATTTTTTTTGCTTAAAATTCGAATTTTCTTCTAGAATTCGCGATTGTCGTTTAATGTTGACGTACGACCAAACGCGCGGCTCTTATCGGCCGGCGCCCTACGTCGACGAATACGGCGAATTGGACGTCGGTTTTTCAAGGGGTAAATGGAGAATTAGAAGTAAAATTTAGAGAAAAAAAATTTTAATATATAAAAAATTTAAATTTTTAAATTTCGGAAATTTGAAAAATTTGAAGAAAAAAATCTGAAAATTCCTTCAATTTTATTTTTTTCCTATATTTTTAGTACAAAATATAAAGAAATGAGTGAGAATTGTAGTCAAAAATTAAACAGAAAGTAAAGCATAATGCATAGAAAAAGTGGAAAATTAAAAATTGTGTAGGAAAAAGCAAAAAATCTATAAAAATTTGAAAGAAATAGAAAAAAATATATAGGAAAAATAAAAAGAATTGGTTTTTTTGTTACTGTTTTTTCTGTTTTGTATTTTAAATTTGTATTTTTTTCTGTTTATATATATTTTTTTGTATATTTTGTTATGTGTTTGTCCTTCTTTGTATTTTTTTATGTGTCTTTGCTTTCTCGTTTTTTTTTCTTTTTTTACTGTATTTTCCTTTTACATGCTCTCTTGTGCATTTTTGTTTTGTGTTTTATTGTTTTGTTTTTTTTGTTTTTCTTCGGTGTTCATTGTTTTGTTCTATATATATTTTTTTTGTATTTCTGTTTATTTTATCCTATTTTTTCGTTTTTTTTGGTTTCTTTTTCGTATTTTCCTTTTTTCTTCTGTTTTTTCTGTTTTCTTCTCTAGTTCTCTTTCTTTTCTTTTTGATGTCTGTGTTTTTTTGTTTCTCTTTTCTTACTTTTTTGTTTTCTGTTTTATACCTTCTTGTTTCTGTTTTTTCCCTTCTTTTGTTTGTTTTCTTTTTTGTATCTTCGTTTTCTTCTTTGTATCTTTGTTTTCTTTTTAGAATCTTTTTCTTTTTTTCGTACTATTTTGTTCTCTTGTATTTTATATGTTTTTCTGCTTTCTTTGTTGTTTTGCTGTATTTTATTTTTTTTCTAATGTTTTTATTCTATTTTGTTTTTTGTCGTTTATTCTGCGTATTTTTCTCTTCTGTTTTGTGTCTTCTGTTTTTTGTTTTCTTTCTTCTATTTTTGTTTCCTGTCCCGTCTTTTTATTTTTTTCCATATTTTTAATTTCTTTTTTGTACTTTTCTTTTTGTGTTTCCTGTTGTTTTTGTTTTTTTCGTACCTTTTCTTCCTTTTTTTTGTTTTCTTGCTTTCTTCTTTATGCCTGTTTTATTCTTTTTATTTTATATTCGTTCATGTATCTTTTTTGTTGTTTTTTTGCTTTTTTGTTTTATCTTGTTTTTTTACTGATTTGTTCTTGTGTTTTTGTTCTATTTTTTTTTCATTTTTCTTTTGATCCAGTATTTGTGTTTCTTTTGTTTTTTATTTTTTCTGTGTTTTTTCTTTTGTTTCTCTTAATCTATTCTGGTTTTCTTCTATATTTTTGTTCTCATTTTTATATTTCCTTTTTTTGAGCGTATATTCTTCTTCTTCTCTATGTTTTTTCTTCCCTGTAGTTTTTTTCATACTTTTTTCAAAAGTTTTTTTTGTTTCTTTTTTTCTGTATTTTTTTTGTTTTTGTATTTCTGTTTCGTTTTTCACTCTTTTATTTTATTTCCTATATTTTCGCTTTCTGTAATTTTGTTTTGTTTTTTTTGTATTTTCCCCTTGTTCTGCGTTTTTTGCTGTCTTTTTTCATTTTCCTTGTTTTTTGTTGTTTTTTCAGCTTTTTTCTCATTCTTTTTTCCTATGTTTCCTTTCCTGGAGTTTTTGTTTTGCCTTTTGTGTTTTTTTGATTTTTTTTGATTTTTTTGTGCTTTTGTCCCCTTTTCCTTTTTGTTTTCTTTCGTGTATGTTAGTTTTTTGTTTTTTTCCGTTTTTTCCTTATCTCTTTATAGCATTTTTGTTATTTTTCTTCTTTTTTTGTTTTATTCTGTGTGACTTTCTTTTTTTGTGTTTTTTGTTTTCTTTGTGTTTTTTTGATATTTTTTTCTTTTTTTTGTTTTATGTTTTGTATTTTAATTTTATTTTTGCGGTTTTTCGATTTCCCCTGTGTTTTTTTATGTTCTGCTTTTTTCTGTGTTTCTTGCTTTTTTCTATTCATGTTTTCACTTTTGATATCTTGTGATCTTTCTTTATATTTTTGGTTTTTTGTGTCTTCGGTTGTTTTATTTCTTTTATTTTCCTTTGTTTTCATATAGTTTTGTTCCTTTTCCTGCGGTTTTGTTTTCAATATTTCGGTTTTTTGGCGTATTTTTCTCTTTTCTTTTGTGTTTTTAATTTCTTTTTTGTACTTTTTTTGTGTTTCCTGTTTTTTTTTGTTTTTTTCGTATGTTTTCTTCCTTGTTTTTTTGTTGTTTCTTCTTCTTTATGTCTGTTTTATTCTTTTTTTATATATTCGTTTATGTATCTTTTTTTGTTGTTTTATTGCTTTTTTGTTCTTTCTTTTTTTTTACTGATTTGTTTTTCTATTTTTTTTATTTTTGTCTTTTGATCCAGTATTTGTATTTCTTTTGTATTTTATTTTTTCTGTGTTTTTTCTTTTGTTTCTCTTAATCTATTCTTGTTTTCTTCTATATTTTTGTTCTCATTTTTATATTTCCTTTTTTTGAGCGTATATTCCTCTTCTTCTCTATGTTTTTTGTTTCCCTGTAGTTTTTTTCTCGTTTTTTCATACTTTTTCCAAAAGTTTTTTTTGTTTCTTTTTTTTCTGTATTTTTTTGTTTTTGTATTTCTGTTTCGTTTTTCACTCTTTTACCTTATTTCCTATATTTTTGCTTTCTGTTATTTTGTTATTTTTTTGTATTTTCCCCTTGTTCTGCGTTTTTTGCTGTCTTTTTTCGTTTTCGTTGTTTTTTGTTGTTTTTTCAGCTTTTTTCTCATTCTTTTTTCCTTTGTTTCCTTGCTTGGGATTTTTGTTTTTTTTTTTAAATTGTTGTTTTCTTCCTGGAGTTTTTGTTTTCCCTTTTGTGTTATTTTGATTTTTTTCAATTTTTCGCGCTTTTGTCCCCTTTTCCTTTTTGTTTTCTTTCATGTATGTTAGTTTTTTGTTTTTTTTCGTTTTTTCCTTATCTCTTTATAGCATTTTTGGTATTTTTCTCTTTTTTTTGTTTTATTCTCTGTGACTTTCTTTTTTTGTGTTTTGTGTTTTTTTGTGTTTTTTCTGATATTTTTTTCTTTTTTTGTTTTATGTTTTGTATTTTAATCTTGTTTTTGCGGTTTTTCGATTTCCCCTGCGTTTTTTTATGTTCTGCTTTTTTTTCTGTGTTTCTTGCTTTTTTCTATTCATGTCTTCATTTTTGATATCTTGTGATCTTTCTTTATATTTTTGGTTTTTTGTGTCTTCTGTTGTTTTATTTCTTTTATTTTCCTTTCTTTTTATGTAGTGTTGTTTCCTTTCCTGTGTTTTTATTTTCAATATTTCGGTTTTTTGGCGTATTTTTCTTTTTTTGTGTTTTTCATCTGTGTATTTTTCTTTTTTTAAATGCTTGTTTTGTTTTGTGTTGTTTTCGTTTCTCTTTTCTTTTTTTTGTTTCTGTGTTTTTATTATGGTGTTATATTTCTGTTTCGTTTTTCAGTATTTATGTTTTTCTTATATTATTGTATTTTTTGATTGTGTTTGTATTCTTCCTCCCACTTTTTTTGTTTTCTTTCTTTTTTCTCGTTTTTTTTTGCATTTTTGTTTTCTTTTTTGTTTCTTTCTGTTTTCTTTAAATATCTTGATGTTTTTCTTTTGTTTTTTCAGGAAATCCTTTATTCCTCAACAAGGAACTATGGCATAAGATTAAAACATTGTGGTATCAGCAAACCATAGCCGAAACTGTTGGTCGACAGCTCGAAATGACGACCAGTGGTCAAATGATCAATTTTATTGCTTGGCAACATTTGTGATCATACTGTACACATTTTTTTGAAAGAAATGCTGCTCATTTGCTTACTTTTATTAGCGTATATAAATAGTTTTTGATGAAATGAAATCGTAAGATTATTAGTGATAAAATAATATCCATCAAAAATGACTGACAGGTGTCAAAAAATGATCTCCTCTGATATCAACTGCTTACAGTCACTTCTTTTATCTATAACTATTCTGTTATAGATAAAAGATCTGTCTTATTTTTTGTATTTGTCTCTTTTTGTATCTTTCTTACATGCGTTATTTGTGTTTTTTTTGTGTATTGTTTTTTTTCTATTTTTCTCTTTTTTTGTACCTTCATTTTTTTTGTTTTGGTTTATTGTATTTTTCTTTCCTTTTGCCTTCTTTTTTGTATTTGTCTCTTTTTTGTATCTTTCTTACATGCATTATTTGTGTTTTTGTTTTTGTATATTTTTTTTCTTTCTATTTTTCTCTTCTTTTGTATCCTCAATGTTTTTTTTTGTTTTTGGTTTATTGTATTTTTCTTTCCTTCTGTCTTTTTTTTTGTATTTGTCACTTTTTTGTATCTTTCTTACATGCATTATTTGTGTTTTTGTTTTTGTATATTGTTTTTTTCTATTTTTCTCTTTTTTGGTATCTTCAATGTTTTTTTTTGTTTTGATTTATTGTATTTTTCTTTCCTTCTGTCTTTTCTTTTTTGTATTTCTTCCTTTTTTGTATCTTTCTTACATGCATTATTTGTGTTTTTGTATATTGTTTTTTTCTATTTTTCTCTTTTTTTGTATCTCCAATGTCTTTTTTTTGTTTTGGTTTATGGTATTTTTCTTTCCTTTTGTCTCTTCCTTTTTGTATTTGTCTGTTTTTTGTATCTTTTTCACATGCATTACTTGTGTTTTTGTTTTTGTGTATTGTTTTTTTTCTTTTTTTCCATTTTTTGTATCCTCAATGTTTTATTTTTTTGTTTTGGTTCATTGTATTGATCTTTCGTTTTGTCTTTTCTTTTTTTGTATTTGTCTCTTTTTTTGTATATTCCGTGTTTTATTTCTTATTTTGTTTTAGTTTATTGTCTTTTTTCTTTCCTGTCCTTTTTCTGTTCTGTGTTTTTTTGGTATCTTGCATGTTTTATTTGTATTTTTGACTTGATTTATTGTTTTTTCGTACTTTTGTTTTTTTCTATTTTTGTTTTTCTGTTTTTTTCTATGTTTTATTCGTATTTTTCGGTTTATTAAATTTTTCCCTTTCTATTTTTGTATTTTTCTTTTCTTTTGTTTCTTCCTTTTTTGTATTTTTCTGTATCTCTCATTTTTATTTGTATTTTGTTTTGGTTTGTTGTATTTTTCTTTTCTTTTTTTTTGGATTTTTAATTTTTTTTGCATCCCCCATGTTTTTCTTGTATTTTATTTTTTTTATCGTATTTGTCTTTTCTTTTATTCTTTCTTTTTTGTATTTTTTGTATCTTGCATGTATTTTTTGTATTTTTTTTTGTATTTTGCATGCTTTATTTGTATTTTTGTTTTGGTTTTTTTCTTTCCTTTTGTAAATTTGTTTTTTGTATCTTACATGTTTTAATTGTATTTTTGTTTTGGTTTTTGTTTTTTTGTTTTATTTTTTCTCTTTTTTGTATTTTTTCTGTATCTTCCGTGTTTTTGTTCATTTTGTTTTTGTTTATCGTATTTTGTTGGTTATTCTTTTCTTTTTTGTATTTTTTTTTCTTTTATATCGCCATGTTTTGTTTGTATTTATTCTGGTTTATCGTATCTTCTTTTTTTGTCTCTCTGTTCTCCATTTTTTGTATCTTGCATGTTTTTTTTTGTATTTTGTTTCGGTTTATTGTTTTTTCGTCTCTTTTGTGTATTTCTTATTTGTAGCTTCCATGTTTTATTTGTATTTTTGGTTTTTTTATTGTATTTTTCTTCTACTTCTTTTTTCTTCTTCGTATTTTTCTCTTCCTGCAAGTTCTATGTTTTTATTAGTTATTGTTTTTTCTCTTCCTTCTTGTTTCTTTTTTGTATTTTTCTTTTTTTGTATGTGCTATGTTTCACTTGTAATTTTTGTTTTGGTATAGTGTACTTGTCTTTTCTTCTGTTTTATCCTTTTCTGTATTTGTATTTTTTTATATTTTCCATATTTTATTTGTATTTTTGTTTAGATTTATTGTTTTTTCTTTTCTTTCTTTTTTCTTTCTACAATTTTTTGTACCTTTCAAGTTTTATCTATGTTTTTGTTTTGATTTATTGCATTTCTCTTTTTTTCTCTTTGTGTTTGTTTTCTTACTTGTATTTTTTTTCTATTTCTTTTCTCTCGTTTCTATTTTTTTCCATTTCTTTTAATTTTTTGTTGATTCTTTTTCATTTTTCTTCTTTTCTTCTCTTAAGTTTTGTTTTTTTATATTTTTATAATTTACCCCTTTTCCTGGTCTTGTATTTTTTTTCTTTTTTCCTAGTATTTGTTTTGTTTTTTATTTTGTCGTTTTTTAAATTTGTATTCTTTCTGTATATATCTTTTTTCTATTTCGTTTGTTTTTTCTTCCTCTTCTCCTTCTTGTATTTTTGTTCTGTTTTGTGTACTTTGCAGTTTTTCTATTTTCTTTGTTTTTTTTTATTTTTTCTTCTATCTTTTTTTATTTTTTTTATTTTTCTTAGTTTTTTTATTTTTCTTATTTTTTTTAGTTTTTTAATTTCGGCTTTTCTTTATCGTATATTTGATCTTTTTTTATTTTCTATATTTTTAAATTTTGTCTCTTTTTTCTTTTTATCTTTTCTGATTAGTTTTTTTTGTTTTCTTTCTGTAGTTTTTGTTTTATTCTTATGGTTTCCTATTCTTTTTTTTAGTTTTCTTCCTATTTTGTACTTCTTTTTTTTTGTTGTTTATTTTTCGTCATAATTTTCGTTTCTTTTACATGTTTTTCTTTTTTTTGATTTTTTCATCTGATAATTTTCTCTTCGTTTTTTTTATTTTTCTTTGCTTTTTTCGTTTCCTTTTCATATTTTTTTGGGTTGTATATATCTTTCGTTTTTCTTTTTTTTCTTTTTTTTTTGTTTCTAATAATTTTCTAATGTTTTTTTTCTTTTTCGTACCTTCTTTTTCGTCTTTCTTTCATTGTTCTTTTTTTAGAATTTTTGTCCTTTGTCGATTTTTTCAGTTTCTCACTATTTTTTAATATTTTTGCTATTTTTGCCTTCTTCTTTTCTTTTTTCATAAACTTCGTCTTCGTTTTTTTCTATATTTATTTTATTTTCTGTATTTATTTGTTTGTGTATTCGCATTTTTTTTATTTGTCTTTCTTTTTTTTGAATTTTCTTTTCTTTGTTTTTTTTTAATTTTGTTTCTTTGTATTTTTTTTATTTATTTCTTTTTCATAACCTTATTTTATTTTAATCGTTTTTTGTTTTTTTTTCTTTTATGTAATTTTCTTTTTTTTGTTGTTTTTTTCTGCTCTTTTTTTGTAAATCAAATTTTCTAGGTGCCCTTCGTTGGTCACCGACGATTCCAGGCATCCGGCCGTTTGCCTGGCCTGCGGCTGCATCCTTTGCTCCCAGGCCTATTGTTGCCAGGTGACCTTGGAATCGACCGGGGATCAAATCGGCGCCTGCACCAACCACGCCCGATGTTGTACCTTCGGTAAAGGCGTCTTTTTGAGGTTAGTTTTTCGTGTAGATTTGAAAAAAAATTTGAATTTCTGTAGAATATTTTAGAAAAATTACACAAAATTTTTTTGTAAAATAAGTTTTTTCTAAGAATTTTTTGTAAAATTAGAAAAAAATGTAAAATTTCAGAAAAAAATTTTTTGGTCAAAAATTGGACTTTTTTCCATCAAAATTTTAAAAAAGTGTAAAATTTAAAAAAAATTTTTTGGTCAAAAATTGGACTTTTTTCTATCAAAATTCAATTTTTCCTCGATTTTTAGCTGCAAAATTTGTTTTTTTCCTCACGAAAATTCGATTTTTTTTCATCAATTTTGGTTTATTATGGAATTTTTTGCCTAAAATATTGTGAAAAAAGTGATATTCTCCTTTTTTTGCGCCATTTTTTTCACTTTTTCTATAAAACTTCGAATTTTCGTCGATTTGGAGCTTCAAAATTTGTGTATTTTTCTGTCGAAAATTCCAATTTTCAATAAATTTTTGTTTTTTTATCGAAATTTTTCCCGAAAAATTTGTGAAAATGTAACATTTTCTTTATTTTTGCGCCATTTTTTGACTTTTTTTCCACCAAAATTCGGTTTTTCCTCGATATTCAGCTGCAAAATTATTTTTTTCCTTCTCGAAAATGCGATTTTTCTATTCATTTTTGCTTTTTATCGAAATTTGGGCCTCAAAATTTGGGAAAAAATGTTATATTTTTCTTTATTTTTGCCCAATTTATTGACTTTTTTCTATCAGAATTCAATTTTTCCTCGATTTTTAGGTTTCGAAATTCTTTCTTTTTTGTCGGGAATACGATTTTCCAATTAATTCTTGTTTTTTCTATTTTAATTCTTGCCTCAAAATTTCTGAAAAAGTGATTTTTTGCTTTATTTTTGCGTCTTTTTTTTACTTTTTTTCTGTCAAAATTCATATTTTCCTCGATTTTCAGCTGAAAATTTTTTTCTTTTTCTATATTTGTTTTTTATCAAAATTTTTCCCTCAAAGTTTGTGACAAAGTGATATTGTCCTTTTTTCCGTTTTTTTTCAAGTCAAAATTGGAAGCTTTTAAATTTGAAAATTTCGAAATTAAAAATATAAGTGTTAAAAATTTTTTAAGATAAAAATATGTTTCGAATATCAAAAATTCGATTTTTTTACAAAATTTTAAAACTTTCTCGCCCAAAATTCCAAATTTTGGCCATTTTTTTCGTAAAATTTTTGTTTTTTGTCCCAGCATTAAAAAAATCAATTTCTCACAGAATTTTAAAGTTTTTTAAATTTTTTTACTCAAAATTCGAATTTTTGTCAATTTTTGGTGTAAAAGTTGTTTTTTCCTGCAAAACTTCCCCTTTGTAAATCCAATTTTTCGAAAAGAATGGATTTTTGTTCAGAATCGAAGAATTTCCTTTTTCCTGATCAAAATTCGAATTTTCGCTACTTTATAGAACTTTATTTTTTCTGGAAAAATTCAATTTTTCCAAAACCAAATTTTTTTGAGATTTGAGAAAAAATCGATTTTTTTTACAAAATCCGTAAATTTTTTTTTTTTTGCTAAAAATTCGAGTTTTCGCCAATTTTTATTGTAAAATTTTTTTTTCTTCAGATTTTTTTGAAATTGAATATTTTTTTTTTGAATCTTCATTAAAAACGTTCATTCTTTTGCCCAAAATTCGAATTTTCGCCCATTTTTGCTGCCGAATTGGTTTTTCCTTCACCCTGACTGAAATTTTTCTATAATTTCAAATTTAATTTTTTTTTCAAAAAAAAAGTTTTTCATCTCAATTTTTTTTTATTTAACTTTTTTGTTTTACTTTTTTCCGTTTTATTTTTTTTGTTTTATATTTTTTTACAATTCTTTTTACTCTTTTTTGTTGTTTTACTTTCTTTTTTGTTTTTTTCGTTCTAGTTTTTTTTCTCTTTCCTAGAATTTTTTTTTTTGCTTAAAATTCGAATTTTCTTCTAGAATTCGCGATTGTCGTTTAATGTTGACGTACGACCAAACGCGCGGCTCTTATCGGCCGGCGCCCTACGTCGACGAATACGGCGAATTGGACGTCGGTTTTTCAAGGGGTAAATGGAGAATTAGAAGTAAAATTTAGAGAAAAAAATTTTAATATATAAAAAATTTAAATTTTAAAATTTCGAAAATTTGAAAAATTTGAAAAAAAAAATTTGAAAATTCTTTCAATTTTATTTTTTTGCTATTTTTTAGTTCAAAATATAAAGAAATAAGTGAGAATTGTAGTCAAAAATTAAACAGAAAGTAAGCATAATGCATAAAAAAAGTTAGAAAATTGAAAATTATGTAGGAAAAAGCAGAAAAATCTATTAAAATTTAAAAAAAATAGAAAAAAATATATATGAAAAATGAAAAAAATTGTTTTTTTTGTTACTGTTTTTTCTGTTTTGTATTTTTAATTTGTATTTTTTTCTCTGTTTATATATTTTTTCTTTTTTGTATATTTTGTTATGTGTTTGTCCTTCTTTGTATTTATTTGTGTGTCTTTGCTTTCTCGTTTTTTTTCTTTTTTTACTGTATTTTCCTTCTTCATGCTCTCTTGTGCCTTTTTGTTTTGTGTTTTATTGTTTTGTTTTTTTTGTCTTTGTTCGGTGTTTATTGTTTTGTTCTATATATTTTTTTTGTATTTTTGTTTATGTTATCCTATTTTTCTATTTTTTTAGTTTCCTTTTCGTATTTTTCTTTTTTCTTCTGTTTTTTCCGTTTTCTTCTTTTGTTCTCTTTCTTTTCTTTCTCATGTCTGTGTTTTTTTTGTTTCTCTTTTTTTTCTTTTTTGTTTTCTGTTTTATACCTACTTGTTTCTGTTTTTCCCTTCTTTTGTTTGTTTTGTTGTCTGTATCTTCGTTTTCTTTTTTTCGTACTATTTCGTTCTCTTGTATTTTATATGTTTTTCTGCTTTCTTTGTTTTTTCTGCTGTATTTTATTTTTCTTTTTCTAATGTTTTTATTTTCTTTGTATTTATTCTATTTTGTTTTTTGTTTTCTCTCTTCTATTTCTGTTTCCTGTCCTGTCTTTTTGTTTTGTTTTCGTATTATTAATTTCTTTTTTTGTACTTTTCATTTTGTGTTTCCTGTTGTTTTTGTTTTTTCGTATCTTTTCTTATTTGTTTTTTTGTTGTTTTTTCTTCTTTATGTCTGTTTTATTCTTTTTTTTATATTCGTTTATGTATCTTTTTTTGTTGTTTTGTTGCTTTTTTGTTTTTTTACTGAATTGTTTTTCTGTTTTTGTTCTATTTTTTTATTTTTGTCTTTTGATCCAGTATTTGTATTTCTTTTGTATTTTATTTTTTCTGTGTTTTTTCTTTTGTTTCTCTTAATCTATTCTTGTTTTCTTCTATATTTTTGTTCTCATTTTTATATTTCTTTTTTTGAGCGTATATTCCTCTTCTCTAAGTTTTTCCTTCCCTGTAGTTTTTTCTGTCGTTTTTTCATACTTTTTTCAAAAGTTTTTTTTGTTTCTTTTTTTTCTGTATTTTTTTGTTTTTGTATTTCTGTTTCGTTTTTCACTCTTTTATCTTATTTCCTATATTTTCGCTTTCTGTGACTTTGTTTTCTTTTTTTGTATTTTCCTCTTGTTCTGTGTTTTTTGCTGTTTTTTTCATTTTCCTTGTTTTTTGTTGTTTTTTCAGCTTTTTTCTCATTCTTTTTTCCTATGTTTCCTTGCTGGGATTTTGGTTTTTTTTCATATTGTTGTTTTCTTCCTCGAGTTTTTGTTTTCCCTTTTGTGTTTTTTTGGATTTTTTCAATTTTTTGCGCTTTTGTCCCCTTTTGCTTTTTGTTTTCTTTCATGTATGTTAGTTTTTTGTTTTTGTTTTTTTCGTTTTTTCCATATCACTGTATAGCATTTTTGTTATTTTTCTCTTTTTTTTGTTTTATTCTCTGTGACTTTCTTTTTTTTGTGTTTTTTGTTTGCTTTGTGTTTTTTTCTGATATTTTTTTCTTTTTTCTGTTCTATGTTTTTTATTTTAATTTTGTTTTTGCGGTTTTTCGATTTCCCCTGTGTTTTTTTATGTCCTGCTTTTTTCTGTGCTCTTGCTTTTTTGTATTCATGTTTTCATTTTTGATATCTTGTGATCTTTCTTTATATTTTTGGTTTTTTGTGTCTTCTGTTGTTTTATTTCTTTTATTTTCCTTTCTTTTCACGTAGTGTTGTTTCCTTTCCTCTGTTTTTATTTTCAATATTTCGTTTTTTTGGCGTATTTTTCTCTTTTTTTGTGTTTTTCATCTGTGTAGTTTTCTTTTTTTAAATGCTTGTTTTGTTTTGTGTTGTTTTCGTTTCTCTTTTCTTTTTTTTGTTTCTGTGTTTTTATTATGTTGTTATATTTCTGTTTCGTTTTTGAGTTTTTATGTTTTTCTTATATTATTGTATTTTTTGATTGTGTTTGTATTCTTCCCCCCACTTTTTTTGTTTTCTTTCTTTTTTCTCGTTTTTCTTGTATTTTTGTCCTCTTTTTTCTAAATGCTTGTTTTCTTCCTCAAGTTTTTTTTTTTCTTTTTCGTATTATTTCGACGTTGATTGTTTTTTTTTTGCACTTTTTTTTGCATTTTTGTTTTTTTTTTCTGTTTTCTTCAGATCTCTTAATGTTTTTCTTTTGTTTTTTCAGGAAATCCTTTATTCCTCAACAAGGAACTTTGGCATAAGATTAAAACATTGTGGTATCATCAAACCATAGCCGAAACTGTTGGTCGACAGCTCGAAATGACGACCAGTGGTCAAATGATCAATTTTATTGCTTGGCAACATTTGTGATCATACTGTACACATTTTTTCGAAAGAACTGCTGCTCATTTGCATACTTTTATTAGCGTATATAATTTTTTTTTTGCTGAAATGAAATCGTAAGATTATTATTGATAAAATAATATCCATCAAAAATGGCTGACAGGTGTCAAAAAATGATCTCCTCTGATATCAACTGCTTTAAGTCACTTCTTTTATCTATAACTATTCTGTAGTTGTTTGTTCTTTCTATTTTCATGGATCTTTATGCTTTGATGAAAATTAAGAAGGGAGAAATTTGTAGTGAACAGCATGTACTCCACAGGACTTCATAAATTTCACATTGTTTTATTTTTGTGATTTGATTTTTGAGCCAAACCCAAAATTTTGAAGCATTTGCTATCTTTCCTTATCTTTTTCTATCAGCAATTTTAGACTATTGATGAAGTTTATCTACCATAAGCCTGAGCCTAAGGCTAAACCTCACATACAGAATTTTAGAGCATAGGGTATCTAATAATTTGGAGTATGTTATAACACAAGTGTCACATGCCGATCAACTCAGCAACGTCACGTCATCCCTTTTTATGTCAATGATTTATTATTATTAATCGTTGTGACGTGCCGACTAATTTTGCCCAATGTCACGTGATTCACATCATGCTTTTGCATTATGTTTTTCGCCACTTTGTGTTTTACAGTCACTTACTTTAATTTTGCATTTCGTTTTTATATTTTTACATGCAATTTCTGTGTGTACTTTTTGCGTTTCGTTTCTGTTTCATTTTGTACTTTCATTTCTGTTACGTTTTGTTATTTTTTCGTTGCGCACGTAGACTACGGTATGTAACCCATTAGTTAGAATTTCCACCGGAGATAAGCTCTCCAAGCTCATTTCTATAATTGGAGCACAACCTGCACCTCTTATCAGTAAAAACTAGCGACATTTCGCAACGTGAAACGGCTAGTTTGGAGATTCTCTTTAAATGATGTTCATATGTTTAGCATGGAGAGTGAAACTCGCCCCAATGCTCAACGTATTCAAACTGGAAAATGTCTATGTGACCATAGGCATCTTCTGCAGTGATTTCTGTTGTAGGAGTTAGCTTGGGTGTGGCTAGCACCGCCCAAGGCATACTGTAGGTTTACCAGGCCATTTAAAAGGGCTTGTTTCTTTAGTTTTGCACTCATTTTTGGGCCTAATCCTTCCCTTGCGTTTTTAGCTGCATCTCCGCGTCAGTCAACATTATATTTTTATAAATTTACATATTACTGCATCTGCCGCCAACTTATTGATAAATTTGCATATTCCTTCGGTGCCTGCACTGCATTTACATTACTGTATCCTGAACCTAGGAGTTACCCCGTCGCCCTTGTCTTAGGAATCCCCCATCGCCTCCCTCGAGGAACGTTTTGCGTCACTCGCCAACCTGCCTCAGTACACACCCCTGCGCGGAGCCAAATCTGATTGCCATACCCACTCCTGTCGTCCTTGGGATCCCTGAACACCCTTGAACCCATCGCTGCCGCGCTGAGTATTTGAGAAGAGGACTAGGTGAGTCTTCTCAGGGGTTATTGTTGTTGAAGGTATATTTGTGGGAATCCTCCCTAAGCTGGTTTTCCCTTGAGAATCCCCTTCAGGTGAAGCAGCCCTTGAACCCTTTCGGTCAGGGCCAAAAAGGGGATTTAGGTTTACAATCGGGTCCCCTACAGTAAGCCATTCCACCAATGGCATTGTCCTTGATTCTCAATGAATGGAGACTAGGGATTGCCACCCCTGACCCGGCGGCATTGTCCATTATTCTACAGCAGAACCCTAGGACAGTTCTGAGGTACGCTATAGGTTTTCCTGTAGTCAGTACCAGCTGGGTTAGGTTCCCGAACTGAATACCAAATGGAGCCACCCAACGGGGTCACAGCATGTCACTCACAGTGGCAAGACCGTATTTTACACAAAATATGCTATGGGTTTTCCCATCAATGTGACTGATCACCAGGTCTACTTAATGTGACATGGCTCCCAATTCAGTTAATGTGACAATCGTTTTTCTTATTTTTGTCACTTGTCCTTGTTTTGTACATGCATTTGTCATATCATTTACACTACACCTATTAGGATGAGTTCTTTGAATGGGCACTCCTCTCTCACAGTTATTTTTGGTGCATGACATGCCCCTCGTGTCAACAAATCAAGTGCCACTTTTCGTGATGCAAGCAAATATCTGTAAGAATTTTTGCTAAAGATGTTCATATGTTTTGCACAGCCACCAAGTCAGGCCCAATGCTGAGTATATTCCAACTGGGCAAGTGCCTATGTGCATGCAGACCAGGGACACTTTCGCAGGCATTGGCCTGGGCGTCATGAACTCTGCCCCAAGTCTTACTGTAGATGCTCAAGTCTATATAATGGTGTGTTGTCACATTTTAGGATCCTTTTGGACCTTCTGACCTTCGTTGTTTTTCATCTGAGATGAGTTGCGCTTTAGCCTCAGATCGTCAATAATTTGCATATTCGTGTGCTTATTCTTTCAATTATAATTTTTGGACCATCTACTTTGTGTCTGTAACGCCCAAATCAGATATTGGGTCGGTTTCCATCTAATTTCTATGATACTTTTACTTGCCTAATCTAATCGGTCCATGAAGCCCTTAGGGCAATAACAGGACAATAAGGATACCAAATACAGTACATTAATAATGATGATTTAATTGAAAACACAATGTTGCTGACGGCTTCATGCTTAGCATCGACGATAATGAATGTCCCAATTCCCCGCAATTACACAGCTCAAGCTTCGACACACGAATGGCAATTAAAAAATACAAAACTCTCACTCATTTTCACTCTGCTTCTGTCTTTATACTGCTTCCTTTTGACCATGCCTTTACGCCATGGGAGGCCCGTTTCTCCGTTTCGCTTTTCTAATCAATTTTTGCTTCGCTTTCCGTGCTTCCGTTTACTGTATGCTTTCATTACCACGCCTTCATGCTTCAATTTATGCTTAACTTCCACGCCTACATGCTTTAGTTTACTGTATGCATAGCCATGCCTACATGTTTTTAGTTTTTCATGTGTTTTACTGTTTTCCATGTGTTCTACTTGAGTCTTGCATCTGGGTCGGGGTTTTTGTATTTTCTTGCATGGGCAGGTGTTTTTACGACTCTGGGGAGATACTGTATTTCTTGAGGATGTGCATCTTCGATTCACTTGAGTGGATTTTTTTCTAAGTGGGTTGATAATGGATTTTGGGTACAAGAACGTTCAAAACAAAGTACTTATGCAATACTTGGGAAAAATGTACAGGCGGTCAACAAGACGAAAAACCAGACATACTCGAGAAAATACATCACAAATAAAATTATTTACAGTAATCCGATTTACTCTAATGTCTTATCACCTATCTTACACATCTTCAATAAATTGTATGCCAGCCACTCCTTTTGTTCAACATTAGGCATTCCCACAAGCCGTACCTGTCCTTCATGTGAACTGGCAAACCTGTTCTATGCTAGCTGTCAATCCATCTTAGGTTAGCTGTCAGCTCGACTTACACTAGCCATTCATTGCAACCCCTTCATACCCATAGCCATTTCCCCCTGCCCGACTAGGTAAGTTCTAGGGTGTACTAGCATTTAGTTTAGACAAGGGTGTTCTCTCCTGAGTGGGCTCCACTCCCTAGCACCCACTCTTTTGTCAGCAACACCCCCTCCCTCAGGTCGGGTCAAGAGTGTTCTTTTGGTTCATGACCTGGATCCCCAATGCCCAGGTCATCCCATGTGTTGTGGAGTGATTTGACGTATTTGTAAAGTTTGTGTCCAGTTCGTGAAAAGATTGGCAAGTTTGAGAAAGAAAGATCGTGACAAGACCTGCGGAGAGGTGTGCCTGGGATGTGAAGAAATTGTGAAAATGTTTTAATTAGAGATCGTTTGTACTGTAGCCAGACAGTTGTGTTTTCTTGTTTGTCTGGAGAGTGTGAGGTCGTGATTTGTACATTAGTAAATTGTGTTGAAAAAGTGTGTTCTAGATTGAGTCAAACTATTTGGAAAGTAGTTTGAGTATTCAAGTGAAACTCCTAGTGGTTAAGATAGTACAGTCCGAGTTTCAGCATCCAAAAACCTTTGACGACCTGAGCGAAGATCCCTGGATAAATTGACACAGCGCTCTCTACGAGCCCGTCAATCTCCTGGGTACGATTATCGTTGCATTGATTTCATCAAACACTCCGAGTGTTCCGTTTCTAGCATTCCACACTCTCTTCTACGTTCCGTAGGTCTCTTCTAAAACGCGTGATAAATCGTCAAGCTACACAGCTTAAACTTTCGTCGTCTCTTATTTTCTCACGCACGACACATGGATGGCCTTGTCCATTGTTGACACTGACTGGACCAATGCTCACCTCTAACCTGGTGGAGTTATTCTTACCCCCAAAAAACCCCCAAAGCGGCGCCAAAGTACCTATAGCTGGTACTCAATGGGTTAGGTTCAATAAGCCAACACCTAGGTGATGTGGTTCTGCATTTTAATGTTACATAAGGTACATTATAACATGTGAGGATGGTATATGTTAGGACACAATGAGCTGTGCTATAATGCAGGGTATCTTGTCACACAGTGTATGATGAAACATGAAAAAGTATATTTTAACACAGTGTGTGTTATAACAAGTAGCTGCAGAAGCATGTTATAACACAGTGTATAACATTGAGTGTCATATATGTTTCAACATTGGACATGCTATGACATGGGATATTATAGCACATGTTTTAACATTTCCAATGTTATAACATGACCCACATCATAATATATAAGTAGCTATACCAGGGGAATGCAAAAGATACCCCTTGCATGAAGCATCGGCATCAAAGTATACCGCCTCAAATGTGAAGATTGATGCAGGGGGTGTAGGGAGTATAGCTGATGATGTAATATGATCCAGATTTTGTTGAATGTGCTGGGTGATACACATGTAAAATTTGACTTTCATGTTGGTTGTATGTTGAATGCTTTGACGTGTAAAATTCGACCTTGATGTCATCCAAAGTATGCCCAAAGCTTTAATGGGTAAAATTCGATTTCCATGTAGAATATACTCCCGAAGCTTCAATGGTTAAAATTCGACCTCAATGTAGAAAGAATGCCTCAGTGGCAGTCTGATGCTGAAACATGACACAATGTCTCCCCCAGAAATTTCCATATAATTTTCATTTCTAAAAAGTCAGCAGCTTCATTGGTCTGCATTTCGAAGCAGCAGGTATGCTGCTAGTTGCCAAAAATCCTAGGTTCACGACCACCAAGCATTGGAGTTGTATGCTAAAATTCGTAGCCAAGGGGAGCACATTGGTTCACCTCACGGTGTGGTGTTCTAATGGTGAGGACATCAGCCCGAAATGTTTGTAACCCAGGTTCGACTCCTGGCTACACACTGTTTTCAATTTATTTCACTCCAAAAAATTCCATATAATTTTTATTTCCAAGAAAAATACACAGTTGATAATAAATCACCTCCTAAGTCAGTAGTTTGACACTAATGTAATACCGAATTTTTGTTTCAGGTGTCACACTAAGGAGATAGGTCATTATGTCACAACATGGAAATTTGTTGTATTTGAAAACTTGGTTGGTCTATGGGCAGCTCTGACCCATTTCTTGCCTCCTTGATTTGTGGGGTCGGAGGAAGAAGGATAAAATGGGCAACGGGAATTGTTATGCAGGAGACATAGCCAGGGATTGACCCTAACGCCAGTGCTTCCCTGCACCTGCCCTAAACCTCAGAATGACTCCTCACTCAGAGTCGAGAAGTCCAGTACGAGAATACTACCTGCCCAAGAAATGCCTGACTAAAACTAGTCAGACAAGGTGGCACACTTTTGGACACAAATAAAACGCTTTTCTAACTAAACATTTATTTATACAACTTACCCATAAATCACCCCTCCCAAAAATCTGACGTCTTACTAATAAAGAAGGCAAGGCGAATAATGCACAGGTGAAATACAAGTTATAATATAAAAGGCGAGGCGCACGAGAATAATCAATAATAAATCACACACTAATTCACAAAAACCATCTTCTACAGTAACCATTGTGCTGAGTCAGGTCGGGCATAGTGGCACATTTGTACCTGTGGACGTTTTTACGAAATTGACAAACTGTTTAGAAAATCCTGAAAAATCGGTGGAAACACACTACAACAATTTGGAGGGCTGTGACCTAAGCATACATAACTGGCCATTGGAATGGTGGTCAGAGGAGTACTGTAGGTAGGGGATAACTGTATGTTTGACCTTCCACCTAATTTGAGCAAGAGGGGCACCTGCATAGCAGTGGACACCCCAATAGTCAACAGGTTGTCTCATGGAGATAATCCAAACGGAGTTTATCATGAGAGATTTGCCTGTTGGTTGGGTCAAGCATTTCTATGCAATAGAAGTCACTTGGATCACGGACAAGTTGTCCAAGAGAGGTGACACTGTTTGAAGGTCAACTTTGGGGAAAATCTGTGGATGATACAGGCAGTCACTCTAAGCTGTTAGAGCTTGACCTGAGGAGATGAAGACACTCCTGATTGATAAATACAAAAAGGGTTACTTACAGTAGATCAGAGACAACTTTATTCAATATGAAATATATGACGGGGAGTGCAGAATGATGGAGCCAGAAAGCTGGCTGGTAACTCTAACAACTACAACAAAAAATACAATAATACTACAACTCAAGAGCATGATAAGGGGTTTATGCTCTGTGAGTTGATGATGGAATGACGATGATGCGCTGACTTCTCTTGATGCGGGCGAAAAAAAGTGCATGTTAGAGTGTGTATGATGCTAGCATGTGAACGCAGGCATCGATCGTATTAGGCCTGAGGGGAGAGAGACAGCACTCTAAAAGTACCCAAAATAAGTGACTAATTAGTCACGCCAGAGGGCACAAAAGTGCGATCAGACACTCAATCAAACAGATAAAAATACAATACAAAGTGACAGAAAAGTACAAAAACAATTTACATAATAAAAAACGTACACATTGATGTGAGGCACGTGACACGGTGGTCCTTCAGAGAAGGACGTCCCCGTCCTTGGAGTGTGGGTCATGCTTGGTGTAGCTAGGCGATGCCGTGTTGCAGTTGTGTGATGTTGACTTTGTACAGCCTGGGCTTGCGATTGTTTGACATTGTGCAGCTTGGCGATGTGATTATGCTTTGTACTCTGTGATGGTGTCCGACAATGTATTGTTGACCCTTGATAACATGTCAGCACGGTGGTACAGTGGTCCTGGGAGAAGGACGTCCCCGTCCTTAGAGGCATGATATTAGCATTCACACTGGCGGTGTGGCATTGTCATCGCACTTTAAGTCCAAGTTGGGTTCAGTAGACCTCTCAATGATGGGTGTGTGGACAGTGTGCTCAGCCGTTGCTGTGGCTGATGTGGAGGGTATATTCTCCTATGTGACCTCAACGTCCTTGGCTGAGTGGTAATGTCGAATTTGATTGATGTGTACTACTTCTTGTTTATCCATCTCATCAGCTATGGTGATGTTGGGATAATCTACTTCCAGACAAGCAAGATTTTGGTGGCCACCTACCTCATTATGGAATAGGCTTTTGGAAGTTCACCTTACATGTGGCACTCATTGGATCCTTTTCAACACCTAGTTAAGGCCGCATTCCACAGGATGGCTACTTCCAAACAAGTGGTACTTTTTTGGCCACCTACTTAACAATGGAATAGGCTTTCAGAAGCTCACCTTATATGTGGCACTCATTGGATCCTTTTGAACACTTAGTTAAGGCCACATTCCACAGGATGGCTACTTCCAAACAAGCAGAACTTTTTTGGCCACCCACCTCATAATGGAATGGGCTTCCGAATGCTCACCTTACTTGTGGCACTCTTTGGGTTCCTTTTAACACGCAGTCGAGGCCACATTCCACATGATGGCTACTTCCAAAGAAGCAGGACTTTTTGGCCACCTACCTCATAATGGAATAGGCTTTCAGAAGCTCACCTTATATGTGACACTCATTGGATCCTTTTCAACACCTAGTTGAGGCCACATTCCACAGGATGGCTACTTCCAAACAAGCGGGACTTTTTTGGCCACCTACCCCATAATGGAATAAGTCTACCTCTTTATTTATCACACCATTGACAGGATGCTAACTGAGCAGAGTAGACCCATGCAAGCAGCATTTCAAGTAGGCCTACTCAATTTATCTACTTGGGATTGATGAAAAACTGTGTCTGCCTGGGCCAGCTATCAGAAATCCAATTTCAGATTACACCTGGCATTGAACCTGGTTCCTGAGACCATCAGTCGGATGGAATAACCACTAGGCCAATACGACCCTGATAAACTCTTTGAGTAGGTGAATATTGCAGATTTTATTTAACTTGATTTTTTTCCACAACATCTTCCATTTTGATTAGAATGAGCTACAACTGGATCAAAAACATTTTCATTTTTAAAATTTCAGTTATTCAAAGAGAAATTTTCATGTTCATGCTGGCAAGTATTATCGTCATGTGGACCGCCCATTCCAACAGATTAGGAAGATAGATACTCGACACCAGCACTGCGACTTTGTGCGTAATTGGAATATTACCACCGAAATGGAAGAATTGTTCAGAAGGTTTCCAGACTTCAAGTACGATTGGGAAACTGAGCAACCACCAAATGGAGAGGCATTCTTAGAAGATTGGTTAGAAGATGCTCAAGGTCCTGAAATTTTAGAATTGTTTGGCGACATATTATTCCATGCAGTCGTTAAAGCTCTCCCATTGGAGTCTAGTCAGCATATCTCGTTTGATAACAGCAAGCTCTTCACAGCAGAGTGGCATCCTGGTATGCATATAAATAGATTTTACTCTTGCGACCAGATGTACATCTGAAAATGGGATATATGTATCTGAATGTCACATTTTCTTCTGTATTTTTGACAGTTCACCCAGGTTTAGTCCATTCATTTTGAAGTACCCAACAAAAGAAGAACTACTTTCATGCATATACCAAATGACCCGAGTATATGTGTTGTAGTGTGTTTTCCGCCGATTTTCGTCATTTTGTCAAAACGCTCATGAGGCCCGCAGGTAGCAAGTGGAGTGAGCAATGCGGACCATCAACAGTCGTCTTACTGTAGCGCACGACAGTATGCATGCCCTGGCTCTCTCTCTGTGCTATTATTATTGTTATATGTTTTGGTACTAAGCGTGTGTCCCACTGGCCACTATTGTTTCACCATTCGCCGCCTCCCCGCACAAAACCCATTTGTTTTCCCGTCCCAGTGCATGGGAGTGATTCGCTTTATTTTTCTCGCCTGTTTTTGTTTGTACGTAAGTGTTTTGTTTTTGATTGCATAATATAAAGGTAGGAAAATTCTCTCCTTTCAGTTTTACGCAATTAGGGAGACAATTAAGGAAACACCTTTTCTTTAATTGGTGGGATATTTGTGTCCGGTTTAAGTACAAGTAATTAAGTTAATCGGGTAAAGGTGGGCGTGGGAAACACGTACATTAAGGACGAATCCTGGGATCCCAATCCTGCCTGTGACTCATCAGCGCCCGACAAATTTACAAATACAACATATGTGTCCTAATGATTGTACCATTGAGAATTAGAACTGTGCAAAATAAAATGTTGATAAATGCAATTTTTTGCATTCAAAAACACAAATTTGTATTAGTTTTCCCTGAATAATTGAAAAAATAAGGTCTTTATTTAAACGAAGTTTGTCAGGATTTTTTATTTGTGAATTTTTTCAGTCCCAAAATTTTCAACCAACGTTTCCAAAAAAAACGAATTTTGACTCAGAAGTCAGGCAGAAAAGTGTACTGGATGTTCTTTCATGTACTGTGGAACCCTTATACAAATTGCGTCTTAATCCTCATTAGTCAGTGGGATGGACGTCCTGTTTTTTGATAAAATCAGGAAAAAGTGCATAATTATGCATAAATTATATATTAAAAATTTCTTCCATTTAATGTGTCTTTTTAAAAAGTTTGATCAGAGAATACGTAAAAAATCTACATGAAAACATGAGGAAAGACAGTCTTGGACTAAACTTATAGTAAAAACTTTCAATAAACACATGGTCAAAAATTGAGCAAGGAAATGTTTTGAAGCATTACCAAGGATGCAATTATGATAATGTGGATCATAAATGATACATATCTTACAGTATGATCACATTATATGATATTGAGGTACATTTCATATATGGCATTTTCGTGGAAAGTTCTAGAAACTTTGACAACATTCCGTAATATTCTGTTCATGTATATTCTACAATTTTATAGAATATTCCATGATTTTCCACGGTGGTATATCAGCTGTGTTATTTTTGCATAGTTATTTATTCATACATTTTTCCATTCAGTAGATGTTGTGGTAGTTAGTCTAATTAAACTTAGCTATTTTCTAGCTAATATACGAGTTGGATATTTACAAATTATCCCAAGGCTTATCTATTCGAACTTAGTCCAGTCATTATTCAATACACAACAATAAACAAATTTCAATTGTTTGGTAAAAATCCTGTCATTTTGTCCATTTTCATTTTTCAGGAAATGATATTCATTGGCCTCAGTAATATAACACCACTTTCAATCAAATTGATCAATCTGGCCACTGATAAGATTCCAAGGAAAATAATTACTGAACGCACCTTCTTCTACGGCAAACATTTGGATGATTCAGTGAGTAGTAATACCATCATTTTATTATTCTCCAGCTAAACTTTTCTTTGTCATTCCACAATGCACAATTTATCATTGATGGACTTTCAAGAATCATGAAGGCATGTTTCTTTATCACAAGAATGTATATAGCACTGTCTAGGTCTAGTGGTTATCATCCCCGAGTACTAGTCTAGAACATTCCTCAATCCTCAAACCTATCATTCTTCTAATGTTCTCTAAAGTACTGATGGACATAAGGTACACACTCTTAGGCCTACATTGCTGTATGAGGAGTAACTTTTCTGGGAGTAAATCTCGGAGTAATGTTGTAATACATGGGCTCATATACCCTTCGCAACCCTCCTTTGGTTCTTGGACATTCCTGACTTAGTCCTTCCCCTAACACTAAATGGGAGAGATGGTGTAAAGATGCAGTGGATTGGACTTATGTAAAATGATGGAGATTATTATTGAACCAAACAAAACAAAAGTAAGTTAGAATACACAAATTTGCCACAGGGAAAAAGGCCAAGAGTTGCACAAGTGAGCGACCAACACCTGGTACAAAAACTTGGGACTCCCACACACTCTACTAAAAGTCAGTTGCAAAAACTATGCCACAAGGGACACACTAAATGGACAACACAAGAGTGTCCAGCAAAACCCAAAAACCTGTAGATAAAGAATGAACGTTGAAAATAATAATCATCGTCGGTGGAGTGTACCACCATCATAAAAAACAAGTGACCAAACGTCAATGCAGACAGAAAGGTGAAAAACCGACGCTCAATCAAAGAAAAATAATATACCAATGAATAAATATTTCATGGCAACACCAAACATCAACTACAAAATGTTATGCAAATTTTTGCGTTCCAAAAATATCGATTTTGGCCAGAAAAATGTATGGTAACACAAACCTTACTAAAGTATACACTTTCTTAATGAAAGCTGGAAGTACTTGTATGACAAAGACTTTTTGATATGAAGAGATGATAAGGGAGCCAAAGGTCAGAGGGATTGACCATTTGACATCCCTCCCTGAAAGGCAAGACTTTCTTGCCAGTGAAGGGAAAGTCAGGAGATGCCCCCAGGGCACTGTATGAGGAGTAACTTTTATTGCTGTATGAGGAGTAACTTTTCCCAGAGTAAATCTCAGAGTAAGGAGAGTAGCAAAAAAAGTGAACAATTTTCTGTTATTATTTTGCTGTATTGCACGCAAATTTTCTCTGCTGATTTTTTCTTAAAATTTGATTTTATATCTCATATTCTTATTTGATTAATATATAGTGGCAAGAAAAAATCTGATGATTGCAATTTTTCCCACCTAGAAGTTAACTTTTTGTTGAAGAATGTTGATGAGCAAAAAAAAATTACTGAGAGCAAAAAGACAGATAACCTTACAATGAATATCAAAAAAAATCAGCTTGGGTGGAAATTTTTAAAGAATTCTATGAAAATCCCAAATGTCAACATAGAACCATACCAAAATTACAGACAGAATAGAAGGATTTAAAAAAGGTTTAAAAAATATTAAAAAAACACAGGTGTTCCTGTATGATTTTATTCATTTCAAAAAATAATATCACTGAAAATAATGGTCAATGATCATTCATCTTTTTTGCAGGCTTATCTACAGCAGGCTGGTCATCATCATCAACCAGATCACCATGTGCATATTCATAGTCAGGAAAGTCATCGAAAGTCAATACACAATTAGCCTACAACCTGAATCAATGTCGCCAGACCAGTCTTCCAGTTGTCATTGGGTTCCCATGTTGAGAAAGAAAAGACAGACCACCCTACTGTATTATCATTGTTTGATCACTTATACTCTTAATATTTGAATATTGGATGTGAATTAACTGCATTTCAGAAGGCAAACTATTATGTTGATTTGTTGCATTTTTGAGTTTTTCTTACAACATTGTTGTAACTTTGTGTACAGTTCCTTTATTAAATCGGTATCCCAATCGAAAACCTGTACCACTGACATTTTTGGATGGATCGTTACCTCTAATCAAATGATGGGGAAAATTTGATTTTCAGCGGTAATATCATCCAAGAAACCAAGCAAACTAACTACCCCCAAATTATACATTGAACAATGCTACTCTGAGCTTTACTCCTGCTCTTAGCATGAGTAGAATCTCTGAGCAAGTTGTTTACTTCTTAATACATGATTTACTCTACTCTCCATTCAGCAATGCCTGATTTACTCCGAGATTTACTCCTCGGAGTAGACAACTCCGCATTCAGCAATTTGGGCCTTAGACTCTATGACCTCACATAGACTTTTCTTGCAGCATTCGACACTTAAAATATTTGTCATAGTTGATCATGGGCATGATTGTACAATTTCATGATGCAGTATTTTCTTTGCAGGTCAATACGTGCAAACTTTCAAGGATTGTTTAATAAGAACAAGGTTTATTAGCTCGAATAATGACCTGATCAAGATTAAAATAGATTAGCATTGGAAAAATTGGTAAATATCCATCTGGAATACTAGCTGATAAATAGCTAAGTTTAATAAGGCTAACTACAACATATAATGTCAAAGTACTAAACAGTACAACAAATAAATGAATGATTATACAAGACAACACAGCTCATACACTAGCACGAAATGTTCTAGAACCACGTAGAATGTAAAAGAATACTATAGAATATTGTGGAAGGTTCTAGAACTTTCTGGTACAATGCAGTACATGAAATGTACTTGCACATCATATTGTGTGGTCATACTGTGGGGTATCTAAACCTTTCTAATTTTATCCTACGTAATGAAAAGACACTTACTTACAACAGGACGGGGCAAGAATACAAACAATTCACTCCCACGCACTGGGAAGAAAAACAAACAAAGACGTGCGTGTGGGGAGGCAGGGAGTAGGAGATATAACTAATGGAGTACACGTTATAAAAACACATAAGAATAATGCACAATGAGAGAGCCAGCTTATGCGTACTGACGTGCGCTACAGTAAGACAACTGTTGATGGTCCGTGTTGCTCGCTCCACTTGGTACTTGCAGGCCTCATGCGCGGATTGACAAAAATATGAGAAAATCGATGGAAAAACACTACGACATTTGTATTGTTAAAAAAATAGTTGTATTAATTGTTTTTTCAGCATATTTTGGAGGTTGTACAAATGCAGTCAAAGTATTTCATAGAATCAGACACAATTTGGATGGTTCATCTGCAGAAAAAATGAATAATGTGGATGTTTGCAGTTTGTACCTATATATCATCGAATATGGTAAATACCCTCTTGGACATACTCAAATATTAACAGAAAAATTCCAAGAAGTAACTACAAACTATGAGCAATACAAAAGTCTAATCAAATTTACAGTTCAATGGCCACAGCATGTTCTGCATCCAATATTACCATACCATCTTTGGGGAAAACTAATGTTTTCTTTGTGTCAAAGTTGTGCGGACAATAAACAAAAGCAAACATGTCAACATGCTGAGAAAGAAAAAGCTATGTATGGTACATGGGTTACACTAGAGCTATAAAAGGCCTTGGAAAACGTCTTTAAGGTAAATTGTTTACTTTTTACAACTTTTAATTTTTATTTTTTATTTTGTAGATTCTAAAAATTTTTAAAGTTTGGCATTAAACTAAATAACTAATCGTAAACTCATTACATTGTTTGATTTGATGCTCAGATCCTCATAATCTAATGGGTTTACTCGAGCAATCTAACAATTTAACAGGTTTACTCTACCAAGTAAACTCATTAGATCATTGGTAAAGTAGTAAGATTGTTTGATTCTATGCTCGGATCTTTGGAATCTAACTCTAAATCGTTAGATTAATGAATAATCCCATTAGATAATTAGATTTGAAAGATTGGAACATTTAATCTAATGATCTAACCATTTTACTTGCAGTAAACCTTTTACATTCATTAAAATTTAACTGAATGTAATGTTTTTCTCAAAATCGAAACTACAGCTGTTGACAATAAACTCACCTAGGATCAGTTTGTAATGCATTCCAGAGAAATTATTTAAAACACCCACATAATACAATACAGTCTGGTAGGCCTGGTGATTTGATACCATCAAGTCTGTCATCTGTTGACCATGTTGTCTACAATAGTTCATTTTGATATGTTGTGCAGGTCTTTCCTAAGAGATTAGAGAAAGATAGGCTCTGGTCTGAACTGACCTAGTTGGAGCTATTCCTTGGACAAGCCTCGGATATGGTGCAACAGTTCAGTACCCCACACCTGGCGACAACAATAATCAACTTACCTTTAACAAGGGGCCTCACAACAGCACCTCACAGTCTCCCAGAAAGAAAAGCTTCTCCTCTGGAGACAACTTACTTGCAGGATCCCGTTAAAGGTCTTCCTGTTGCTTGGCATCAGCAAGCGAGCGCCTGGGCCTCTGGCCCTTCACTGCAGAAGAAAAATTGAATCTAAATAATAAATGTATCAATAAATAATAATGAGTATTAAAAGAATGTAGATACACCACTATATAATTCATGTAAAAAGCCGGAATTATGTACCATTTGGTGTGATGAGCATTGTATCACGAATTAAATATTTTGAATCAAACTATTGTGGCTGTGAAGTGTAAGACTTGTGCAGACTGCCGGCTTCGAGTTTGAAGATGTCTTCAGCTGGTTGTGGGATGAACGGTTTCAAATGTAGTGTGGAGACGTTTTGCAGTCAGCTGGGGGCATCGAGCAAGTTGATGGTGATGATATTTTCGGCCACCCCAGATGCGTCGGTGATGAGAAAAGGACCAATGAAATCAGGTTGAATTTTGTTCGCCATCCATTTGTTGGTCAGTAACACAAGGTCATTAACGGGGAGGTCGCCTATGCATGCTTTGTGGTCAAAATACACTTTGCTAACAATGGTGGCTTTCTCGAGGTTAGTCTTGATTTTCTTGTGCATTTTGAGTTGTGCTTGAGTGAGAATGTGCTGATATGCATCATAGTTGAGTGGCAAGGTTAGTTGATGGGCGCAGTCCTAATCAAAGGTTATGCCTGGTTCCTGTCCTCGTGTGGCCATATGCAGTATTGCATTGTAGGCGAAGACGGCATAGGGCAGGTAGCGTTCCCAGTTGTCCGAGGAGTTTGAGGATAATGTTCAGAATGTGAATCTGCTTGATTGACCAGAATGTGTCGCTCTCTGCTCTAGTCCAATCAAGCATCTTATAAAATTTAGAAACAGCAATGGCACGCTGTTGAACAGTAGAAATCTCATGCGCATCGCCACCAATAGACAATTGGTAGAAAATAAGTATTTTTATCAAAATGGTCTTGATAACTTTCTGATGGTGGACTTTTTGATCCTTATTTAGGAAGAGAAGTTCAACATTAGTTACGACTTGACTGAGGAAGATGGCAGGGTCTTCACCTGTTCTCAGTGTCATAGAATCAAACTCAGATCCAAGGGTCATCAACCCTTTTGAGGTCAGATCACAATCTTTCATGGAGTTGGGATCCAGTAGTAGGTCACACCTTAAAAGGTAAAAGTCCTGCTCACGGTTTTCTTCTTCACCTCCCATTGGTCAGTTTCAACGCCTGAGGGATGTTGGGGATGCACTTATGGTAGCAGGCATCCCATTCATGCAAGTTGTGAAAATGGGGAAAAGGCGTCATTACGTGGGCATGACTGCCTTTATAAGGCAATATGTGATACCTTATGATCATTCTCATAAATTTATGTTTATTTTGTGCGAGCCACCCATCTGTCATTCTTTGTTATTGTTATTTTTATGCCAGTAAAGTGGGGCCACCAAGTGGCGTTTATTTATCGACTTTTATATTGGGCCACATATATTTTTCTGCAACAGCGTCTCACATCCCCAACTTGTGCGAGAGCCATTGGGTAAGGTTCGCTGGAGTATTTTGGTAGTTTTTCAGGTGCAAGGTGTTGGATTCCAGTTTGCAAAAGAACTGTTGCACTGTATCAGCCTTTACCAATAGGTAGCTCATTGGAGTGACCTATGGTAGCTAGTTTGGTGCAATCCAAGAAACTCTTTAGTCATATTTCTGAAATCCTGGGACTTTAGCGGAGACTTTCTAACATAACAGAGAAATAGTCTGACAAGAATTATGAGGCAGTTTTAGGTGAGGTACAAGCTCTCCTTCAATTACTGAAGAATCGCCTGACTAGGAGGAGCAGATTGGTCAGAATTATGAGTTTTTAACTTAATTACTGAGGGTATGGCAGATATTTGAGAAGCTAGAAGTACAATATTAATAGCAGTACATTACATGAAACTTGTCAATCAGGTTGAGGAGCAGAAATAAGAGGAGTAGTTGAATTACCCAATTGATTTTCAGCAGAAGGATTATAAAAATTGGCAGAAGTGAAGAGTTCAAATAGTTCCATCAGATTATTCAAGGTTGCAGACATAGTAACTGTTTGATTATGATGCCTTTCCTAAAGTTCCTTCATGATTCACAAATTTTTTCCTAGCTTTCTCGGGCTTTGTCTTTGGCAAAACCGAGAATTTGAGTAACCGGGGCTGTAGTAGGAATATTCTCTTGAATTAACTTAGTAGCTTCAGCCAGGGCAGTTAGCTTCTGCTTGAAAATTCTCAATCTCGGCTATACAAGCATCACAGATGCTTGTTGGCTGACATTTTTTACTTTTACGAGGGCAGGGTGAGGGAATTATAGAAAGATCATGAGTCAAGGAGTCAGAATCAGAAGAGCCAGGTTGATATGAGGTTTGTTGTGCACTAGAATTGGCACAGTGCGATAGCAACAACTGATTTTGAGAAGGATCAAATACTAGATAACTGGTAACCACAATAGAAGGAGGTACGGATTGCAAAACTGGGGCTGTAACCCCCTGAGGCAGTGGTGCCGATAGAACTGGATTGGTATTTTGGGCTTAATTCAGAAGATTAATTACACATGTATATTCTGCAGAAGCTTGAGTTACCTGAGTGTGATTACTTGACCCTAAATTTGCTGATAACTGCATCTAATTGACAGTGTTCTGTGAACCAGATCCCACAGGTGATAAAGTGAAGACCGATGGTGCTGTTATCTGCTGATCTTGTGCCCATTGCAGAGAAATTGAAATATTGGAGGACCCATGCCCGACCAGTGAAGCACTATTTGCCGTAATTTTTTGAGTATTTGTTAGCATTTTGTAAAAACCCGGAAAATAACCTAAGGCAGAATTCCTATGCATTCTGGCTTCCAGAATTCAATAAGAGTTGGAAACTAGGCCTCAACACTCAGAAAAGCTAAGAAGTTAGTAAACCTAAATGGATCACGGATGTTATATATGTATTTTATTATTTTAATAGAGACTCACAGATTTGGTGATCCACCACAAATAAGATTTGATTTGAAACCAAGAATGATTTTGGATGAGATTACCAAGAACTTCAGAACCTAATAGTATGACTTACTTCATGTCGGGCAGGAGCATGTACACCTTCTGGGAATGACCGGACAACCAAATACCACTTGAAACTTCATCAAAATCGAAATTATTCTGAATCAAGAAATCTGTGATTTCCCAATTTAAAATAATTAAATGGCGATGACCACGAAAATTCAAGACCCTTTCATTTGTGAGACAACTGGAGAGCAGTGATCACAAAATGAAGACTGAACCACTGACCAATTTTTTTGTGCACCTGATGCAATTAGTATAGTAATTGCCTCACCTGGTTCAAATTATGATAGCATGGTGGGAACATGCTTATCAGTGGTTGTAAAAATAGGGAGGATGTAATGTGTTATTAAAACAGTTGTACAAAACTGAAAAAAAAACTACAACAATTCCATACAAAATAAGTTCCAGACAAAAAACCTTCTTTGAGGTATACCTTAATTTTGACTTATGTAGTTGTAT
Organism: Romanomermis culicivorax; assembly: GCA_963922205.1. Taxonomy (NCBI): domain Eukaryota; kingdom Metazoa; phylum Nematoda; class Enoplea; order Mermithida; family Mermithidae; genus Romanomermis; species Romanomermis culicivorax. The sequence continues at coordinate 629,008 of CAWUHX010000118.1, read as the reverse complement.
AATGATGTAGAATTATTTTTCTTGGACATAAAATTTTTAAAACTCGGACTGATGATGTCTCTTATTCTCAATTCATTATATTAAACCCAACTGGAGCACCAATGGGCTTCAAATTTTCATAAATTGAATTTATCATAGGTGGAAAATGTCAGCCTTTTTGTAAAAAGGAGTGTAATAATATAGTTTTCTATTGGAATGCATGACTTGCATACATTTTTGATCATTTTTCTGCAGGAAACATGATTAATATGATTAATATGATTAATATGAATGCATATCTCTTCAGATTAATATGAATGCATATCTCTTCAGATCTGCAGATAGTTTTGGTCACGAGTTCCAGAAAATTTACTATTTCAGTATCACTATGTGTATGTTGTTGTTTGTGTGAATAAAGCATGTATGTTATATTTTTAAAATTATAAATTAGAATCTTGCACTATGTAGGAATGCAAATCCAGTGATGTCTGCACTTCATATGTAGATTACTCATTTATTTCATAACCACTATTATCACCTGTAAAAAGTGAAGAATCAATGAGTTGATTCACAAATTCTTTTCTTCTATCACGGCTTTCAAGGTTTCTCCAATCCATCCAACATAGTTTGTGATTGTACGAAATGCCTCTTCATTCTTCTCTAGGAGGTCACTTTGCTCTGATCCAAATCCAATCAGCCGGCATTCATTCATGAACTCTCCATTCTTGCAATTTATCAAAGGAACTCCGGAAGATGAAAACTGAAAGACAATTCAATATATTGCTAATTAGATTTTTCTCTTATCAATGACACTGAACATTACAGGCACACATAGCCAAAATGCTTAATCTACTAGAATACTAACTTGATGATTTGCATACTCTGATGCTGACAAATGCTAAGAAACTCCAAGGAGTATAACCCCTTTCTTGCCTTCTCTACTTTATTTTACTTTACTTCACTTTTATTTACTTTACCTCACTTTACCTCACTTTACCTCACTTTACTTTACTTTACTTTACTTTACTTTACTTTACTTTACTTTACTTTACTTTACTTTACTTTACTTTACTTTACTTTACTTTACTTTACTTTACTTTACTTTACTTTACTTTACTTTACTTTACTTTACTTTACTTTACTTTACTTTACTTTACTTTACTTTACTTTACTTTACTTTACTTTACTTTACTTTACTTTACTTTACTTTACTTTACTTTACTTTACTTTACTTTACTTTACTTTACTTTACTTTACTTTACTTTACTTTACTTTACTTTACTTTACTTTACTTTACTTTACTTTACTTTACTTTACTTTACTTTACTTTACTTTACTTTACTTTACTTTACTTTACTTTACTTTACTTTACTTTACTTTACTTTACTTTACTTTACTTTACTTTACTTTACTTTACTTTACTTTACTTTACTTTACTTTACTTTACTTTACTTTACTTTACTTTACTTTACTTTACTTTACTTTACTTTACTTTACTTTACTTTACTTTACTTTACTTTACTTTACTTTACTTTACTTTACTTTACTTTACTTTACTTTACTTTACTTTACTTTACTTTACTTTACTTTACTTTACTTTACTTTACTTTACTTTACTTTACTACGTTTTTATTGGGCAGACTATGCCAGATAAGTAGAGGGACACCAAGTTGTAATAAATATATTAACAATCAATATATAACAATCAAATAATAATTAAATTAATTAATTATTAATATAATTAAATAATTGAATTAATTAATTATTAATATAATTAAATAATTATAATTAATTAGAATAATATTATTAATTAGAATAATATTATTAATTATAAAAATTGAATAATGTCATAATAATTTCTTATGTTTCTATGAGCAGGGTAGGCATTTAGGAGTGATAACCATGCTTGCAGGTGGGAGGGGGGATTGGGGGTTTTGACCCCCGGCAATTAATGAGAAGTTGAAGAAGAAAGATGAGCAAGAGAGAAGAGAAAGTCGTCATAAAAATGGAAATGTTGCTGTAGTTCAAAGAATTTTTTAAACATAGCATACTTGATTCCAAAGGAGTAAAATCAAAGCTTGAAAAGGTGCTGTCCAAACAAATTTTTTACATATCTTATTAATAGTTGTGAGAATATGCTGTTTGGATATTAGGAGACGTTTCTAAGATCTTTCTTTTCATAACAAAAAAATTGTATTCCAGTCCCCAAGCAGAATTTTCATGCTCTGCATATAGGGTGACAACTGGATAGTGTTACACTTTAATGAAAATTGACTTAGTATATAGTTGGTGCAGTGAGTTCCAGGTTCCATTTAACACATTGCAGTGGCTTGAGGAAACCCTGCACACTTTTCCCACTATATTTCACTGGTTACTTTTAAGCAAACTTACAGTGCAATGGATATCTTCACTCAGAAAAATTTGCACCTTTTCTGACCTTTACTTTAAGAACCTCTTTTGGGTGATCTACAGTGATCATTCAGGGGTAAGAGAAGATGCTTTTTTGTGAATGTGTTGCTTTCCTTGGCAGAGACTTGAAAGATCAACATTAATGAGAAATACTTTCTGCATCAGTTAAAGCATGCACATTGATTGCCTCGATTAATATAGCACTGTTATGTGCATTTACTACAGAACAATTTTTGACATGGAATATAGGATGATGAATAGAGCACGGATTCTTAAGTGCAAAAAAAGTCCAAATTAAGTGCATAATTAAGTGCAAAAAAATGGCAAATCAAGTGCACAGTTAAGTGCAAAAAACCAATTTCACACTAATTTTTGGCCTTAATAAATTGCAATAAGACATTTTAATGCCAGCAAACTATCAAGTTTAGTTGAAAAGAAACTTATTAAACATAACAATATTTATCATTTCAATATTTTCAAATGTTAAGCTTTGATGGCCAATATTAATTTATATTGAGAAAACAAACGCTCTACATCTACGTCGTGAACAACGTTTTAAATTTAAATTCCAGATTGAAGTCAGAAACAAACCAGTGAAGATCAGGATTTTGGCCAAGACTGCTTGTATATTTTCCGCGGGCAAATGCATTCAAAAAATCTGATGCATCACTGAAAGTTTTTCACCAAGTTCAAGTTTTTAACTAGGTTTCTTCAAGTTTTTAACTAAAAACGTTTTTAACTTTTAAAAAGTTAAAAATAGTTAAAAAGTTTTTAACTTAAAAAAAGGTTTTTAGCTTTAAAAAAGTTAAAACTAGTTAAAAAGTTAAAAATAGTCAAAAAGTTTTGAACTTCTTAACTATTTTCAATCATCTTTTTCCAAGTTTTTAATTAAAAACTATGCATTTTGGTGCAACTTTTACAAAAAGTTTAAATTAAGTGCAATTAAGTGCAAGACTCCCAAATGAAGTGCAATTAAGTGCTGTTAATTAGCATTCTTTTGCATCAGACACCATGGATAATTGCATTTCTAAGCATGGGAAGTATATTTCATCAAAACAAAAGATTAAGTGCAGCACTTAAAAATCCGTGCTCTAATGATGAATATGCTGCTAGTATACTATTCATCAACCCAGAACTCATGTACAGCATCATACTCTCAAAACAACATAATCAACTTACCAATCTACGTGATTCCTGTCTCCTGTAGAAGGTGCGTTCGGCAATTATTCTCGTTGGAAATTTTGTGTCATTAGTGGACGGGGTGGTGGATTTAGTTGAAAGAGGTATGATATATGGAGGACAATTACTGCCAGCTGGAAAACAAAGTTGTCAAATATTACATACAATCTGTCACTTAACATGGAAATGTTGTACATGAAGATCTGGAATGTGTATTAGCCCTGACATCCAAAAAGCTTTCTTTCGAGCTTATAGCTTGAATGGAGTTGTTGATATGTTACGTAAAACTGTGAACTCAAGTTGTACATTTACGACAATGGGGAGACGATTATGGCAAATCTTAATACAAACATGGAACTTATGAGTATATTGGTAAAATATTCCAATTTGACTCTGATAATTTAAGGTAAATTAGCTAATAATCTATGTTCCCAAAAATTTGAAATTAAACGTAGTTTTTGAGGTTAGCTTCATTGATCTTTAATCCATTTGACATATTTATTACAGCTCATCTCTCTGAGACAAGAAAACCCACTCCAAATAAGCATCCGAGACAAAATAGACTGTTCAAGGTTGGGTCAGGGTCCATGTTAGATGTGAGAAACAATATCAGGGGGGTTTAGATTTCATATTGCTCTGGTCGTCAGAGGCTTCCATTATTGAAAAAATACGTGGGGCCAAATGGGGATGTACACAAAAAAAGCTAATTTCTATGTGTAGGCCTGGAGAGAGGCTAGGCTACTTATAACATATAGAGCAATACAGTGGGTGTATAAAGCGTAGCTAACAGTGTTATTTAGTCCGAATTTCAGGATGTAGGAGGAATGTAGAAAATTGGACTTCTATGAAGAAAGTAGGGTCAAGGCTTTAACATGTAAAATTCGACCTCTATGTACTAAGTATGTGTAAAGGGGGTCTACATCGAACTAATTTGTCCATTAAACTGGGGCATAGAAGGCGGATAAACAATATGAGCTCAAAAGTCATAAGTTGGCCAAGATTGGCAAATCAAAACATATGACTAAAAAAATTATGTAGAATGAAGAGACTAACAATATTTTACATGACATGAATTTTTTCAAATATTTCATACAATCTGAAAGGTTTAAAGTTTTTTATGTGTCAAAAGCACTTTATACTTAAATAAAACCAACACTGCATGGTTTCAGGATATTACACATTTTCTGCGCATAAAAAACTGAAACCATACCATGATGGTGCAATTAAGCTTGCGGCGTTATGGTTTTACCTTTTAAAAAAGTGTGCAAAACTCTAAACATGTAAAGTAATGTTTTTTTTGGAGTTTGGAGTTTTAGGCAATTAGCAGATATACCCATCTTTACATAGTAGAAGAGTCAGTTTTGGAGAGCAGGAGAACTTAGCAAAAGTAACAGGTTGTCTCAACAAGTTTTCAGTTTTTAAATTAGCTGCTAATGCTTTTTATAATGATTTCTTTAGCTTTATTGGGCTATCTTTTTTCATTGAAAAAACATCATCAAGAAATGCAGTAAGGAATTTTAAAATATTGTACAGATTTTAGGTTTATTTGTATACTTCCATTGCAAAAAAACTTGTAAGGACAATGACAAAGTATATAAGCATGCTGCAGCATGAATGCATCGTTACCATCAGATTAGGGTTTCATAGATAGTATATTTTCTAGCATTACACTCAGGGGTACATTTTTAAAGCATATTACTCCATTGCCAGTCCACTGCGAAAAGTCCTGTGCCGTCGAATGGGAAAATCTGATTAGAATCAATTGAAAGAGGTTGGACGTATGCGTTGAACAATAGGTCGTCAACTAACTCCAGAATTATGGGTTCAGCAGCAACCCTCATCCAATATTCTAGTAATTGTTGATTCGGATGATATTGATCGAGCTGGATATCTTCCAATGATGCAAAGTCTTGAAACAGCTGGAATAATTTTTCTTTTGTAGTTTTTTGTTGCTGGTAATCTTGCTTGAAGTCAGGAAATTTCTGGAACAATTCTTCTTTGTCTGTGTTAATATCCCAATCTCGAAAAAAATCTGGTTGCTTATGGACAGCCTGCAGCTCCTGGCTCTGCTGGAATCGGCTGTTTAAGTAACGATAATACCTGCCCACATAAATACGACTGCTAAAGTGTCTGAAAAATTGAAATATATGTGTTTGGCAGAGCGTATAACATGTAAAAAGTTATTATTCCACTATTGGTTGGTCATATTGATGGTTCTGTAGTTAATCGTCCAAGCTTTGGCTTCAAACCAGCCCTACCAACAGACTTTGGACACTCTGCATGTTGCATGATATATCATGAGTAGGGACTAGATTTTTAAATGAAAGAAATTAGCAGATTATGTGCTGAAAAAAGTGCAAAAAGTTTTCAAATCAGGCGCCAATATTAAGTTCAATAATCTCTTCGTTCCACATAAGCCTACAGTACTAACTTCATTATAATGCACAAAGAAAGTAAAAAGCATGTTTATTTCAATAGAAACTAAACCAAAGGATATCATATGCAGATACTCAATATTTTCAAGCATCAAATTTTGTCTATAGTGAGACAAAATTGAGTTGTACAACGAGGAAGAATGCTCTATGTAAGCAAATTCTAGGGGTGCATACAAAGGTTTTGAATCAAATTTAGACTTTCTCCAGTGCGAAACAAGTCCACATGTTGTGGGAGAATATGGCGTATTTGTAACGTTCGTGTGGTTTTCGAATAAAGATCGGCAAGTTGAGAAAAGGGAGATCATGACGAGACCTCCGGAGAGGCGTGGCTACGATGTGAAAAAATTGTGAAAATGTTTTTGAGTAGAGATTGTTTGTACTGTAGCCAAGCGGCTGTGTCCTAGCTTGTGTGGAGAGTTTTGAAGTTTGAGGCAGTGACTTTGTACATTAGTGAATTGTGTTTTGATTGTGTGGTCTAGGATAAGTCAAACTATTTGGAAAATAGTTTGAGTAATTGGGCGAAACTCTTAACTGGGTAAAATAGTACAGTCCGAGTTTCAGCATCCGAAAACCTTAAATGACCCAAGCGAAGAACCTTGGAAATTTGACATAGCGCACTCTACCAGCCCGTCAATCTCCTGAATTCGATTATCATTGCGTTAAATTCGCCTAACACTCCAAGTGTCTTATTAAAAACGTGTGATAAATTATCAAGCTACACAGCTTAAAAGCCTCTACTTACTTATATTATTTTTCACACAGGACACACATCAGGTTTTCAAACTAGGCTTGAAATAAATTTTTCTCCTGTACAGCCATCCAAGCACTGTGCTGCCTCAGTGTATATGTTTGGTTTTCGTTCCTTCTTCAGACCATGAGCTTTGAAATTACAGTCAACCTGACTACAGTTACATACAATCAGTAAATAATAAAACTTGCTCATCTTGAAGTTTTTGATACAAATGACAATTTCAGGAGAAAATTTGAAAAAAAAACATTCTAAATTGGTTGCAAGTGGATCTCCGAACCCCAAAAAAGTGCAAATTAACATACACAGAGGTGTACCAGAAGCACTTTATTTTGTTTTTCTATGCTTCTCAAACATTAATCAGCCCAAAAAAAATTTAGGTAGGGCACCTAAAAATCTAGACTTTAGTCATGAGCCACACAAAGCTTAAAACAACAAGCTATATAACCGCTCACCCATTTTGTAAGCAAAATTTGGAGGTCAGGACAAATCGCGTCCTGTCCGTGCGCCCTGTGGCAGTAATAGCCGATTCATTCAGCAATATGCCAATGCATTCAGGTTCACCAGTAGGCTTTATGTGTACCAGCCATGGCATGCTGTAAGGCTCAGACATGAAACTTCCGGTTGAAGGATCATATTTGTTTATTTGAGGTGTTTCTGTCATAGGGTAATTACTGCCTATCAGTGGCGCACAGCTGTTAAAGCATGAATTGTGCAATTGGAAGCGCACTATTGGCACAGATTTATTGAGGGACACTTCTTCTATATGATGGGTGATTTCATCTTCTCGCATAACGCTGACGGCGAGAGTCACAGTCTTTTCATTTTGCCTAAAAAAACGAATGCATGATTCCCATATTATTCAGTACCCTTTCAGGTTATTTCATACAATGCCAAAGTAAAATCTCCACAGAACCTCGGTTTTTTAGTGTCAATTTAAATCTATTATGTTTGAACAGATTGTGTGTAATTATTGTGATACTGAAATTTAGTCACAATGAATAATTCCATTATGTAATTCATGATCGTGAATTCAACAGAAGGAAATTTCAAAGCGTCAAAAAGGTCCGAGCAGAAAGCACTCAAGATCCCTAATCTTGGAATGAAAAATAAGTGAACATTTCAAGCTTTGATTTCACTAGTTGTTAGGCTGTACAAAGGCATTCTGACCACTGATAACTGTTAAAAATAAATGATGAAACTTTATCAAAAAACACACACCTACCTTCGTTATATCTAGAGCATAACAAGCCAAAAACTACAGTTTACTCAGAAGTTTATCTAATATACTCCAAAATTCAATTTCAGTGTAACTTTATTGCAAATTCACATGGATATTTTCGAATTTCTTAAAAATTTAGAAAATATAAACTTAAGCAGGGGACTTGAGTCGTCCCATTTTGATGTTACAGGATACAATTAATTGGAAAAGCTTCCTAAACAAATAGAGCAGTAATGCTGCATACCCTGACACTAATCTTCTCAGGCAAGCAGTTGATGCCTCTATCCATTCATAAATTTTATTAACATATACCATTCGTCCGGTGCAGTGGAAGAATGACGTGTAGTTCACACTTAAACTGACGCTCCATATTGGCAGTGTGCTCAAATCCACAGCTTTCACGATAGTAGACAGTGGTATATTTTGTCTACTGCCCAATTTGGAAGCTGCTGAAAGTACAAATCAAATGGATTTATCCACTTGTACCAACTTTAAGAAGAATGGCTTACATTTTCCTTTGCCAGGAATAACAATCATAACAGACTGTGTTTCCGCAAGACTATTCAGTTCAGAAAACTGAGAGTCTGATATGTAACATCGTTTCATGGATGGCACAAAGCTGCATGGTCCTGCAAAGTTCCCATTGAAGCAAATAAGTGCGCATAGCCGAGCACTAGATGCAGTAGCATAGCCAATGATGTCATGTGCATAAAACCTGGCTCTAAAAGAGGAAATATTTCGGTGGGTCGGTGTGTCTGTGAAATTGGCATGATCACGCTCGACCATCTCGAGCCTATTGTAGAATTCATCTGGGACATGTCCATGGACTCCTGTTAAATAGTGAACCAATGTTTGTTCTACACTCCATTGATGCCCAATAGTCATTTTATCATATAAACTGAGTATAGGATTGATGAAATGTGGACTTTTGATTTCATCATATGCGGCAAATATCCATGGTAAGTGCCACACGATATCCGTCAACCTTGCTTCCTTTAGGAATGTTTCTGTAAGAACATATATTTTTGGAAAGAAAGGTGAGAAGACACTTTGTGTTCACAGAGCTTTGTTATGCATATAATTCGAGGATGGTTTCAGGGTGAATGTGAGCAAAATGTAACTAATGGATATTAAGCAGAGGATTGTTCCAAATTCCAGATTTCAAATGAACACAAAGAATGGAGGCATGAGCATGTTTGAGTTTTTCTAACTTTTCATGATTTTCTACTTCTAGCATTAAGGCTGGTTTATACTCGCCTCTTCTGATTTCACAAAATATAACATAATGCAATCAAGAGAAGTTAACCTAATAGAAGGGAAATTTTTTTTGTTGAGTATGGTTGGAGGTTACCTTCGGTCATTCTCCACAAAAATGCAGTTGTGCTTCCCCACCAAAACTGGATTTCAGGCTGAAGGTTTCAAGCATTTTCACTTCTTTCCATCAGAGAAAGTGAGTATAAACGAGTCTTATAGTTTATCATATTCTGTTCATTAATCCACTGAATTCTAGGTGAATATTGTTATAAAACAGCTCTTGACATTGTGAAATTTTTTTTTAATGATTAACCAGATTCCTCAAAATTTATTCGAAAAATCCGAAAGTGCATAATCAGATTTTATAAATAATCCTAACTTATTTTTGACATCTGATTGAGTTTGCCCATTTCCATTTAACTGTGATTTTAGCTCTAATTTTCTACATGCTACCGATGAAAAAATGATAAAGTTCATCTTTTCACATGTGGCGTCAACTACTCGATTAGCGGAAAACATTAATGTATTTGACCATTGTGATATGTAAAAAATAAGGGGTTCTGTACAGTTATTCAGAACTTGAAATGCAAATGACACACAATTGATGTCGGATTTGCCTCACAGTAAGAAATATACTTTATTTTTTTCTATGTCAGAATACTTTTTGGTGCAAAAAAAAGCAAATCAACTTAAACTTTCTTGGGTTTATTGAAGATGTCGAGCATAAACTTGCATCAGGGTGAATAAGTTGCCACACACAATGTAATTATATGGGATTGAAGTATATTCTTTATGGAGAATTTTTCACATTAATGCAGCATCACTTGTATTTGTTCCTGTTTGCACGGCTATCCCACGGGCTACATAGCTGCTTCCGTTTTGACATACCATTGGGCTGCCAGAATCACCCTGAAAATATATTAGAGCTGATTACATTTATCATTCTCTTTATTTCTAAACTCACTTTTACTGCGCCGCCTTCATCAGTGAAATAGACTTTTTTATCCTCATCATATTGCAATTTCCTGTAGTGGACGGTCCTCAAAGCTGAAAAAGGTTTAATCATTTTTTACTACTATTGTCAGAAGAGGGTCAATTTCTCTGAGCTTTGGTCCTCTATTTATCCATTTCTAAAGTTCTTTGTTGCTAAAGTAGGTTCACTATCATTAAATAACAAATCCCTCAAACCAGTTTGGCATCAAAAACAAAAATGGACAAGAATGTTTTGCATAACATTTTGCCATTTTTATTCATTTGGAGAAATTATTTAGTTTGCATGGGCCAGTTTTTTTCCTCTGGCATCACTGATGCATCATTGTTTTGTGGTTAGTATTGTGGTGTACTCCCCCGACCGGGTTTACTTATAACATTCACTTTTCTGGGTAGTAGTGTGTGGTTGGTTGGACACTGTCTCTTGTCCACCAGTGTGCTTTTCTTTGGTCAGAATTCTGCTTTATTTTCTGGATAGCATCTCAAAACAGCGCAACCCAAAACAGCGTAACTGCAAAATAGCGTGGCCTAAAATAGCGCAACTGCAGAACAGCGCACTGCAAATCAGGGCAAATGTATAGTACAGGTACTAGGTCTCATTAACAAAAAAGACAGCACGTACATATTTTATTTCATTTTTATTTATTTATTTATTTATTTATCATTTATATTTGATTTTTATTTATATTTAGATCAAATGCAAATTTACAGTAAGGAAGCCGGAAAATATTTTGATGGAACAGATAAATTAGTATCGAGGAAGAAGTTTTTCAAGCGGTCGTTCCTCGAAGCAGGTATATTAAGCTAACTGGGTGGAGAATGGAGAACTTTTGACTTAATTGTACTTCTGCTGGCCAGTTTGACAAAATTTAATTTGTGCGATCCATGCTCCTTTGAAAAAACTGTAAAATCAACTAGTCACTAAATAATCAACTTGATTGTCAAACTGAGTTTTAACTGCCAAACTCTGTGACAACTGTTGAAATAAGTTTAAATTGTTCGACCAGGTCTAAACTGGTACTTAAAATGGGTTTTAACAGTTTGTTAAACCAAATTTAAATTGTGTGTTAAAATGAGTTTCCACTGTGTCTTATACTGAGTTTTAACTGTTAAACTGAATTCTAACAATTTTTTGAAATGAGTTTCAACTGTTAACTGAGTTTTAATTGTTAACTGAGTTTCAACTGTTGACTGAGTTTCAACTGTTAATTGAGTTTCACCTGTTTAACTGAGTTTCACCTGTTTAACTGAATTCTAAATATTTTTTAACATGAATTCAACAGTTAACTGAGTTTTAACTGTTAACTGAGTTTCAACTATCAACTGAGTTTCAACAGTTAACTGAGTTTTAACTGTTAAACTGAATTCTAACATTTTTTTGAAATGAGTTTCAACTGTTAACTGAGTTTTAACTGTTAACTGAGTTTCAACTGTTGACTGAGTTTCACCTGTTTAACTGAGTTTCACCTGTTTAACTGAATTCTAAATATTTTTTAACATGAATTCAACAGTTAACTGAGTTTTAACAGTTAACTGAGTTTCAACTATCAACTGAGTTTCAACAGTTAACTGAGTTTTAACTGTCAACTGAGTTTTAACTGTTAACTGAGTTTCAACTTTTACTGAGTTTCAACTGTTAACTGAGTTTCAACTGTTAACTGAGTTTTAACTGTTAACTGAGTTTCACTGTTAAACTGAATTCTAAATATTTTTTAAAATGAATTTCAACTGTTAACTGAGTTTTTTTGAGTTATGCTGTTTTGAGAGGTGTTGTTTTGAGATGTGCTACTTTGGGTCGCGCTGTTTTGAGATGGGCTGTTTTGCAGAGCGCTATTTTGTGGTGCGCTGTTTTGCAGTTGTGCTGTTTTGCAGTCGCACTGTTTTGTGTCGTGCCATTTTGGGTTACGCTGTTTTGAGGTGCGCTGTTTTGAGATGCCCTATTTTGGGTCTAGCTGTTTTGAGATGAGCTGTTTTGCAGATATGCTGATAGGAGTTGCTGGAGGCTCGAGGCCTTGTTTCCGGGGTTTGAAGCCATATGCGCCAGTTTCAATTGTGCTTTCCTATTTGCGCCCTAGCAGATTGCACTGATTTTCAAGTGCACCATTTTCAAATGCGCCCTATGCATTTGCGCCATGTGTGTTTTTTTTGTTGTAGAGGTGCATTGATGAGTCGTGTGGCAAAGGATGCTGACTGTAAAACACTGAAGTTCGACCAATGATACTGAAATTTTGACTTTATAAAAAAGAAAAGTGTGTAGATTTGATTAATTAAAAGCTGATGAATATTAGAATTTATTGCCCAGAGTAAACTAAAGTTTTGATGCAACAAGATACTTCATTCCAATACATTACAGGTTATAACATATACTCATAAAATATTATTGATCTAGATTGTATTGTGGGTACTTAATGCCTGTAATCTAAAATCTGCAAAATTGCAGAAAAAATTCAATTTTGAATGGATTTCCTATTCATACTTTGATTTTTTGGTCAAGGGAGTAGTAGCACGTTTTTTAGCACAAAACCTGTAAGAAATATAATTTTTCAGGGCATAATTAATTTATACTTATAACACTTAAGTACAGGGTTTGGTTGCTTCTTATGTATATGTTTCTTAGGATGACAGTCATACTACAACATGCTTTTTTGAACTGGCTAAAGAACCTAAAAATGTAATTACTTCCAAATTATCCACAGAATTCAAAAATTTTTACCTTGAGTTGATCCCCAGCCACTGAGAGAACAGTTGTCATCATCACGTAACGAAAAATTTGCGAGTGCTATTGGCTGGACAGTGTCACTGAATATGACTGGTTTTTCCAATTTCAACAGGGCAATGTCACTGTCAATTTCACCCAAATATTCTACATGAAAAATGTAGGAATCTACACGGACTTTAATTTCATCTGCCTCGATCGCATCATCATTGTGCTTCCCAAAGTAGACAAAGATATCCAAATTTGGTAGAAAGTCTTTCTGGCTAAAAATTTCAAAAAACAAGTTAAAACTGGATGATATAGATTTCAATGTTGTCCAAAAGGAATATTTTGTTCAAGCACAGAATTCATGAAACTGAAACATCCAATGGCCATTCATGAATTAATTTACAAGCTGAAAGTTCAAGTTACTCACGGGAGGCAATGAGCTGCAGTAAGTGCAATGTCCGAATAGTTTTCTACTCCTGGCTTCGGATTGATCAAGAATGCGCCACATATCTGCGAACAATAGTCTAAAAGCCCCATCCAGGGCATAGAATTTGGTTCAGCTTCGATGTCGCTTATGATGCGCTTCACACGATTTGAAGCTTGTATTCCATGAACCATGGGCTTAAAAGGATGAAAATTGAAATCTAGACAAATGTCCTTTCATAATCAAATCCAAAAATTATAATCCTGAATATGACATATATTGTATAGTTGTATGATTTTGTTGCCTGTTTAGTCCATGCATTTAGGAAAATGTTTGAGACATGGTTTGGACTATGTTTTATTTTTTTCATTACGATTTTAGAAAGAGCATTTGGAGGGGTTTCAAAATATGTAGGTTGTCCTATGATTAAATAATTCACCAAAGAGAAATAACTGTTGAGAAATTTTCAATGCTGAACTAAGACTAAACATAATCTCAGGATCACACTTAGTTGTAGGAATTAGAGATATATCCGATGACAGTTTTGTATGGCCAAAACCAAACTATCCTGTCTCGCGTCTTAGTTTCTCGATAATGTTGGGAGTATATTGGACATATATTGTTTTTTGTTTTTTTTTTACTTTTTGCTGTTTTTTGCACAATTTTAGAATCCTACTTGTAAAAAACTGATAGCTATGTGCAGCTTTTTGATTTTGATGGTAAAGTTTCCAAAATAAATCGTAAGATCACTTTGCAGTAATGATTGAAAATTAGTGTTGGAAGTGGGCATCTAAACACAATTCAAAATCTCGTCAACTTCTGAAGACCTTCCAATTTGAAAAGACAAAATAGTTGAATATTTTAATTATCTTTTTTTGTCGATAACTTTTCATTTCATGGCTGAATTGGAAACCCCCAGAGGTATGACAACAAGCTGTTATAAACTGTTTGTATATAGTTGTTATCTTTTAGGGGCAGTCGGGATTGTCCAGGCCATTTCACGATCCATGTTTTATGCCAATTTGCAATGTTGCGCAAAATGGACCTTATTATTCAGTGGTCCAATTGGGCATCAAGGAAATTACCATATACAAATTGCTTTTAAGATCATGCCTCTAGTAACCTCTATCCTCATACATACTTACTAGGGCCAAAATTTGACCTGGAACCTTAGCCCAGGGACAACTGAGAATTTTCTATAGAAGTGCAAACCCAATCAGGTTAGAAATAGAGTATTAACCTGAACACCTGGCCTGGTCCGAATAAAAAAACAAGGGCCAACACCCGACCTGAAAGTCCCATTTTGAATTTTTTTGTAACTAAAATTTCATCTAGTACTTTATCATTGGTCAACAACGCACTTGTAGTTAATCATGATACAAAAATCAATACTACTCTTCAAAAACATGAAAACTAGAAATATACATTTAACTGAACTGTTGAAAATTAACGTTATGTACACAAACACTGATATGCTGCTTTGACCACAATGTCATTTTGTTATATTTTAGGCTTAGACACACAGAAACACATTCCCAGCCATCGTGAATTTAATTATTGCTCTGGGTAATCTGTGATTCAAGGCTATATCCAGCGAGTGTTCCATTGAAACTGAGGTCAACTGAACAATTGCACCTAAATTTTTTTAAAATACTTCTACCATATATATTTGAGTAGTTGAATGGTGATTAAGTCCTGTTCTCTAGTGGCAACTCCATTATGGCTGTTTTTGTTCAGAGATAACTTGCAACGCAAAAGATAACAGTTGAATTGGCAGCAAGTGATTTGGTCATGCCATTTTGAAATCCTAGATATCTGTCTACATGGTATATATACAACAGGATTCGCCCTTAACCACTCCCCCACCTTATCTTGTGTGACTAGCTTACAGAAACCTCAGAGTAGAAAAAAGTAACTCTCCCAGGAAGTACACTTTGACTTTGTGCTATGCAATTTTTATCCTGGACATAATCAACTAAAAATTAAACTTTAAAATACCAAAATCTATGTATCAAAAATCTATATACAGTCTTTTTACCTGAGCAAGGTAGCTCAGCTTGGAAGCAGTTTTTTTTTCTAACTGCTGAAAAATTTGCTTCTTGATGTAGCATTCAATGAGCTTCATGCACTAAATTTATCTCATTTTCTTGTCTGAAGTAAAACTTGGATGCATTCATGCTATAATAATGCAAAAAATTGGAATGTTTTTTTTAGGTGCTAGGCTGTAATTTGAGAGTTACTGAGTGTCAAAACGTTGGGAACTTACCTACTGACCATTGATAGGTTTTTATTTGATACTTATCCTTTATTCATGCTGATATTTCTGTATAAATGTGTATCACTATAAGCAAGATATGACATTATTTTCTAAAGTCAGACATATTACCCAATTTAACATTAATTTATTCAGAAGGTTGGCCCAGATTTTTGCTTGAAACAAGAGTAATAGTTGATAAAGACAAATTTTACCAAGATTCCACTCTGTTTGTTCATTGAATTGCAAGGAAAAAAAAGGGAAAAGGTTATTGGCAAAAAAAGATTTTCAAATATGGCCTAGTAGAAAAAAAGGGTAGCTGCAGTCTGCACCATCTATTTTGCTGCTCAGACACTGCTGTAAACTGACATCAAAGTCTTCATCTTGGGATAGACATACTGAATGTTAATGTGCTTACTTTACTTTACTTTACTTTACTTTACTTTACTTTACTTTACTTTACTTTACTTTACTTTACTTTACTTTACTTTACTTTACTTTACTTTACTTTACTTTACTTGACTTTACTTTACTTTACTTTACTTTACTTTACTTTACTTTACTTTACTTTACTTTACTTTACTTTACTTTACTTTACTTTACTTTACTTTACTTTACTTTACTTTACTTTACTTTACTTTACTTTACTTTACTTTACTTTACTTTACTTTGCTTTACTTTACTTTACTTTACTTTACTTTACTTTACTTTACTTTACTTTACTTTACTTTACTTTACTTTACTTTACTTTACTCTACTCTACTCTACTCTACTTTACTTTACTTTACTTTACTTTACTTTACTTTACTTTACTTTACTTTACTTTACTTTACTTTACTTTACTTTACTTTACTTTACTTTACTTTACTTTACTTTACTTTACTTTACTTTACTTTACTTTACTTTACTTTACTTTACTTTACTTTACTTTACTTTACTTTACTTTACTTTACTTTACTTTACTTTACTTTACTTTACTTTACTTTACTTTACTTTACTTTACTTTACTTTACTTTACTTTACTTTACTTTACTTTACTTTACTTTACTTTACTTTACTTTACTTTACTTTACTTTACTTTACTTTACTTTACTTTACTTTACTTTACTTTACTTTACTTTACTTTACTTTACTTTACTTTACTCTACTTTACTTTACTTTACTTTACTTCACTTTACTTTACTTTACTTTACTTTACTTTAGTTTACTTTACTTTTACTTTACTTTACTTTACTTTACTTTACTTTACTTTACTTTACTTTACTTTACTTTACTTTACTTTACTTTACCTTACTTTACTTTACTTTACTTTACTTTACTTTACTTTACTTTACTTTACTTTACTTTACTTTACTTTACTTTACTTTACTTTACTTTACTTTACTTTACTGGCACATAATTTTCCAGGGTGAGCATTGTGGGTCTAGAGTTTTAATTTCCCAGTGTTGAGGTGGTCTGAGGTGCACGTGTTCAGCTTCCGGTGTGGGTGCGCAGGCGGTTGGACGTGGTGAAAAGTGGCGAGAAAAGAAAGATATATTTGCATAGATGTATGCTGCCACTGTTTCGCGGTTTTTCTGTTTGTTAGGCAGAGTTAAAAAGTTCGGTTTTATGGAGCGATGCCGCCATCGCCTTGTTTGTAATATTTTGATTATTATTATTTATTTGGCGTCGCCACCCCTCACCCAATACAACTTGAACCTGTAAGTTGTTTTGTTTTGTGAGCGTAGGGGTTGGAGTTTATAAGATTAGGGTTGGAGACTTTTGTAGGATCTCCTGAGGTACGTGCCAAGGTGTTCTGCCTGAGGTTTAGTGAAAGTTCTGGCGAGTATCTGGTGAAACGTCTGGGAGAGTTTTGTTGTTGTTGTTGTTGTTAGCCTGTGGTCAGAACTGTTGCATCTTCTTGGCCCCACAGCAGCCTAACAAGTGGTGGCCCCTAACAGGATCAAACTGTTGACCTTGGCGTTATCAGCAGTTGTGGAGGGGAGAAAGGTACGGTCAGTACTTATCATTTTTGAATAGTCTTCCAGTAACGGAGGTACATACGCCAACTAAGGGCGATGCTATTGCATGTTGGGGAAATCGTTTCGGATTTTTGCCGATCCGATTTTGGCCCAAGACAAAATCATGGGAGCAAAGACCGGTAGATAAGAGGAAGCATTTGGCGGAGTGTCCGCAGTACAAAGATAATCCGTACTGCTATCAGAGGTTTTACTTCGGCCAGATAGCTGTCCGAGTTCCAGGTTTGCGATACCCAATAGATATGAGTGAGGATGCAACGAAGGAGAATCAGAAGAAGAGCGTGTTAGCGTATCAACCGGAATACGTTCCAGGTTACGAGCCGCCATTTTTCGAGCCGATATTGCCGTCCGATGCTCCAGGTTTCACAATTACGCATATTGGCCATAAGGTTGTAGTGACGCCGACAGGTAAGCAGCCAGCAGTGCCAGTTACAGGCACTGAGGTAAGCACAACAGTGAGTCAGCAATCTGGAGTTGATATGAGTAGTATGGATCAGGTGCAGGGGATGCAGGCTGAGCCTGTTGCGGCGAAAGCACAGCAACAAGCGATACCTGCAGACCTCAACACCCCCATAGACTTGAATCAGGTAGGAGACGATTTAGAAGTGGACAAGGAGGTCACTGTTGAATCATTGATACAGCCTGATCAAGAAACACAGGTAACCTCTTTAGTGGATCAGACGGAGAGTATACTTTCTGGAATGGATGTCAGGGCAGAGCAAATGTTGGATGAAAGCAATTTGATAATGATTGCTGCAAGTCCAACAATAGAGGAGATTGAAGCAAGGCTCAGGGAGCGAGCTGAAAAGGAAATTGAAAGGCAGAAAGAGATTTTCGCTAAACAGCTTGCGGAGCAAAAAGCGAGATTAGATCAGCAGCAGAAGCAGCTGGAGCAGGTATTGGCTGGTTTTACGGCGCAGCCGACGCCTCTGGCAGCGCCTACAGTCGTGCAAGCTCCGGCCAAGCCACCTACTGCTTATCATATCCTGAAATTGCCGGTGCAGCGTGCTAGTAGGCAGGTCATCCAACCTGCGGTCAGCAAGGTTACGCCGACAGTTCAAGTAGCGCCCAGAGATCCAAGTATGGACGGTGGTATACCAGGTATGTATACTGCCGAAGAGGTTAGAAAGTTCAGAGCGGAAGGTCGTACGGACGACCAAATTAAAAGATTAGGAAGGAGGAAGTTAGCCCGAAGGGCCAATAGGGCTAAAAGGAGAGATGAGGAAGATGTCATCGAAATTAGTGATGGTGAAGGAGAACAGACAGGGAGTTCTACGTCTGTGGACTTGAAGTTTGCAGGATCTACTACTTTATTGATGGATTCAACCAAGTCCAAGACTGGAACTACGCCGACGAGCCTGATGCCTGGAACCAAAAGTTCTACGAGTCAGGTGCAGTCGACGGTTGCTTCGGCTAAAGTACCGAGTAAATCATCTGCATCTCAGGTAAGTGCAACGACGAAAAGTACTTTGGCTAAGCCCGTGTCTAAAGTGGATAAGACTTCTCAGCAGAACCAGAGCAGTTCCGCAGGGAAAAAAGTTGTTTCAAAACCCTCTACGTCGGAACCGACTAAATCGGTCAAGAGAAGTGGAGATAAGGAAGTAACTTTGGAGTACCTGAGTTCTGTTTTGAGAGACTACTGGGATGTCCATACGAAGTTTCCCTTCGTGAAGGGAAGGATAGATTTTTCGACACCAGAGGTGATCGAATTCTTTGCTCAGGATATGCCAGATGATAATAGGAACCAAATCATCTGGGCATTGGTGAATAATGGAGTAGAGGAGCTTTACGAGAACTATGTGGATCACTTTGATGTTCAGGGTGGTTTCCTGTATGATCATGTAAATGTTCCTGAGCCCATTTGGGAGTATATTTGGCTCAAGTTCATGCCAAATTGGTTTCATCATTTTGATGCGGAAATAGTAATGGCAGCTGTGAGATACTTATGTACCATGGTGTTGCTAAAGTTAGAACAGCAGCAGTTGGGCCCACGACATATTGGTGCAGTGGATGCACGGGCCAAATTATTTGTCAGGGAAAGGTATTATTCTATCTACCTGCGGGGAGAAGGTAGTACTGCATTCAGGGAAGCGTATGCCAACCGAATGCAGGAACACCAACAAACTGCAGTGGATATGGCAGCAAAGAGAAGGTTGTCAGACATGGTTCAGAAATTTTCTGGTAAATTCCAGAAGGCCGAGGATGAGGAGGGGCAACCCTTCAAGATTCCCATTTTAACGGAGAGACAACCTAGAGATACATCCAGGTCCAGGAGCCAGCACTCGCGACAATCGTCTCACTCGCAGGGTCGGCACCAGCCTGGAGTATTCAAATTACCATATGCAAATCAACAGAGTCAAGGAAGGTCCAGTACCTCAGCTTCTGGAGTATCTTCCGTAAGTTCCACTCAGGGCTTGTACCAGAGGGGAACTGGAGGGGGATATGGCCGAGGCTGGGGTCAGGGACAGGGTCAAGGAAGACCCTTCAAAATGGTTAATCCACAACCGTATAGAGGACAGGCGATGGGCGGACCCCCTCGTGCGGCCCAACCTCGAGGAGTTTTTGGGGGATTCCTCAGGGATCGTGGAGCTCGGGGTGGTCCCTACCCTCGCCGTGGTAGCTTCCAATACGGCGGTTATGGTGGCGGCGGGCAACAATAATTTCATATAGCCGCATACTTTTTGGACTAAAACTAATTTTTTTGTACAAATTTTATTTCAAAAATATAAAAATACAAAAACACAAATAAAATACAAAATAAAAAAAAATATATTATCTCGTTTTATTGTTGCTTTAAAATTTTAAATTTTTTCTTGTTTCCAGTGCCCAAAAGTTGCCCGGCGAAATTCGTCTTTGCGTCCATCTTATTTCGGGCGTGTACATAGCCCTTGTATTTTTCTTGTTTACTTTCAGGGCCTGAAAAAGATGAAGACGTGAAAATTTTATTTGCGTTTATAAAATTATTTCATAAATTTGAAGTGTTTTATAGAAAATCTTTTTTACTGAGTAGATTTGTATTGGACGGAGCGAGGTGGCGAGCGGCCGACCGTGGAGGAAGCGCACCTGGGGTACCTCATCACCGAAGCTGTAAAAACCAGTACATGGGAGAAGAGGAACGGTGACGCCCCAGATCTAGGCACAGATCAACGTCAAAGTCCAGGCCGAACTACGTTTGTGATCGTTTCCGGTAGCCTGAAAAGGAGTGCCCTGCCGAATGGATTGGTCAAGGTCGCCGTCACCTGAAGGACCTGGTAGGGGCTGGATCACATTTTGGAGGGGGTAGCCCCAAAAATTTGTTTTCCGAGGGGAAAACTGTTATGCAGTCGGGGCCTCAGTATGAGACTCAGGCTGCAGAAAGGTTTTCACCTCCCATTGGTCGGTTTTGAGGGCTAAGGGATGTTGAAGTGGTCTCAGGTGCATGTGTTCAGCTTCCGGCGTCGGTGCGCAGCCGGTTGGACGCGGCGAAAAGTGGCGAGAAAAGAAAGATATATTTGCATAGATGTATGCTGCCACTGTTTCGCGGTTTTTCTGTTTGTTAGGCAGAGTTAAAAAGTTTGGTTTTATGGAGCAACGCCGCCATCACCTTGTTTATAATATTTTGATTATTATTATTTATTTGGCGTCGCCACCCGTCACCCAATACAACTTGAACCTGTAAGTTGTTTTGTTTTGTTAGCGTAGGGGTTGGAGTTTATAAGATTAGGGTTGGAGACTTGGGTAGGATCTCCTGAGGTACGTGCCAAGGTGTTCTGCCTGAGGTTTAGTGAAAGTTCTGGCGAGTATCTGGTGAAACGTCTGGGAGAGTTTTGTTGTTGTTGTTGTTGTTAGCCTGTGGTCAGAACTGTTGCATCTTCTTGACCCCACAGCAGCCTAACACCAGTAGCTGATATCTTTAGATTTCTTTTACAGTAACATAGCATCAACGATTCCTTATATTGGTTAATTATTTTTTTTGGAAAAGTTGTTATGTCTACTTGTCTAAATTGAGATTGCAGTGTAGGTTTGTAGTTTTGATAGTAAAGTTTTCATCATGACTCATTAAGTACTGTTGGAGTAATGATTGTAATAAATTCTAGGAGCTTTTTTAGCTTTAGCTTCAATTCTTTAGCAAATTTTAGCTTCAGCCAAACCGATATTTTCAAAAAGTGCCCAAAGTTTATGAATAAGGATTTTCACTGCAAGTTCATGAATAAGAAATTTTATGCTGAGTTTATAAATAAGGATTTATATGCAAAGTTTATAAATAAGGATATCATCCAAAGTTTATGAATAAGAATTCTGATCAATACTTCTGCCAAATGTCTACTAAAAATATTTGTACTACTAGCCAAAAAACTTTTCAAGATCAAATTGATTTCCTGACCATTATAATGCTCTTCATGGGGGTCTTAGATATCTTTGTCCAGCTTGCAATTTACTATTTGCATTGCCTCGTGAGCTGGTCTGCCACTTTGAAATTAAGCATCCAAATGTAATCACTTGTCCCTACTGTATAACTAACTTTGACACTTCAAAAGATGTTATTTCCAAGAACCACTCTTAAAGTTAAACCTGAAGATGGACGAAAACTAGAAATTTCTGATAAACCAGATGAGAAAAAGGTTTATATTGAAGAGGATGATATTATTCCTGTAGATGTGATAGAGTACCCTGATGATTATCGTGATTCAGTGAAGACTTATTGGAAACTGATTAGAACATCAAAAAATGTGACCGATTTGCTTGATCATGTTTATAATTGAAAAAATCAGCACAAAAAGTAAAAAAACTACAACATGTTTTACATGCTTAAGCATAGGTGAAATACAAATAGTGAAACAAAAATTGGAAAGACTGGGATGAGAATTGAAAAAATTTGGACAAAAATTGAATAAAAAATCGATGCAAGTTTTGAAAAAATCGGGAGAAACATTGAAAAAATCAGTACAAAAGTTGAAAAAACTACAAGATATCTAAAACAAAAATAGAAAAAACTGCGACAAGAATTGAAAAAATCTGGACATGAATTGAAAAAATCAGTGCAAATTTCGAAAAAATCACTGGCGTTTGTTTTTTACTGTATAACAATGTGTCCATTGTTTATAAATAGTTGATGTATGAAGGAATCTGGGAATGTTTGATGAAGCCACTGGGTATTTGAACAGTAAACCGGGGTAGCCAAAGGCAGACCCCCGAGGGCTTATGGCACCCTGCCAGGTAAGAAAAATCTGCCTATGTTTTGTGTGTGGCGGACCCCCAAGTTGCTTGACTGGACCCCCCTGCTCACTATTGCCATTCTTCAACTCTTAATTCTCTATTGGATACTTATTGATTACAGTAACAGATTGAAATATAACATGCAAGAATATTCCACTAGGTCAATGGATAATGGTAAAATCGACTGGAAATATGCAAATAGGGTACTTACTGTGACGCCACAAGCTAATACATAGCCCAATAATAATACAGTAACAGAAACCATTTTCAGTCGAAAACTTCTCTCTAGAATGAAAATGAGCAGGGCAGGTAGAATGTTATATTTTGAAAATTATACATTGATTCTAGCTAGCAAGCTTGAACAAACATTTCATAATTTCAGGCTTGCAAAGTTCATCAACTTTTCAGAGCAAAATTGCATATTTTTCTGCATAAGGGCCGTTTTGCCTTTCATCAATGTAACATGAGATAGCCCTCAGTGCATGTCGACAGTTCTGTAAGCTAAGCTGTAGAAGCCGAATGGTCTCTTTTCATCGCCTTGCCTAACATGAAAAAGATGGAGCCATAAAACAAACATAGATTGAAATTAATGTTATGGAAACTTAGTGATGCAGTCTTTGGTCCAACTCTTTCACAAAATACTGTAGAATTTACATATTAGTCAGAAATAGTCCTCAACATCGAAATGCTGATGTTGGGGATGCACTTAGGGTATCAGGAGTCCCATCCATGCAAATTTTGAAAATGGCCAGAAGGTGTCATTATGTGGGCGTCCCACAAAACATGTGTACACAGAAGAAATAGATACAGAAGCATGCACAGAAGCACAGAGGTGTGGCTAAGCCCACCATAGGAAGCAAGCATAAGGAAAACACGAAAAGCATACAGTACTAGGAAAGCATTGGAAGGCGTGACCAAACTAGGGAGAAGAACGAAGCAAAAAGCAGCGATTGGCGGAAGAAGATTGACGAAAATGAGACCTCCTGCGACGCCAAGGGAGTGGCCACAGAAGCCGTATTTAAAGAGAAGCAAAGCGTGATTTAATCAGAATTTGCGGTTTTAATTTTATTTGCAAGCATCTTTTGTGAGAAAGCGAGAATTCGAAGCGAGACGCGAGTTATTTGCAAGCATTTGTTTTGTGTTTCATATGGATGGCCAAAGCGATCGTCCATTTCGTACTATTATTATTATCGTTGTCATGCCCCTTAATCACCCCGTTGTTCCTCATCACTGTTCTTGGATCAAGTAAAGTATCACTAAGAACTGGTCGTTACAAGTGCAAGCTGTTGGATTACAGTTGCTGAATAGCAACTGAAGGTTGTGTTTATGTCTGCTAAAGGACTGTTGCACTGTATCAGCCTTTACCAATAGGAAGCTCATTTGAGTCACTTACAGTAGCTAGTTTGGTACAAGCCAATAGACTCTTTAGGTATATATTGCCTTTCTATCTAAACATAACACTGGAATTGTATCACATCAAATGCATCACATGTTCTTTCAATGTTAGCTGCTCATGTTCTGCAATCACTTTAATTTGCATGTTCACCTCTGAAACGACCACTCACACTTATTTAGAGCCGATTACTGTAGCTGTAGGAATTCCGTCGTCAGTCGTGTCTTTTTCAGTGCTCTTAGCTTATTTTATTTCATATATTTACTACAATTCTCTAATCGCCTTTACTTATATTTATCATTATAATAATTATTCAAAATTTTTACCACAAAATGGAGCTTAGGTTAGCATTTCAGTGTATAGTGAGAAAACTCAATTTTCGTTACCATTTACCAGTCAAGCTGTGAAACCAGTGGCTGGTTTCTCAAAAAGCATTTAAAGTTACATGCGTGTAACTTTAGATGTGTCCAACACATTTCAGCTCAGATGGAACTTGTAATTGTTTGAAGTTAGATGGGTGAAATCTAGGATATGTGTTTCTCGCCAAAAAAATTAGATGTGTGGAAGATTCAGTAAACATAGATGTTTATGTATATGCATCTTTATACTTTCCCAATTGGGAAGTAAGGACCACTATGGGCCGCCCGGCCCAGCTCGAGAGTGTGCTGGGCAATGGGCCATGGAAAAATATTATTGGGCTGAGCCGGGCCAGAGGGTTCAGCACTATAAAAGCCTGAATATTTATGCAACTATTTAAGTGTTGGGCACCCTGTTGATGCCAATTCGCGTGGGGAAATCGCCATGCAAATCAAGCAAAGGGACGACCAGCGGCGCAGACATTTGCATAGAGATGGAGCGCCAAAGAAAGACCAAAAAGATAGTGAAAAATTATTGTTCACTATATTTCCGTTTTTATTATATTTTCGTTATTTTGCTGGCGTCCCTAAATATAATTCCCAGCAAGTCGACTTTATTTTGCATATTATTCAACTGTGGTCAATCCACATTCTTTTACATATTTTGTCGGACATATTGTTTAATATATTTGTTTATTTACTTAGATATTACCTCCGATCGATGAAGGCGGAGGGCCAGAGGCCCAGGCGCCAGCTTGCACCAAGTAAGCTTTGGGAAACCCCTTACGGGTTATACCCAAGTAAGTTTATCCCTGAGGGGATTCCTTGTCTCAGCTAGGAGACTGCGGAGCTCCTTGGTGAGGCCCCGCATTTGGAGTAAAGTTTATTCTTTGTTGTTGTAGGTCTGGGGAACCGGACTGTTGCACTATCACCGAGGCTTAGCCAAGGGATTAGTTCTAACAGGTCAGTTCAGACCAGATTTATCTTTTCTTACGCCTCTTAAGGAAAGACCTGCACAACATAAGTTTACAAGTGAAATTCGGACAAACGTCCTAATTTGAAATTTGCTAGAATTTCACTGCTATTATTTTTGGTGTGTATTTAATAATTTAAATGTTATTATCAACATAATTACTATTTGTTTGAGATGCAGTTTAAGCTATTAGCAATTCTGTTCAGCATTCTAACTAATTTGAAGACTCCAGTTACCAGCATGCATCTCTTTGGTGGTCAAATTTCATTGATTAGCTCAACAGAAATGGAGATAAGGCGTCTTATGCACTGTTTTGCATGAAGGGGCCAATATTATCTTTTCTTCATTTTCATTTTTCAGCCATTTTCTTCAAGTGACCTTTTTCACTCAAACACGTCCACAGATGCATTATTCATGCTTCTTTCTGCAATATGTTTAATAATTTTTTCCAATGACCATGGCTTGTACACATTTTATGTTGAGATAAAATTTATGTTTTTTTCTTCAATTTAATGATCTGTTCTATGATTTTAAAGGTTATTCACTCCGATTTTCATACAACTGTCACAAAATCAGCATTCAACCACTATGATACTAGATAATAAACTGATCTAAAGCTTTATAGTGAGCAGATTCTCCCAACCACCAGGTTGTTGAGTCAGTCAGTTTCGGGAAATGTAAAAGCTCAGCACATGTTGCATGACCTTCCTTTCAGAATGTTGATTTCAGTGTGTAGCACCAAAGAACCTGCTGGCTGCATGGTTACCCATCAAAGGTCAAATTTCTGAGTGGATAGAAGTTTTTTCAGTATAAAACTCATCCTCAAAAACTGTGAGTCTTCTATTTCAGAGATCCTTTGATGCCCTGGAATTGTTCTGACAAATGTTGCGAGATTTCTGGGAACCTGTGAATCATGGGATACCACGAATAGAATTCATCTGACAATGTATAAGGCTACTGAAAATGCCCTCATATTGTAGTAGGTCAGAGATACCCTTGTGGATATTGCATTATATGAACTTACTACCAATCCTTCCAACATGAAAAGTATTACTATACTAGGCAGGATGATCATCACTGCTTCACTGTTTGTACCCAGGCACATAAATTCCACGACAATCCAAGCGAAAAAGGAAATCTGCCTTAACCACTTACAACATAAGGCTTTCGTCCAAAATTCCTGGATTATTTCCAGAATGTTTGTTTTACATGATGTGATTATAGTATAGAATTGTTTATCTAGGAACATGGTTCAAAAATTTTTGAAACGCATGAATACCACGGGCTAGCAAAGCTCCAAAAGCATTAGACCACTTTCATGTACAATTTTTATCCGGGAAAGTGCTTCTCAGAAAACATCATTCTGAGGACAATTTCAATAAACGAAAAAATCTTGTAATTTTGCAACAAAATTTCTGATCAATTCTTGTGCTGCTTTCCATTCTTGCTGTTTTTCCATTTTTTTTAATTCTTTGTTTTCGACCTTAGTTACTTTTTATTTCCTGTCTTGTTTTTGTTTTACTGTTCTACATTCTTTGTTCTGTTCATATTTGACATTTTTCAGCAAGTTTTTAGTCATTGTTTCCAACTTCAATTTGTTTGTTTCAGTTCCATTACTTCTTGTTGTTTCGTCATTGGTGTATTGTTTTCAATTTGTGCTGCTTTTCTATTCTAGTTGTTTTTTTTCAGCTTTGTTATTTTTTGTGACATTTTGCATCCATTTTTTCAAAACTTTATTAAATATATTTGACATTACTTCAAATTATTTCACTTTATTTCATCATACTATAATTTATTTTATTTTTTTCAAATGTCAATTCCTACAAACCTCATCCAGAAAAAAGTTTTGAGATTTGGATGTTTTAAGTTTTTACATAGAACTTAACTCCTTATTCCTGAGAAACATGGGAATTTCCCTACTCCACAAGCATCATAACTATCTATTATATACCATTTTTAGGAATTTTCATGTTTAGTATCTGAACCAACCTTCACATTTTTATGTGTTATGCAAATTTGCTGTGTTATGATAAATAAACACTTGCTGTGCTATACCTTTGCTTAGTCCTGGACTTGATCATGGGGCAGCTGCGTTACTGCCCACCAAGTAAATTTGCATATTTAACTACCAGCTATCCTACAATTGGAGTAGTAGCCTTATACAAACTTACCATTGTATGTTCCAATAGCCCAAGTATGCTGATAATATACTAAAGCCGTGCCGAAAGCTGCAGTATTCATATTGATGAGAACCAGCAATAATCCATCAAGTTATTTGTTCATTATGAGCTTTATAGCTTTTAACTTTTCGCTTTCTCCCAAAACATTTGGACAATTTTGTCAAATTCATCATGTTAATTTTACACTGTGTTATTACAGTATGTCAGTTGATGACAGAGAACAAAATTTGGAAGATTTCAGCAGAATGTTTTCATGATATGCCAGTGACCATGTCGGGCAGGAAGCTCCTATTAGCATAACAAGTAGTGTCCACAGGCCCGTAACTAGGGGGGGGGATAGGCGGAATTCCCTCCTGAAATGAAATCCGAAAAAATTTTTTTAGCATATCTGATCCAGCGCATGTATGTGAACAAGTGACTACTCATGGCACTTGTGAATTTTTTTCTATTCCTTTATTGAATCATAAAAATAAAGGGTTAAAGGTACAAATATCACATTTTATGATAAAATTTGCATGTCTAACAGTGTAATGCATTGTTGAATATTGATTGACTTTCATTTCGCTGTTTCCTACATAATATTACGCTTTTTCTTGCTGTATGTATTTTATAAGTTTAGGGGTTGAAGTTTATGAAAATTTTTTTCGGGATAGTTTCAACTTTTGAAACCAATACAATATGAAGCGAATCACTAGCTATTTTACATCTTCAAATTTAAACAACAAACGTCTGTTGTATTTGTATGTTTGGTTGGGGCGATGAACCGTGGGCAGGATTGGGATTCCGAGGTTGCGTCCTTAATGTACGTGCTTCCCACACCCACGTTTACCCGATACTCTAATTACTGGTACTTAAACCCCAACACTAATTGTCCCAACAATTAAAGAAAGTCTAATTTCTTTAATTGTCTCACTTATTGCGCAAGATCGAAAGGCGAGAGTTTTTCTACCTTTTAATGTTACGCAATAAAACACAAAAACTTACGTGAACAAGGCGAGGATGGGCGAGAAAATAATAACACAAAAATCTACTCCCACACATGGGCGAAAAAGAGACGAAAAGTGCGTGGTGGGAGGCGGCTAATAATTACTAGTGGTGGCCAGCGGGACGCACAACTAGTATCAAAACACATAAAAATATAACACTAATCATAATAAAAAGAGAGACCAGCGCACGCGTACCGACGTGCGCTACAGTAAGACGACTACTTATGGTTCGCGTTGCTCTCTCCACTTGCCACCTGCGGGCCTCAGACGCGCTTTGACAAAACGATAAAAAATCGGTGGAAAACACACTACAACACGTCAATGTGTAGCATCAAATTCAGCTTCTTCACATAAATCCAGTGCTGCGAAAGATTCTCAAAAACCTTCAGAATCAACAGGTTAGTTAGAATAAAATTGTATCATCGTTCTGATGAGTTAAAATTTATTTAAATATAAATTCAGTTGTAACACTAGCGTCAACTACTGCTTCTACAGATTTTGATATGTTTGTTGATTTGTTCGCCGAAACTGGTAATAGACGCTTAGTACTTCATTATTTTTTGAATAGATTTTATCAGTTGTTAAGTGCCAATAAATTTTGATCTTGAGTTTTCTCAATTATGTATTTTAAATATAGCGTTTTAAGAAATTTTTTGAGCACTAACAGTGCTAAAAATCTATTTTTTCTGGGGCTTCGCCCTAGACCTCACCAGGGGGTGCTTAAGCGCACCACCCTGGACCCCTCAGCCCACTAGTCCATCACTGCACGACCTCCGTTCGCCAAGTTTTGAGTAAGTCAAAACATTTTGGTGATTCCCCCCTGAAAAAAATTTCTGAGTGTCCATATGGTTTTCAAACTATTTTACATGCAGTGGTTGTGCTCACTCTCATTGGAATAAATCACATATTTTGCATTTTTTCACAAAGGAACTGATATGCTGCTTTGATAAAAATTTTAATTGATAAAAACAAACATTAATAGAAAAATCGCATTTCGAGGGAAAAAAACAAATTTTGTAGCTAAAAATCGCACAAATTCGAATTTTGGTTGGAAGAAAGTCGAAATTTTTTTTTTGCAAAAAATTTCAATTTTAAAACGAAACTGAAAAATCTAATTTTTGACCAAAACAAATTTTACGGATATTCGACATTTTTTTGTAAAAATTATACAAAAAACTAACCTCAAAAAGATGCCTTTGTCGAACGTTCAACATCGGAGGTGGTTGGCGCAGGCGCGGATTTGATCCCTGGTCGACTCCAAAGTCTACTGGCAACAATAGGCTGGACGCAGCCGCAGGCCACACAAACGGTCGGATGCCTGGTATCATCGGTGACCAATGAGGGGCATCTTCAAAATTTGATTTACACAAAAGTGAAAATAAAAAACAAAAAAAAACAGAAAATCAGGAAACAGAAAAAATAAAAATATAAGGAACGAAAAGATAAAAAAAGAACAGTAAAATAACAAAAAGCAGATACCGAAAGAACAACAGAAACACAAACAAAAAAACTAAAAAAATAAAAAACGAAAACAAAAAATAAAATGCAAATCCAGAAAAAACCAAATCGAAAAAATCCAATTGAAATCATAGATATGAAAACAAAGAAAGAGAAACAAAAGAGGACGACAAAAATAATATCAAAAAAATAAGATACAAAAATATCGAAAAATGAAATTAGTATTTAACATCCAAGAAAGAAAAAAATGAAAAAGAGCAGAAAATAATGAAGAAAAACAGAAAAGGAAAATTTACAAACAAAAAAATACAAAAAAACGAAATTAGCAATAAGTAAAGTAAAGTAAAGTAAAGTAAAGTAAAGTAAAGTAAAGTAAAGTAAAGTAAAGTAAAGTAAAGTAAAGTAAAGTAAGGTAAAGTAAAGTAAAGTAAAGTAAAGTAAAGTAAAGTAAAGTAAAGTAAAGTAAAGTAAAGTAAAGTAAAGTAAAGAAAAGTAAAGTAAAGTAAAGTAAAGTAAAGTAAAGTAAAGTAAAGTAAAGTAAAGTAAAGTAAAGTAAAGTAAAGTAAAGTAAAGTAAAGTAAAGTAAAGTAAAGTAAAGTAAAGTAAAGTAAAGTAAAGTAAAGTAAAGTAAAGTAAAGTAAAGTAAAGTAAAGTAAAGTAAAGTAAAGTAAAGTAAAGTAAAGTAGAGTAGAGTAGAGTAAAGTAACGTAAGGTAAAGTAAAGTAAAGTAAAGTAAAGTAAAGTAAAGTAAAGTAAAGTAAAGTAAAGTAAAGTAAAGTAAAGTAGAGTAGAGTAAAGTAAAGTAAAGTAAAGTAAAGTAAAGTAAAGTAAAGTAAAGTAAAGTAAAGTAAAGTAAAGTAAAGTAAAGTAAAGTAAAGTAAAGTAAAGTAAAGTAAAGTAAAGTAAAGTAAAGTAAACTAAAGTAAAGTAAAGTAAAGTAAAGTAAAGTAAAGTAAAGTAAAGTAAAGTAAAGTAAAGTAAAGTAAAGTAAAGTAAAGTAAAGTAAAGTAAAGTAAAGTAAAGTAAAGTAAAGTAAAGTAAAGTAAAGTAAAGTAAAGTAAAGTAAAGTAAGTAAAGTAAAGTAAAGTAACGTAACGTAACGTAACGTAAAGTAAAGTAAAGTAAAGTAAAGTAAAGTAAAGTAAAGTAAAGTAAAGTAAAGTAAAGTAAAGTAAAGTAAAGTAAAGTAAAGTAAAGTAAAGTAAAGTAAAGTAAAGTAAAGTAAAGTAAAGTAAAGTAAAGTAAAGTAAAGTAAAGTAAAGTAAAGTAAAGTAAAGTAAAGTAAAGTAAAGTAAAGTAAAGTAAAGTAAAGTAAAGTAAAGTAAAGTAAAGTAAAGTAAAGTAAAGTAAAGTAAAGTAAAGTAAAGTAAAGTAAAATAAAGTAAAGTAAAGTAAAGTAAAGCAAAGTAAAGTAAAGTAAAGTAAAGTGATGTGAGGGAAAACAACATGCCCAAAAACTATATGCATTTGCACCAGCATGATGTGTACGCGCAAACACATCAATCAGTTGTTCTGCAATCAGACCTACAGGGCAAGAATTTTACAGCAGGAAGAATCTTTGAACTTTTAGGACCAATGGGGATAGGCAAGGAAAAAGCTCCATATGCCTCTTGATAATGCATTATATGTGAAAAACTGACAAAAAACTGCCCTTGTTATATTTGAATATAAATAAGGGGTAAAAGATCCCTCTGGCCATTCTCCAGTTCAGTCCATGAGTCGTAAAAGAATTAAGAATGGGCAGGACAATCATCCAAAAAGCATAGGAACCTGACACTTACTCGAAAGAACAAATAAATGAACTCTTCAGGACACAAGAATTAAAAATGTAAAATGACAAACCTTTGGTTTCTGAATTCGAGTGCTACTTACTACTTTGAAGTGCAAGAGATTCCTCCCATTTATCTACACAATGTGAAACACACAAACTTACCTACGAAATGGGAAAAGATGGTGCAATACTAATCCACTTAAGAAACGACACTCAAAAAGGGTGCCGCAAGTGGTGAACATAAAGACTGGTAAAATGGGCATGGAGCAAGGAGTAAAAAAAAACACACACCATCCGATCTAAAACTACAGTAACGCCCTCAGATTGGTCCACTATATCCACCTGAGAATGTACCTGCAGGCAAATTCCCTGAGTTGCCAAATTATTATGAAATCAAAGTAAATAAGCACAAACACACTATAAATCCTCATAAAAATTCAGTTGAGGGTTCTTTGATAAGTTTTCTGACTAGAGGAGTATCCAGGTTCTCAGGTCAGCGGGTTTAGCATCTACCCCCTGTGTGTTTCTGTTGCTGCATATTGAAAATGAGGTTTGAAACTGACAGTAACTGTGGCATGTTTTGTGTTTCAAATTCCTAAATGCAATGACTTTAGTCTATCCAACGCCAAGATAGGTTCAAAAGATTGAGGTGTGAGGTGATGTGTGGCAACACATTTATGAGAAAAATCACTGATGTATATTTTGAATCCTGACAAAATGATTTCAATATATAAATTTTCCATATGGAATTAATCTGAAGATGTAATTATTGATGGTATTATGGATTCAGGTTCTTAGATTTTTACAGACATCTGCAATCATATGTAATTCACATGTTCACCTTTTGTGAACACTCATAAATACCTCTCAAAAGTTGAGAATCTGCAAACAATAACAGTTGGAGTCCACTTTTAAGGTCTTGCTAATCACGATTCAATCACATGATGAATCCTTTTTCACTGAGTGTCATTGTGAAAGATCTTATTTGGAAATAATTGAGCAAGTGTAGTGCAGAATTTTTTTTCAGGGAAAGCGATATTGGTGTCAGTATTCAAGTTAACGTAATGGAAAAAGATGGAATTAGCATTTCGAAGGGTTTATTTACCATGAACAGTTCTGCACCCATGAGACACATTTTGGGAGTAACAAAGTGTACAACCCCAGTATTCAATTTCCCCATAACAGAAATCCCTCAGATAAATAAATATGCTCCTTCTTACGGCAGTTTTACATCCGAGCCGAACAGCTTGCCCTGGCTGGTGAATATTGATCACAAGTTTCACTATGATTGTTTTGGTATATTGCTGAATGAATCTGCCATTACTGGGGCAGGTCGCAAGGACAGAACAAGTTTTGTTTTGATCTCGAGAAGATGTTCACGATTGTAGTAAGTTATATTGACTTTCATTACGAATGTGATAGTTTCTACAGTAGTAGCTCTACAAGTGCTCACTTTCAATGCAGTGAATAACTGTAAGACATTTAAATTTTGTTTACTGGTGACAAAACCAAAATGTTTCAGTATAACATGCCAAATTCAACTATCAGAGCTGAGTTTTAAAAGAATTCTTCAGTCTCTCTGTTTAGTGCTAAAAAATGTGACATAGTTTTTTCAAGCGATCACATTTTTAATTTTACTCAATTTTCTTTTTGGACCTTTATTCCATTTTTGTAGGATATGTGTTGCTTCAAGATAGATTCAAGATTTGATTTGTTCTTTTTCTCTTATGGGGGTGTAGACATTCACTAAAACAAAGAGAAAACATTCAATTTTTAGTTTGAGCATCAGAAATCTTTCTTCATCATCTTTTTTGATTTCAACTATTACAAAATTAAATGTGTTATTGAGTAAAATTGCTACTCCCCTTGAATTTGTTTCACCCTTTGAGAAAAAAAGATGTTTCTTTTGTAGGCCCACCCCCCACTGGCGGGCTAGCCATTTTTCTATTTCCACTGAAAAATGTGTCTCCTGTAGAAAAATTATGTCAGTCATATCTTCCTTACAATAGTTTAACATTGACCTTCTCTTCACCTCATTTTTTCCTCCTTTAATATTCAAAGATAGTATTCTCACATTATAAGCCATTCACAACAAATCCACTATTGTAGTATCATTATCATTTTACTCGTGTTCTGTTTATTTTCTTCCCTTGTTACAGGCTACAAGGTCTTTTTGCTTTTATATCATAGTTTAAAGGTCCGCACTACTGTGGTCAAAATGTGCATTACTGCGGTCAAAATGTGCACTACTGCACTCAAAACTGCACTACTGCAAGCAATTAAGATGATGGTGCATCTATTTCAGCACCTTTTCATTTTGAGACTTTTTTTTAAATTGACAACAAAACGAACAAGTGTCAGCGTTGCCACAGGTGCACATGTTCAGCTTCTGGCCTCAGTGCACAGGCCGTTGGATGCGGCGAAAAGTGGCAAAAAAGAAAAGAAAATTTGCATAGAGAGATGCGGCCACTGTTTCGCGGATTTTGTGTTTATTTGTCAGTATGAAAATATTATGTTGTTTTTTGGAGCGTCGCCGCCATCGTCTTTATTTATAATATTTTTATTATTCTTATTTTTGGTGTCGCCCGTCGTCTTCTCAATACAAGTTGGACTGGTAACTTATATTGTTTTGTGAGCGTAGTGGAGGCTCTTCTGAGATTAGGTGTGGAGACTTGGGTAGGATCTCCTGAGGTACGTGCCAAGATGTTCTGCCTTAGGTTTGGTTGGCGAGTATCTGGTGAAACATCTGAGAGAGTTTTTAGTTTATTGTTTTTGTTAGCCTGTGGTCAGAACTGTTGCAACTTTCTTTGTCTAAACCCAAAGGCCAGTTACATCATCATCTTGACCCCACAGCTGCCTAACACAAGAATTAAAAATCAAAAAAATCAGTATCATAGGGCAACAATAAATGAAAAAAATTAAGCAATACTTTCTTTTCCTTTTTCCTTTGATTTTCGTTTTTCTTTCTGGCTCACCCTCTGCTGTTTGGTCAAATCTGATGCAACCATAATCCTAGGTTTTTGAGATTGGATCCATTCCGTCAAGTTTTTTCCATTGGCCAAAATCGTTTCTTTGTCTTCTAATCACATTGAATCGATACTTTAACATTGATCGGATTTCCAGGGTTCTTTGACTCATAATATCGATCCATTGGATTTAGAGATTTTTCGCCCAATGTTCAGGTAGATTCAAAACTTTGTGGCAAAATTGGTGAATTTTTTCACACTCCT
The DNA here is from genome assembly GCA_963922205.1 of Romanomermis culicivorax. Taxonomy (NCBI): domain Eukaryota; kingdom Metazoa; phylum Nematoda; class Enoplea; order Mermithida; family Mermithidae; genus Romanomermis; species Romanomermis culicivorax. Next base: position 593,849 of record CAWUHX010000118.1, on the reverse strand, counting down.
TTGCATTTTTCATCTTTTGATCCATGGGGATCAGATCAAGCAGGAAAGAGACATAGGGATCAGATCAAGCAGAAAAGAGAATAGATGGTCCTGACATCAGGGTCAGCTTGCTTTCTGTCCAATCAACGATTTTTTGACCCATATGGATATCCACTTAGATTACATCAAATGGAAACTGCAGATCACAATTAGATTGAGAGACGATTTCATGGTTTTTGTTTCTCATGCTTGCTGATGTTAAGGTGATTATTTTTTTATTTCTGCTCTTGCAAAGATCACAACTATTCCTACTATCAATTAATACCCTCTCCTCTTGATGCTTTCCCACATCACTTTCTTCAAGATATGTCTTACAGGATATTTAAAGATCCAGAATGCCTTGGATTTTGCTTGTCTTTCGAGTTGTTCAACCATCCTCCCAAGTTCATGGGTTTGTTCTTCTAGTTTACTAATTTTCTTTCGATAATCGGTTTCTTCATCGCCATTTGAGTTCACAACATTTTCATTTTGAATTGTTCATTTCTTCAGAATTTAGCAGCTATAAATTATCCACAAATTACTCGCCACACTGTTTCACTGATGAATAACCGTATGTAGTTGTACTACAACGAAGTGGATGCAAATTTACGCAGAGAGATGCATATAAACAGCCATGCAGAAAATCGAAAAAAACGTACTATGCAAAATTCTATCAAACTGGGTATCTTGGTCTAGTGGTTTTTGCCTCTGACTGCTAGTCTCAAGAACCAGGTTCGATTCCAGGTGTAACCCGACTTTGAATTTCTGGTAGCTGGCTCAGGCAGACACGGTCTTTCATCCTCTCGGGGTATATAAATTGTGTAGGCAAGCTCGCAACACTGCTTGTCAGGGTGCAGTCAGCCCAGTTAGCATGTTGGCGATAGTGGGGTGAATGAGGAGGCCGGCCTATTCCATTATGAGGTAGGTAGCCAATCAAGTCCTGCTTGTTAGGCAGATGCCAGCCTGTGGAATGTGGCCCCCACTAGGTGGTAAAAAGCACCCCAAGAACGCATCTCATTTAAAGTGGGGACTTATAGGATCATATACTCCTGGAAAGCCTGCCTTTCCGGCTATAGGAAAATGGGTAGGTGTACCCATAAAAATTGAAGAGAAAGATCACCATATATGATCACAATCAGACAAGATCTTATGAGATTGTGAATAGAATAAAGACTGATAACAAGCACTGAATTAAGGATAATTTTCAACAGTGGATCTGATGGTATGTTCAACATGTGTTTAAGGTCATTAGGGATATTATTTTGTTTAAATCTACCTACTAAATCAATTAAAAGAATATAACTTTTTTATGATCAATTATGCTGAAATCCATTATCAGCTTCTGTAGCATAAAAATTATTGTTAGCATCATCCAATAAAATACAGCAGGATGAAAAATTATTCACTCCATATTTCACCTGGTCATCCACTACAAGGTTCATCTCTGATAGTGTGGATGCCAGTCCTACACCTTGCAAACCACCATTTGATTGCATGTTTGGGCTGTCACATTAATAGAAAGTCAGCCGTGCTATGTCACCATAAGTCAAATATAGCCCATATATCCGGGTATGAGAGATAGGTCACTAGAGTAAGAGGCCGTGGGCCTGGTACTGAAGTGAAGGCAGGTTTCTAGTTAACCTAACCTGGCTAGTACTATCTACAGAAGAAACTATAGGTACTGTGGTGCTGCTCTGGGGTTACTACTGTACAATAAGGACAACGCCACCAGGTTAGGGGTGACCAATATTGGTCCTGTTCAGTATAAACAATGAATAGGGTCATCTGTAAGATGAGCCAGAAGCTGGGACCCCGATTGTGAACCAAAAGATCCCCTTTTGACCTGACCTCAGGGAGAGGGAGCTGTTATTAACTGGTGAAGACTTAGGTAGGAAAACTGGCTTAAGAAGGGTTGCCCCTAACTACCCCTGATTAGTAATGTATATTGAAACTTGCCTAGTCTGGCAGAGAAGGACTAGGACAGGTAGTTGGATGGGGGAGCGGGTCACTTGGGGCAGGACGGAGGGGAATTCAGTTTGATTCGCTAGGGGTGAAGATAGTGTCCGGGGGAGGACTTTATTTGTTCACAATTTACAATGGGGAAGATCCAGTACAGTTAGATGATTGTTATTTAGGAGAAAATTATTAGATTAGGACGAATAATCGGGCATGTTTTAATAAGAGACGTACAGAACATTGAAAAGTGTGCAGAACACTGTAAACGGAACACTTAAAGTGTTTGAAGAAATTCAGGCAACGATAATCGTAGGCAGGAGATTGACTGGCTCATAGAGAGGGCTATGTCAATTTATCCAAGGAACATCACTCAGGTCCATACATGCACAGCATTGAAATTCTGCTGGGGGTCAGCCAGGACAGGGGGGTGGAATACAAAAATTTTTTTTTGTTCTTGATAATGAAAAAAAAGTCTCAGAAAGTCTTCTAACATCCAAGTAGCATATTTTACAACCTATATTAGTCAGATAAGTGAAATCATTTGCTTAGACAGCACTTTTTAAAGTTTTCATGCTGCTTTTTTGGAATCAAGTATGATTTGTTTAGAAAAACTGTCAAACTACAGCATCATTTCCATTTTCATGACGACTTTCTCTACTCTCTTGCTCATTTTCCTTCATCAACTTCCCAACCATTGTTGGAGAACTCAAATCTGCTGAGGGTCAGCAAGAATCTGCTGGGGGTCAATAAAAATCTACTGGGGGTCAAACCCCCCCAAACCCCCCCCCCCCCCCCACGTGCATGTATGCTCAGGTCATTTAAGGTTTTCGGAGGTGAAACTCGGACTGTGCTAATTTGCCCTTCAAGGAATTGAACCTGAATACTCAAACTATTTTCCAAATAGATTGACTCAACCTAGATCACACATTGGGTTTTGGACTTACTAGCGATGCTCAGAGCCTCTCACAAAACCGACAGCACACTAAGACAAACAAAACAACAACTAACTTTATCACAAACTTGCTGCCAGTGTAATCTTCAATGTTGTGAACCTTCAGACAACTTTGAACAACTTTGAGCTTGGAAATTATGCATTCTTACGAATCACTTTGAAAAGCTGATGAGCTTACTGTAGTCGATCGGTGCCCTATTACTTGATGGAGATTATGTAAATTAGGTGGCACAGAAAGTTGGAAAGATGGGGACAGCTAATATGCAGCGATTAATGAGCCAAAAAAGGAGGATGGCATGAGTGGAGTGGCCAAATAATAAGGAGAGCTCATGAATCCAGAAATGAGCAGAAACACATAACAACATGCACTTAAGCACCCCCTTGGCTACAGTAGGACTAGGAGGGAGTTTATGACGCCCAGGCCCAATTCTGCACAGAAAGCTGCTGTAAGGGCCTGTGTGCACATAGGCACTTGCCCAGTTTGGGGCCGACTCAGTGCCTGTGCTAAACATATGGACGTCTTTAGCTAAAATTTCCATAGCTATTCGTTTTGCATCAGCAGGAGCGAAGCCCACTTTGTTGACACAAGGGGTACTTCATTGATACTTCTGATTGGCATGTTACAGGACACAGCAGGTTGTTGAAGTTGTGGAGATATGCACTGTCACATCAAGTAGATTGGGAGCCATGTTACATCGATTGAATTTAGTGATCAGTCACATTGATGGGAAAACCCATACCAATAAGAAATATGGCCATGACACTGTAAGTGACTTGCTGTGACCCCCTTGGGTGGCTCCCTTTGGTTATCTAATTTCGGGAACCTAACCCAGCTGGTACTACTAAAGGAAAACCTATAGTGTATCTCAGCCTTGTCCTAGGGTTCAGCTGTAGAATAATGGACAACTTGGCCAGGTCAGGGGTGGCAATCCCTAGTCCTCATTCACTGAGAATGAGGGACTGTGCCATTTGTGGAATGGCTTACTATAGGGGATCCGATTGTCAATCTAAATTCCCCTATTGGCCCTGACCTTAAGGGTTCAAGGGCTTTTCTAACTGAGGGTTACTCTCAAGGGAAAACTGGCTTAAGGAGGATTCCCACAAATATACCCTCAACAATAATAACCCCTGAGAAGACTCACTAAATCCTCTTCTCGAAGTACCCCATGCTGGGCAACGGGTTCAAGGGTCAAAGGCGGGTCCTAGGGATGAGGGGGAAGCGGGTAGGGTAATCCAAAGGCGATTTGGCGTGTAGGGTCGGCAGATGCGAGTCGGCGAGCAACGACACAAAATGTTCCTCAGGGAGGTGATGGGGGTTCTTGATCAATGGGCGACGGGGTAAACTCCTAGGTCGGAATACGGTAACGTATGAATGCAAGGGACACCGAAGGCGAATATGTAAATTTATTAAGAAAGGCGGCCGACACAGGCAAAATATGTAAATTTATAATAAAGACGTTGATGAATGCAGAGTTGTAAGCTAAATGCAGAAGAGGGTCTAGGCCCAGAAAATGAATGCAAAACTAAAGAGACAGGCCCTTTTAAAGGGCCCTGTAATCTACAGTATGCCTTGGGCGGAGATAAGACACACCCAAGCTAACTTCTACAGCAGAAATTGCTGCAGAAGATGCCTATGGTCACATAGACACTTTCCAGTTCACTACATCAAGCATTGGGGCGAGTTCCACTCTCATGCTAAACATATGAACATCATCTAGAGAGAATTTCCAACTAGGCCTTTCACGTTGCCAAATGTCGCTACTTTTTGCTGATAAGAGGTGCACGTTGTGCTCCAATTACAGCGATGAGCTCGAAGAGCTTATCTTTAACGTGTAACGACCAGATTTTGTGAAGCACTTTACTTTATCCTAAAAGGACGGTCCAAACAGCGTACAACGGAATGGTAACGGGAAATACGGGGGCAATACGGATACTAATCGATGGCTGCTTTGAGACATCGACAACAATAAACGAAACAAGGGGGTCTCAGCTTGCAAATAATTAACAGCCTCGGTTTAACTGCTTTCATAAAAACGGTGCTTGCGAATTACGAGAGGATCATGAACAACGAAATTAAGAACTACGAAGAATAATAAATCACGCTTTGCTTCTCTTTAAATACGACGTTTTTGACCACTCCCTGGGCGTCGCGGGAGGTCGTGCTTCTGTCCATTTTCTTCCGCCAATCGTTGCTTCCTGCTTTACTATTCATGCTCATTTAGTCACACCCTTTAACGCTTTTCTACTACGGCATGCTTTTTGTGTCTTGCTTGCTTCCTACCATGGGCTTAGCCACACCTCTGTGCTTCTGTGCATGCTTCCTGTATCTGTTTCTCTGTGTACACATGTTTTGTGGGACCCTCACTACTGTTGCACTTGAGACTACTGTCTGGCGGGCTTCTGTCTGGCAGGCTTCATCCACTGTGTGCAGGTGTTGTTTGCGATTTTTACGGGGGATTACGGTAGCTGTGGAATGTGTAGTTTAGTGTAGGTTCTAGGGACGAGCTGCCGTTTGTGCAAATTAATTGGGGCATCTTAATTGGGCTACCGGGGTGTGAACGGATCAAAATAAAGTACTTCACGTAATTTTATAGGAATGTTTGGGTGTGAATCATAGACACCCTTGAGACGATAAATTATGAAAATGTTTATGTCTATCACATACAGTATGCTATATATTTACAGTACTGCGTTAGCAGGTACGTTACAAAGGGAAATTCTGACCAGCAGGTTACATACTGTAGTCTACCTGCGCAGCAGAAAATAACAAATTGTGACGGAAATGAAAGTGTGACAAATAAACAGAAACGAAACATAAAAAGTACACACAGAAATTGAACGTATAAATTATAAAGACGGAACCTAAAATTAATGTAAGTTACTGCAAAACAAAACGTGGTGAAAAACATGACGGAAAAATATGATGGGAATCACGTGACGCTGGGCGAAATTCGTCGGCACGTGACACTACAACCAGTAAAAAAAGTTCACTTTCGCTTCAAGTATGTCTCAATCAGCATTTTGCAGAATTTGGTCATGTAAATTTAGCAGAATTTGGTCATTTGAATTTTTAAAGTTTAAATGCCCGCTTTTTCCGTTTCACTCATACTCCAGATAAGAAAGGCAAAATATTTCATTATTTAATTCGGCTTTTTCCCCGCGTACATTGGTTTCCAAAATTTTTGCTCGTGGATGTCGGTGTTACAGCTTTGTGGTCAAGTAGACCCCTTCAGGGAAATGTTCCTCATCAATAGCATGTTTACTGTAGCACTACAGAATCACGCGGATCACTTTTAAACGGCGGCGCCGTGTTTTTCCCCCTGCGAAGCGAAGTCTTTCGAGGAAAAAATATTGGATAAAAATTTGGAAGAAAATTTTGGGCGTTGTTCTGATTTTAGAGAAAAAATTTGGAACTTTAAAATGCAAATAATGCATCAATTTATGGAAGAACTCAAAAGAAGTTCAAAATCGCAGTTTTCCGGCGGTGTTGGCTGGCGTATCATTCTTTGCTTAATTTCGCTCGAGGATCAGCGTTAGCATGTCTAATCGCTTACTAGTTAATATTATTTATAATGTCTCATCTCATTATTTGGATTTTTGATGAAAATTAAGGTTTTCTCGATCATTTTCGCAAAATGGTTTTTTACCGGTCTTATAAAATTTCTAAATTTATTTTAATATTTTTTTAAATTCGATGAATCCTTAAAATCTTACCACTTCTGAAAAATAGAAACGGACGTTCTTGCCGATTTGAAATTACTCAATTTTGGTCGCTCGTCGGATTTTCTTCTTCGTACGTCTTCAATCAAATATGATTTTTTGAAATTTTGTCGTCCAAGTATGGGAAATATTTGAACTGGCTTCAAAATTAGACCCCTTATCAAGCAATAAAATGTGGAGAAAAAAGCGTATTTGCACAATTATGTAAAAAATCCCGAAAAAATTGTCGGCGTTTCGCTGATTTTTGCGTTTTTTGCGCCGGTGTTGTTCAAGCTTTGCTTAGCCTTGGTCTTAGGCTTAGATTTAGGCTCAGGCTAACGCCTAGCCTTGGGCATACCTGTAAGAGGTCCGACCATTCGAGGGGGAGGATAAGCCCAAAATTTTGGGGTGGGGGTCCCAACATTTCCAAAATTTTGGGGAGGGGGGCACTGTTTTTTTTTTTCCCCTGGGCCTTTTCCCCAAATGGGGAAAGGGATCAAAATTTTTTTCCCCATTTTCCCGAAGTCGTTTTTTTCGCTTAAAAATGCTCACAGACGCTTTATTTACGTGTTTTTGAGCTTTTTCAAGCCTTCTGATGTTTTTAGACCCGTTAATTCATCAAAATTGAGGAAAAAATTGAAATTTTCGAGTTCAAAGTTTAATCTACAAGCATTGGAACAAACTTTCAAGCAAACTATCCAAAAGCATAATGACTTTGAAGTTTGAATTACATGAGAAATCGATGGTTAAGTCCTCTATGTTGACAAGTGAGAACCTAAAACGGATGTTAATCTTTCCGGCGCGAAGCGCCGGAAAAATTTTTTGGGTATTGATATTCTGCGACGCTGGAAAATCAATTTTCCGAACGTTTATTTCAAGAAGTAGATTTGAATTTTGTGTTCAAAAGTCGTAATTTCTAGAATTTTACTTGAAAAATTTTAAAACCAGTATAATTTGTTTGTAAACTCTCATGCTTGGTCGAAAATATATGAGTAAGCAGAGTATAAATTTCCGAAAGACATTTCCATGAAGCATTTAAATTGATTTTACGTTAGAAAAGAAATAATTGCATCAAAAAGCTTAGAGACTTGACGTATTGATTTTTCTCAAAAGGAAAAAATGCGAATCTTCATTAAATATCATGATAAAATATTGAAGATTACCAATCAAAACATGAGATAATACGTTCAAGATGATGAAAACTATTATAGATTATATGATAAATGAAAGTAGACATGCTAAAAGCCGCGCCAGGGGTTAGTAATGCATAATAATGATTATTAAAGTTATGATCGGCGCGAAGCGCCGGAAAATTTTGAGATTATGACCTTCTAAAATGCACCAAAATGCATCTTTTCTGTATCCGATCCCCAAAATTTTCTTCCCCAAATGGGGAAAGAGCCCAAAATTTTTTTCCCCTTTCCGAATTTTTTTTCCCGAAAAAGCACGATTTGGGGAAAAAAAAAAACAGTGGAGGGGGGTCGAAAACCACCAAAAAAGTCGAAAAAATTTCGAAAGTTTTCCCAAAAGAGGCCAATTTTTCCGAGTTTGGGGGGGGGGGTCGGGTATAGGGTTGACCAAGTTGGGGGTGGGGTCCCAAGATTGGGATATGGGGTTCGACCAATCTGGGGGCGGGGCCCCCCCCCCCCAATTACAGGTATGGCCTTGGGCTTAGCCTAATTTTTTCAATTTTCAAAGCTTTTAGCTCAATTATACAATAATTAATTGAATAAATCGTCATTTTTGGACGAAAAAATGGCCAGTCAAACAGCCGGTATTCAACAATTATTGGGCGCCGAAAAAAAAGCGGCCGAAAAAATCAACGATGCCCGTAAACGTAAAGCCAAACGTTTGAAACAGGCTACGGAAGAAGCGAAAGCCGAAATTGAAAAATGTAGACAAGTGAGGGTGTAATTTTTTTCTGAATTTTTCGGAAAAAAATGGAAAATTTCGAAAAAATTGTAAAATTTCGGAGAAAATATCGAAATTTTAGGGAAAAAATATTCTCATTTTGCGGGAAAATGTGGAAATTTTGCAAAAATTGTAAAATTTTCATGGAAAATTGTGCAATTTTGTGACAAAAAAATTTAAATCTCGTAAAAATGTGAAATTTTTGAAGAAAAAAAATTTCCGAAGTTTCACAATTTTGCAGAAAAAATGGAAAATTTTCTGAAAAAAAATTGTAAAATTTCGCAAAAATGTCAAAGTTTCGGAGAAATTTGTAAATTATTCTAAGATTTTGAAAAAAATTGTTCAATATTGTGAAAAAATGCGAAACTTTCGAATGAAGTCGTAAAAATTTCCGATAAAATTGTATAATTTTGCAGGAAAATTCAGAATTTGAAAAAAAAATTATAAATTTCTTCAGAAAAATTAGAAAAGTTTGCAAAAAAAACATTTGAACTTTACGGTAAAATTGTAAAATCGAGAAAAAGAAATATTTAAAAAATTTATGTGAAAAATTGCGAAATTTTTTGCGAAAGTTGTAAATTTCGCGCAAAAAAGGGAAAATTGTACATTTTGCGAAAAAAGTGAATGTGTTGCAAAAAAAATTTTGTACAATTTTTCGGAAAAATTGTGTACTTTGGCAAAAATTCGATTTTTTTTCAAAATACTGGAATAGTTTCGAGAAAATTTGGGAAATTTTGCAAAAAAAATGTGGAAATTTCGCAAAAAATGCGAAATTTTTGGGAAAAATTGCAAGATTTTTCGAGGCGGTTGTAAAGTTTTGTAAAGAAATATGTGTAAATTTTACAAAAAAATTGTAACATTTGTGGGGAAAATTGTAAAATTTTGCAAAAAATGTGGAATTTCTGGAAAAATTCTAAAATTTCGCAAAATTTGAAATTTTCGAAAAAAATTTGATATCTTTAGAAAAATTGTGAAAGTTGCCAAAAAAGTAAACTTTTTAAAAAAATTGTAAAATTTTTCGGTAGAATTGTATTTTTTTTTTGAAAAAAATGTGGAAATTTTATGAAAAGGTGTAAAATTTTTCTGAAAATTGTGAAAATTTTTTCTGACAAAATTCTAAAATTTCGCAAAATTTGAAATTTTCGAAAAGAATTTGATATCTTTAGAAAAATTGTGAAAGTTGCAAAAAACGTAAACTTTTTTTAAAAATTGTAAAATTTTTCGGTAGAATTGTATTTTTTTGCAAAAAATATGGAAATTTAATGAAAAAGTGTAAAATTTTTCTGAAAATTGTGAAATTTTTTTGACAAAATTCAAAATTTCGCAAAAAAAGTTGTACAATTTCCTAAAAAAAATTTAAAATTTGACAAAAAAATTGTAAAATTTAAGAAAAATTGTAAAATTTTCTCCAAAAAATGTAAAAGATTCGTTTCATATCTCTTTTTCTAGGAACGCGAAGCCGTTTTTCGCGATTACGAAGCCAAATTTTTGGGTTCGAAAGACGACGTTCAACAACGTATAGAATTAGAAACTCGTCAAAATTTGGAACATATGCAACAATCGGTTAATAATAATAAGGAAAAAGTGAGCATATTTTCTAATTTTTTGTCAAATTTATTCAGAAAATTAGGAATTTTGACTATAATTTATGCAAATTTTTTTCTAAAATTCGGAATTTTAGAAAATTTTTAATATAATTTATGAAAATTTTTTCCTAAATATTACTCTTTTTCCAGGTTATAAAAGAAATTCTATCATTGGTTTGTCAAATCGAACCGAAAGTTCATCATAATTTGAGATTGAATCAATAAAAAAAAAATTTTTGTCATGTGATATAAAATGTAGAATTTTAGAATTTATAATGTTTTTTTTTTAATTTACATATTTAATATTCATTTATTACCATTCCATTATAATGTAGAAAAATGATGAATAAATTTTTTTAGACGCAATTCGAATATAAATTATGCAAATTTGTTGAGAATGAGGAGTATTCGGAAACGCGAATTTTAAAATTCAGTTGGTGATTTGAATAAGGATTATGCAAATTAGCTAGCATCTATTAGAATTCAGTAGTAAAAAAGTTGGAATTTTTCCGAAAATAGAATTTAAATTTTTTCAATGACTGTTCTGTGGAATCGAATTTGAATAAGAATTATGCAAATCAGTTGGAAAAAAATTTCAAATTTGATGTTCAAAAATTCTAATGATAAAAATGTTCTTAATAATAATTTTTAGAAAAATTCATTCTCAAAATCCGTCGATTTAAATTTGAATGAAAATTATGCAAATTAGCTAGCATCTATTAGAATTCAGTTAGTAAAAAAAGTTGGAATTTTTCCGAGACAGAATTTAAATTTTTGCAATGTTATGTGGAATCAAATTTGAATAAGAATTATACGAATCAGTCAAAAAACTGCAAATTTGATGCTCAAAAATTCTAATGATAAAAATGTTCTTAAGAAAAATTCATTTTCAAAATTAAATTTATACGCGATTTGATTAAAAATTATGCAAATTAATTCAAATATCATGACTACAAACTTTTGAAACGTGGTGGAATAAAATTTGAATATGAATTATGCAAATTCAGTTATATTTGTTATAAATAACAAAATTTACACAAAACCGGTGTAAAAAATGGCATTTCAAAAAATAGATACAGTAATACCACGTTGTAAATAATTGTCGAAATTTTGAAACAACATATCGATATAGTTTTAGAATACGGACAAATTCATCGATGTATTTACAATACGAAACCTGAGGATGCAAAATTTGATTAAAAATTATGCAAATGAGAGCAAAATTTAATTTTTTCGAAAATAAACAAAAAAAAAATATTAAAGAATTCAGGAATCTTCGAAAAAATTCCCGTATATCCGAATGATGACGAAAAGTTTTGAAATTCTAATTTCAGAATTTTTTCGAATTCTAAAAATTGTATCAAGTTTTTTTCCAAAAAAAAGGTTTTTAAACTATACACCAAAAATTCTAAGATTTAAATTTTGAATTAATTTAAAATTCTTGGACTCCAACAAATTAAAATTCCAGAATTTCATCAAGTCAGAATTTTAGAATTTCATCAAAATAAAAATTTAGAATTCTATTAAACTGAAATTTCAGGATTTCATCGATTAAAAAAACTGAAATTTCATCGAATCGAAATTTTAACAAATTGAAATTTTAGATTTTCATCTAATTGATATTTTCGAATTTTATCAAATTAGAATTTTAGAATTTCATCAGACTGGAATTCTTAGAATTTCACCAATTTAAAAGTTTAGAATTTCATCAAATTCGAAATTTTAGAATTTCATTAAATTCAAAATTTTAGAATTTTATCAAATCAAAATTTTACAATTTCATCGAATCGAAAATTTAGAATTCTATCAAATTGAAATTTCAGGATTTCATCAATTTAACATTTCGAAATTTCATCCAATTCAAAGTTTTAGAATTTCATCACATAAAAATTTTAGAATTTCATCAAATCAAAATTTAGAATTCTATCAATTTGAAGTTTCAGGATTTAATCAATTGAAAATTTTGGGATTTTAACAAGTTAAAATTTCTGAATTCTGACAAATTTACGAATTTTCGCAAATTAATTTTTTGGCATTTTCTCAAATTAAATTTTAGAATTTCATTATATTGAAATTTTTGAACTTCATCGAATTAAAATTTAATCGAATCAAAATTCTACAATTTAATCAAATCGAAATTTAGGGATTTTAGAATTTCATAGAATTGAAATTTCAGAATTTTTCCAATTAAAATTTCAGATTTACATCGAATTAAAATTCTTGAATTTTATCAAATTGGAATTTTCAAATTTGATCAAATTAAAATGTTAGAATTTTATCAAATTCAAATTTTAGAATTTCATCAAATTGAAATTGTAAAATTTCATTTAATTAAAATTTTGGAACTTCATCAAATTCAAATTTTTGAATTTCATCAAATTAAAATTTTTGAATTTTACAAAATAAAATTTGGAATTGAAGAATTTGATGGAATTCGAAATTTAAAAATTTCATCGGATTAAATTTCAGAATTTACCTAAAATAGAAATTAGAATTTCGGAAAATTTTCGTTATTCGGGCGAATATATAATTATGTAAAAAAATTTCGAACAAAAATACAAAAATAATATAAAAAATCGATGACTAGCAAATATGGCTGCCGTTGTTGATGACCATTGGTTCTTTTTTTTTTGCCCCGCCCCGCTCAACTCCTCCCCCTAATCCAAATTTCGCTTAAAATTACCCAATTCACGCTTTCGGCGTGAACGACCAATCGCAACGAAGCGATGGGCGTGGTCAAACTGAAATTCTCCATTTGAACCAATCCCGTTGGACTGAACCAACCGACGACGTAAAAGCCGTCGTCGGTGATTGGGTAATTTTGGCGCGTAAGCTCCGCCCCTCCGGCGATTCGATTGGCCGGCGCCAGTTCGACGGACGTATTGTAGAACATGTCGTCCGGGTGCTCGGCGTTGCCGCTACGCAACGTAAAACCGTCCAATCGGATCGGGGGCGTGAAATTAAACATGGCCCAATCGCCCGGTTGAGGAATGAGACCTGCGAAAATAAAAAAAAACTGAAAAAGAAAAAAAATATAAAAAAATAAAAAAACATAAAAACAAAAAAAAATAAAAAAACAAATTAACGAAAAAACATAAAAAGAAAAAAACAAAAAAATATTATAAAAAACACGAAAAAACAAAAAGAAACTGAAAAAATGAAAAAAAACATAAGAAACAAAAAATCATGAAAAAACACAAAAACAAATCAGTGATGAAAAAAGCATAAAAAATTTCAAAAAACTGAAAAAAGAAAAGATGGTAAACAAAAAGTACGACCATAAAAACACAAAATAAACACAAACTCTACGACATAGAAATACAAACAAATCATAAAGCATGAAAACAAAAAACAACAGAAAAGAAAAAAAGAAAATAAATAAAAAATAAAAAAAAAACGAAAAATATAAATACAAAAAAAAACCTTGAAGAATAGAAAAACACAGAAAACAAAAAAAAAATAAAAATAACGACCAAAAAAGGCAAAGAAATAATAGAACAAGGGAAAAACATAAACACAAAAAATATAAATCAAACAAAAACCAAAAAACACAAAGGCTTGAAAAACAGAAAAAAACCCAAACAACGACATATACAACAAAGAAACTAGAAAAAAAGAAATAATATAATAATAAAAATCCATGCGAAACAAAGAAATGTACAGAGTAAACAAAAAAAAACAAACATAATGAACGGAAAATTATAAAAAAAAACATAAAAACACGAAAAATAAAAAAAGAGAAAACAAAAAAACCAAAACAAATCAGTGATGAAAAAGAACAAAAATCTCGAAAAACTACAAGAAAACATGATAAACAAAAAATATATAGCCTCAAAAACAAAAAAAAACACAAACTAGGACATAGAAAAACAAACAAATCATAAAACATGAAAACAAAAAATAAAAAACATAATAAATAAAAAACTAAGAAATAAGACGAAACAAAATATTTTACATAATGAACACAGAAGAAACAGAAAACAAACAATTGAAACAAAGAGAAATAGAGGAAACAAAAAAACGAAAAATATAAATACAAAAAAAGCTAGGAGAACAGAAAAATCACAAAAAACAAAAAAAAAACAGAAATAACAACATAGAAAAACAAGAAATCATAGAAAAAGGCAAGAACATAAACAAGAAAAATATAAAAACAAACAAAACCATGAAAAACAAAAAAATTAGAAAACAAAAAAAAAACACAAAACTTTGAAAAACAGAAAAAACCCAAACAACGACATTGAAAACAAAGAAATTATGGAACAATAAAAAAAAAAAACGAGAATAAACATGAAAATAAAAAGAAAAAATGAACAGAAAACCAAAAAAAAATATGAAACGAAAGAAAACAAAAATAACATAAATACATAAACATAAAAAAACATAAAAATGTTATAAACACATAAACATAAAACATAAAACAACATAAAAAACATAAACATAAAAAATAACATAAAAAACATAAAAAAACAAAAAGAGACGTAAAAACTTTAAAAAGAACAAAATATCTTAAGATACAAAAATTTGAAAAACAAAAAAAAGCAAAGGGTATCAAAAACAATAAAAACGAGAAAAAACATAAAAAAATAGATACATAGTGGAGTAAACACATAAAAACCAAAAAATGAAGAACTAAAAAAATCATGAAATAACCAAAAGAAAACAAAAAATCGAGAAAAAACCTAACAAATAAGAATAAAAAAAGACAAGAAAACACAAAAGACAGAAAAAAAGAGAAAAAAAACATGAAAAAACAGCAAAATCACAAGAAACATGAAACGTAAGGAAACAAAAATGAGACGAGACATAAAAAACAAAAAAAAATACATAATTATGAAAAACTTAAAAAACGGGAAATGAACAAAACATGAAAAAGCAAAAAAATAAACATGAAAACGAAAAGTCATATTTGAAAAACCTGATGGACAAAAAAATTTAAAAAATAGAAGACAAAAAACACATAAAAAAACATGAAAATCAAAGAAAAAGGAAAGAAAAAACAGAGAAAACGAAAAAAAAACAAAAAAAACATAATGAACACAAAACCAGAAAAAAACAATAAGACACGAAAAACAAAGAAACTCGAAAATAAAAGATTTTGAAAAGCATAACAAACAACAAAACAGAGGAATCAAATAAAAAGCAAAATCCATTAAAAACAAAAAACAAGACAAAACCACACGAAAAAATACAGAAAAACCAACAAAAAACATAAAAAGCAAAAAAAAACATAATAAACAAGAACACAAACATAATAAAAATAAAAACACAAACAAATAATAAATAACAAAAAATAAAAACTAAAACAGCCAAAAGATATAATAAACAAAGAAACACAAGAAAACAAAAAAGAGAACATACCAAACAAATATAAAAAATAACAAAACCAAAAAACTCAAAAAACATAAATAAAACCATGAAAACGAAAAAAAACGTTTAAAAAAATAAAAATAAAGAAAACATGAAAGCTAAAAGACACGAAGAACATTGAAAAACAAAAAATCTTAAAAAAACACGGGACAAAAAATCAAGAAAACAGAAAAACAAAATGTGAAAAACTGAAAAACATAAAAAGCAAAACAGAAAAAAAATAAAAACCCATAAAAACAGAAAAAACAAGCATCAAAACACAAATGAGCAAAAAAAAAACAAGAAAAAACATTAAAAACAAAACAGAAAAAAATACATATAAACAAAAACCCATAAACAACAAAAAAAGCAAGCGAAAAAAACCCGAGAGAAAACATGAAAAACAAAAACTAAATAAGCGAAGAAACGTGATAACAAAAAGACCATATAAAATAAAAATAAAAAACACCAAAAAACATATACAACAAAAGGGACAAATAAATAAAAAAACAAAATGTCTTAGAAAACGCTAAAAATAAAATGGAGAAAAAAATAAAAAACAACAAAGTGAAGGAAAATATAAAGAAAAACAAAAAAAAACATGGAAAATGAACAAAAAAAAACTTAAGAAACACAAAACAAGAAAAACGTTGAAAACAAAAAAGAAAAAAATCGTAAAAAGTAGGAAAAAAAGAATAAAACAAAAAAAAACAAGAAAAGACAAAAAAACAAATAAAAACTAAAAATAAAGAGAAACATAAACAAAAAAGCATAACAAAGTTAAAAAAAACATGAAAACACAAAAAACAAAACCATGAAATGTAACAAAAAACAAAAAAGTCGATAAAGCATGAAAACAAAATATCTTAGAAACAACAAGAAAAATAAAAAACAAAAGCAAAAAAATGTACTTACAAAAAAACATGAAAAAAATAAAAAACAGAAAACAAGGAAGAAACGTAAGAAACATAAAAAGAGAAACTGATCATCAAAAAAAAAACAACCACAAAAACCAAGAAAAGTCATAGAAAAGATTTAAAAAAGGAAAAAAAAAACAACAAAAAATACGAAAAATAGAACAAAATATAAAAAATATGATAAGAAATACGACAAAAGAAACAAAGAAAAAAGTAGTAAAAAAACAAAAAAAAACAACAGGAATTTTCCTAAAATTCAAATTTTGGAATTTAAATCAAGATTTTCTAGATTTTTTAGGGAAATTCGAATGTAAATTTCATTATACCGGAATCTTTAACCCAAATTTTTATGTTTCAAAATTGATTTAATAAAAAAATAAACCCAAATTTTTATGTTTCAGTAGTGATTGATAAGTAGTTTAAATTTCCATGTTTCGATTATTTACACTAAAATTCCGAATTTTTAATTCCAACACAAAAAATGCATTGCAAAATTCGAATTCGAAATTTCAGTGTAAACTTAATTATAACAAATACCAAAGCCAAATTTTCATGTTTCAATATTAATTTAAAGCCTGCGTTTTGTCTTTTCGGCTATTTACACCAAAATTTTGCAATTGTAAAACCAAAAACTCAACTAGAAAAAATAGGCATGGTAAAATTTTGATTCAAAACCCGATTGTAAAGTCGATTTAAACAAAAACTAAACAAAATTTTTAATGCTTGAATATTGATTTTCAGCCTAAATTTTTATTTTTCTGATTATTTACACCAAAATTTCGTTTTTGTAAAGCGAAAAAATTCAACCACAAAAAAAAATTGAATTCTAAAATTCGAATAAACACATTTGAGTGTAAACTTGATTTAAACAAAAACTCAACCCAAAGGCCTAAATGTGCATTTTTGGACCATTTACACTAAAATTTCGCATTTTTAAAGCGGAAAGCCCACAAAAAATGTTTGAATTGTAAAATTTGAATTTCAAATTTGGGTGTAAACTCGATTTAAAAAAAAACTAATACCAAATTTTCATGCTTCAATATTGATTTATAGTCTAAATTTTCTTTTTTCGACTATTTACACTAAAACTTCGTTTTTGTAAAGTGAGAAATTCACGCCGAAAAAAATGCACTTAAAAATTAGAATTTGAAAATTTCAGTGTAAACTTGATCGGAACCAGAACTAAAACCAAATTTTCATGTTTCAATATTCATTGATAGTTTAAATTTATATATTTCCACTAATTACACCAGAATTTTGACTTTGTAAAGCAGAAAACTCGCGCGGCAAAAATTCACTGTAAACTTTAAATTCAAGACCTGAGTGTAAACTAAATTTTAACAAAAATTGGATACAAATTTACACCTTTTAATATTGATTTAAATCCTAAATTTTGTTTTTCGCCAATTTACACTCAAATTTCGGATTTGTAAAATGGAAAACTCCGCCAGAAAAAGAAATTTGAATTAAAAATGCAAATTTAAAATATGAGTGTAAACTCGATTTAAACAGAATTTAAACCCGAATTTTCATGTTTAAATATTGATTAATAGCCTAAATTTTTATTTTTCTGATTATTTACACCAAAATTTCGTTTTTCTAAAGCCAAAAAAACATCCTCAGAGTAAAATATGCATCTTAAAATTGGAATTTTAAATTCAAGTGTAAACCCGATTCAAATAAAAAATCAAGACAAATTTTCGCTTTTTTACACAAAAACTAAACCCCAATTTTAATGTTCCAGTATTGATTTAAAGCCCAAATTTTTGTTTTTCCGATTATTTACACAAAAAATTCGTTTTTGTAAAGCGAAAAAATTCCTCTCAAAAAAAAATTTGCGTTGTAAAATTCGAATTTCGATGTAAACTTGATTATAACGAAAAATTAACATAAAATTTCAGGTTTCAACATTGATTTATAGCGCATTTTTTCACTTTTGCGCTGATTCCAGCTCAAAAAATTTCAAAATTCTAAATTTCAGTGTAAACTCGATTTAAATAAATAAAATGAACCCGTTTTTTTATGTTTCAATATTGATTAATGGTTTTGATTTCCATTTTCAGATTATTTACACTAAAAATAAGTTTTTGTAAAGCGAAAAACTCGCCCATTTCTAAAATTGAGATTACAAAATTGAGTGTAAACTTGATTTAAACAAAAAATGGGCCTAAATTTTGATGTTTGTATTTGAAGCCCTAATTTCTATTTTTAACTATTTCCACCGAAATTCCGCATTTTTAAAGCAAAAAACTTCTCAGAAAGAGATTTGAATTGTAAAATTCGAATTTCAAATTTAAGTGTAAACTCGATCGAAACCAAAATTGAACCCAAAATGGTGATGTTTCAATACAGATTTATTTACACGAAAATTTCGTTTTTGTAAAGCTAAAAACGTGCCCAAAAAAATTTGGATTCGAAATTTGAGTGTAAACTGAATTTGAACAAAAATTCAACCCAAATTTTGATGTTTAAATATTGATTTACAGCATAAATTTTTATTTTTTTGGTTATTCACACTAAAATTTCGTTCTTATAAAGCGAAAAAGTTGCCCGAGAAAAAATTTGAAATTTAAATTTCAGTGTAAGCTTCATTTCAAAAAACTGAACCCAAATTTTTATGTTCCAATATTTATTAATAGTTTAAATTTATGTTTTTCGATTCTTTACACTAAAATTTCCTTGGTGTAAAGTGAATTTGAACAAAATTTGGAGGCAAAATTTTGTGTTTCAATAATAATTTAAAGCTTAAATTTTCATTTTTTCCATTATTTATACTAGAGTTTCGTTTTTGTAAAGCGAAAAAGTTAACCACATTTGAACTTGAAATTTCAGTGTAAACTTGATTTGAACAAAAACTGGACCCAAATTTTTGTGTTTCAATAGTGATTAGTTGTTTAAATTTCCATTTTTCAATTATCTACACTAAAATTTCGTTTTTGTAAAGCGAAAAGTTGCCCCAAAAAAATTTGAACTTGAAATTTCAGTGTAAACTCGATTTAAACAAAAACCGACCCCTAAATTTTCATGTTTAATATTCATTTGTAGCCTAAATTACCATTTTTCGATTATTTACACTAAAATTTCGTTTTGTAAAGCAAAAAACGTGTAAACTGGATTTGAACAAAAATTCAAGTCAATATTGATTAACACTTTAAATTTCCATTTGTCGATTATTTACTTTAAAATTTAGTTTTTTTAAAGCGAAATCTTGCCCGGACAAAAATTTAAAACGTAAAATTCAAATTCCAAATATGAGTGTAAAGTCGATTTAAACAAAAATTGAACCCAAATTTTGATGTTTCAATAATTGATTTTTAGCCTGAATTTCTATTTTTCAATAATTTACACCCAAAATTTCGTCGGTGTAAAGCGAAAAACTTACCCCAGAAAAAAGATTCGCCGTTGTAAGCATCGTCCAGTGTAAACTTTTGATAAACTTTCAACGACGTGTAAACTTGGGCGGCCGGATTGTCCTTGTGAGGTTTGTGTAAAGGTTGTTTACCGAAATCTTTCTCTTTCAATTTTTGTACTTTACCCGTCAATGAACTGTGTACGCCGATGTGTTGGAATAAACTGGGCTTCAAACGAATTCGCCTTTCGTTTACAACCTGAGGGGAAAAAAAGAAAATTTTGTAAACTACAGTTTACACCATGCCAATTTTGAAATTTTGCCATGTCCAGTTTACACCAACCGAAATGGAAAATTTTTTAATTTTAGTTTACACTTACCAAATTTGAAAATTTTTGCGTAAGTTTACACCAACCGAATTTAGGTACAATTTACATAAAAGCCAATTTTGAAACTTTCCCATGTTGAGTTTACACCAACCGAAATCGAGAATATTTTTCTTTTTGATTCCAGTTTACACTTACCAAATTTGAGAATTTTTGCGTAAGTTTACACCAACCGAATTTTAGAATTTTAAAATTTTTTATGTACAGTTCACACCAAGCCGATCTTGAAACTTTCCCATGTTGAGTTTACACCAACCGAAATCGAGAATTTTCTTTTTGATTCCAGTTTACACTTACGAAATTTGAGAATTTTTGCGTAAGTTTACACCAAACGAATTTTAGAATTTTAAAATTTTTTATGTACAGTTCACACCAAGCCAATCTTGAAACTTTCCCATGTTGAGTTTACACAAACCGAAATCGAGAATATTTTTCTTTATTTCAGTTTACACTTACCAAATTTGAGATTTTTTTGCGTAAGTTTACACCAGAATTTTAGAATTTCAAAATTTTTCATTATCAGTTTACACCAAGCTGATTTTGAAATTTCCCCACGTCGAGTTTACACCAACCAAATAGGGGATTTTTTTATTTTAGTTTACACTTATCAAATTTGAGAATGTTCGCGTTAGTTTACACCAACCGAATTTTAGAATTTCGAAATTTTCTATAGTTTACTTACATCAAGCCAATTTTGAAATTGTCCCATGTCGAGTTTACATCAACGGAAATCAAGAATTTTTTAAATTTAATTTTACACTGACCAAATTTAAGAATTTTTGCGTAAGTTTACAACAACCGAATTTCAGAATTTCAAAATTTTTTATGTACAGTTTACACCAAGCCAATTTTGAAACTTTCCCATGTTGAGTTTACACCAACCGAAATCGAGAATATTTTTTTTATTTCAGTTTACACTTACCAAATTTAAGAATTTTTGCGTAAGTTTACACCAACTGAATTTCAGAATTTCAGAATTTTCTCTGTCTAGTTTACACCAAACGATTTTCAGAAATTTCCATGTATTACAACAACCGTATTTAAGAATTACAGAATTTTCAACGTATAGTTTGCACCAACACAATTTTAGAATTTCAGAATTTTTTCTGTATTGTTTACACAAACCGAATTTCAGAATTTTCCATGTATCACAACAACCGTATTTTAGCATTTCAGAAACAGTTTACACCAACAGAATTTTAGAATTTCAGAATTTTCTCTGTCTAGTTTACACTAACCGAATTTCAGAATTTTTCATGCATTACAACAACTGTATTTTAGAATTTCATAATTTTCAATGTATAATATGTATAGTTTACACAAACCGAATTTCAGAATTTCCCATGTATTACAACAACCGTATTTTAGAATTTCAGAAACAGTTTACACCAACAGAATTTTAGAATTTCAGAATTTCCTCTGTCTAGTTTACACTAACCGAATTTCAGAATTTTTCATGCATTACAACAACTGTATTTTAGAATTTCATAATTTTCAGTGTATAATATGTATAGTTTACACAAACTGAATTTCAGAATTTCCCATGTATCACAACAACCGTATTTTAGCATTTCAGAAACAGTTTACACCAACAGAATTTTAGAATTTCAGAATTTTCTCTGTCTAGTTTACACTAACCGAATTTCAGAATTTTTCATGCATTACAACAACTGTATTTTAGAATTTCATAATTTTCAATGTATAATATGTATAGTTTACACAAACCGAATTTCAGAATTTCCCATGTATTACAACAACCGTATTTTAGCATTTCAGAAACAGTTTACACCAACAGAATTTTAGAATTTCAGAATTTTCTCTGTCTAGTTTACACTAACCGAATTTCAGAATTTTTCATGCATTACAACAACGGTATTTTAGAATTTCATAATTTTCAATGTATAATATGTATAGTTTACACAAACTGAATTTCAGAATTTCCCATGTATTACAACAACCGTATTTTAGAATTTCAGAAAAAGTTTACACCAACAGACTTTTAGAATTCCAGAATTTTCGATGTCCAGTTTATACAAACCGAATTTCAGAATTTTAGAATTTTAAATGTATTACAACAACCGTATTTTAAAATTCCAGAATTTTCTAATTTTACAACCAAATTTTAGAACTTCGAAAATTTCTATGTATAGTTTACACGAACCGAATTTTAGAATTTTTTACGCTTTTAATTTTTTACGCTAAACCAAGTAAAAACATAAAAACAAAAAAGAACATAAAGACAAACAACGTTATAAACAGAAAACAATAAAAAATAAAAAACATAAAATAAAAGAAGAACAAAAAAACCGAAACATAAAAAACAATAAAACATGAAAAAAACATAAAAAACAACAAATATGCATAACAAAGAAAAACATATAACATAATAAACATAAAGCCATAAAGAACAAAAAACGTGAAATTAAAGAAAAACGAAAAAACCAAAACATAAAAAACCATAAAAACATAGGAAAAACAAAAATATAGAAATATAGAAAAACCATAAAAAGCAAGAAATATAACAAAAAAAATAAGCATAAGGAACATAAAAGCAGAAAGAATAAAAAAACATGAAATAAAAGAATAACGAAAAAATCAAAACACAAAAAACAAGAAAACATGAAAAACAAGAAATATAACAAACAATAACATAAGAATAATAAACATGAAATAAAATATAAACAAAAAAAACCAAAACATGAAAAAAGTGAAAAGCATAAAAAACAAGAAAGATACATAACGATCAAAAACATAAGCACATAGAACATAAGACCATAAAAAACAAAAAATTCAATAAAAGACAAACAAAAAAATAAAAAAAAAACAAAAAATCATCAAAAGAGCATAAAAACAAGAAATATACGTAAAAAACAACAACATTAGCATAATAAACTTGAAATCGTAAAGAATAAAAAACATGAAATAAAAGAAAAACATAAAAAGCAAAAAAAAACTGGAAACAAAAAAAACATAAAAAAACAATATGAAAAAACAAAAAACATAGAAGAAACATGAAACGAGAAATATACATATAAAAGCAAACATAAACATAATAAATATAAAAAATGAAATAAAACAAAACAAAAAACCGAAAACATAAAAAACAAAAACATAAAAAACAAAAAAAAAACTTGAAAAACACAAAAACCTAAAAACAAAACATATGCATGACGAACGAAAAAACAAACCTAATAAACACAAGAACACAAACATAAAAAACATAAAACCACAAAGAACACAAACAACATGAAATGAAATAAAAACGAGAAAACTAAAACACAAAAAAACAGGAAAACATGGAAAAAAAACATAAAAACAAGAAATATACATAGCAAAGAAAATGAAAAACATAATAAATTTTAAACCATAAAGAATAAAAAACATGAAATAAAAGAAAAACGAGAAACATAAAAAGAAAGAAACCTGGAAAAATAGAAAAACACAGAAAACTAGAAATATGCATAACAAAAGGAAAAATAAACATAGTAAACACAAAACCATAAAAAATAAAATATATGAAATAAAAGATGAACGAAAAAACCAAAATATAAAAACCAAAAAAAACCCATAAAAACAATAAATATAGCAAACACAAACATGGAGCCATAAAGAACAAAAAAGACAAAAAAATTAAAAAAACAAAAAGACCATAGAAAATGCAACATGAAATAGAAGAAACACGAAAAATGCAAAGCTCAAAAAACAAAAAAAAAGAAAAAAACAAAAAAACGTAGAAAAAATAGGAAATATACATTACAGACGAAAACATAAACATAATAAACACAAGAACACAAACATAAAAAACATAAAACCACAAAGAACACAAAAAACATGAAATGAAATAAAAACGAGAAAACTAAAACACAAAAAAACAGGAAAACATGAAAAAAAAACATAAAAAACAAGAAATATACATAGCAGAGAAAATAAAAAACATAATAAATTTTAAACCATAAAGAATAAAAAACATGAAATAAAAGAAAAACGAGAAACATAAAAAGCAAAAAACCCGAAAAAATAACTAGAAATATGCATAACAAACGGAAAAATAAACATAGTAAACACAAAACCATAAAAAATAAAATATATGAAATAAAAGATGAACGAAAAAACCAAAATATAAAAAGCAAAAAAACCATAAAAACAATAAATATAGCAAACACAAACATGGAGCCATAAAGAACAAAAAAAACAAAAAAATTAAAAAAACAAAAAGACCATAGAAAATGCAACATGAAATAGAAGAAACACGAAAAATGCAAAGCTTAAAAAACAAAAAACAAGAAAAAAACAAAAAACGTAGAAAAAACGCAAAAAACAGGAAATATACATTACAGACGAAAACATAAACATAATAAACACAAGAACACAAACATAAAAAACATGAAACCACAAAGAACACAAAAAACATGAAATGAAATAAAAACGAGAAAACTAAAACACAAAAAAAACAGGAAAACATGAGAAAAAACATGAAAAACAAGAAATATACATAGCAAAGAAAATAAAAAACATAATAAATTTTAAATCATAAAGAATAAAAAACATGAAATAAAAGAAAAACGAGAAACATAAAAAGCAAAAAACCTGAAAAAATAACTAGAAATATGCATAATAAGCGGAAAAATAAACATAGTAAACGCAAAACCATAAAAAATAAAATATATGAAATAAAAGATGAACGAAAAAACCAAAATATAAAAAGCAAAAAAACCATAAAAACAATAAATATAGCAAACACAAACACGGAGCCATAAAGAATAAAAAAAGACAAAAAAATTAAAAAAACAAAAAGACCATAGAAAATGCAACATGAAATGGAAGAAAAACGAAAAATGCAAAGCTTAAAAAACACAAAAAAAAAACAAAAAAACAAAAAAACGTAGAAAAAATAGGAAATATACATTACACACGAAAACATAAACATAATAAACATAAAACCATAAAGACAAGTAAAACAAGACATAAATGAAAAAACAAAAAACAAAAAAACATAAAAAAGCAAGGAAGACATAACAAACAAAAGCATAAACATACAAAACATAAAACCATTAAAGAAGAATTATGAAAATTTCTTTTTTCCTCAAATTTTTTTGTTCTAATTTTAAAAATTTTTTTCCTCAAATTTTTTTATATTTTTTAATTTTTTTTTCAATTGTCTTTGGAAAATTTTTTTTTCAAAACTTTTTTTTCGATTATTTTCGCCGAAAATTTTTTTTTTAATTTAAAAAAAATTTTTTTTTTAATTTTTTTCAATCTTTTTATTAACTCACTTTTTGACATTCTTTGCCGAATTTTTCTAAATGGCAATATCGAACCATAAATATTAAATGTAACAACCAATCGACCGGTTTTAATCGATAGAACATTAAAATAAAATCGATAATTTGCGGTAGATCGCGAGATCGGAATAATTTCCCTATAAATCCTAACGTCGAAAATTCCAACATGTACCACTTGTCCGCCTGCTGATTGGACATAAAATCTGAAAAATTTGCATAATTTCTATGCGAAATAGAAAATATTGAATTTTTTTCTGGAAAAATCAAAATTTAGTTTTTGGAAATTCGATATTTTTAAAGTTTCGAAATTCAATTTTTTTTGAAAGTTTCAAAATTGAATTTTTTGAAAATTTGAAATTTTCGTTTCGAAAAATTGAAATTTCCGTTCTAAAAGTGAAAAAATTTATTTTTCCAAAATTTGAATTTTTGAAAAAAAAAACATTTTCTTGAAAAACATTTTTCGAAAATTTTGACTTTTTTCCTTGTAAAATAGAGCTTTTTATTGTACTCGTAAATTTGAAACTTTACTCGAAAATTCCAAACAGATTTTTTTAATTCAAATTTTTTTTTTGAAAATTTTAAATTATTTGTTAAAAATTTAATTTTTTTTTCAATTTTGGGTCAACTTTTTAAAATTCTTGTAAATTTAAGATTTTTTCTCGCAAAGTTTGAAATTTACTAAGAAAATTTGAAACTAATTTTCGAAAATTCGAAGTTCTTTTTAATTTGAAGTTTTTTTTATTTGAAATTATTTTTTGGATAATTTGAAACCTTTTAGGAAATTTGAATTTTTTCGAATTTTCTTTCCGAAAATTTCGAATTTTTTTGTTAATTGTAAATTTTTCTCTAAGATTAGAAATTATTTTTTGAAAATTTGAAATTATTATTTTTAAAACTTGGAATTTTATTTGAAAAATTTGTGATTTTATGAAAATCTTGGGACAACGTTTTGAAAAATTTTCAGTTTTAACCTGTGAATTTTAGATTTTTTTTTTGTAAATTTGAGATTTTTCTGGAAAAGTTGAAACTATTTTTCGAAATTTTTTCTCAAATTTTCAAATGATTTTTCGAAAATTTGAGAAAGTTTTCTTGTAAATTTGATATTTTAAGAAAATTAGAATTTTTTTTGTAAATTTTAGATTTTTTGTAAGTTTGAAATTTTAAACTTTTCCTTTTGAAATTTCAAATTTTTCTCCGAAAATTTGAGTTTTTTCTTCAAAATTTAGAATTTTATTCGAAAGTTTGGGATTTTTTGAATTTTAAAATTTGAGAATTCGAGAATCTTTGTGAAAATTAGACATTAACTTTTCGAAAATTCGAAATTTTCCCTTGTAGATTTGAGATTTTTTGTTAAAAAATTTGAAATTCATACGAAAATTTGAAATTATTTTTTAAAACTTAAAAGTTTTATTTGAAAAATTGCAATTCTTTCGAAAATAAAATTTCAAATTATTTTTGAGAATTTGATTTTCTCTAAAATTCATGATTATTTTTTTGAAATTTTATTCGTAAATTTGAGCATATTTTTGAAAGTTTGAAATTAAATTTTCGAAAATTTTGAGTTTTTGTCGCAAATTTGAGAATTTAACTCTAAATTTGAAATTTTTCTTGTAAATTCAAAATTATTTTTGAAAATTTAGAATTATTTTTGAAAATTTAAACTTTTTTTGAAGATTTGAGAATCTTTCCAAAAATTTGAAATTAACTTTTCAAAAATTTTGAGGTTTTTCCTTATAAATTTATGAATTGTTTTTCGTAAATGTGAAATTGTTTCCGAAAATTGAAAATTATGTTTGGAAAATTTGAAATTTTATTGCAAATATGTGATTAAGTTTTCGAAAATTAGATTTTTTTAAATTTAAATTTTTATCCGAAAATTAGAGATGTTGCGACATAAACTTTTGGAAAATTTGGAGTTCTAGTTTTTTTTGAAAGATATAAAATTTTTTTCGAAATCTTGAAATTTTTTTTTAATTTGAATTCTTTTCTGAAAAGTTGAGATTTTTTTCAGAAATTCGGAGCTTCTTCCTCGTGGATTTGGATTTTTCCCGAAAATTCCAAATACTTTCCTTAAAAATTTGAAATAATTTCTTGAAAATTTGAATTTTTTTTGAAAATTTTGAATTAATTTTTAAAAACTTGACATTATTTTTGGAAAAAAAATTTTGATTTTTCGGAGAGTTTGCGATTAACTTTTCGAAATTTTCTTGTAAATTTGATTTTCTTTTAATTTTCAAGTTATTTTTTGAAAATTTTAGATTTTTTCAATATTTGAGATTGGATTTTCGACAAATTGAAATTTGTTGTTCGTATTTGAAATTTTTTTTTTGAATTTTCAAGTTATTTTTCCGAAAATTTGCGGCTTTTTTTGTTCTATTTTGACATATTTTGTTGTAAATTTCGAATTTTTTCAAAAAACTTTAAATTTTTTTTTCCAAATTTTGTTTCGAAATTAAAATTTTTTTATAAAATTTAAAATTTTAAAACTCACCTTTCATAGTTTTTAAATAATTAAGTTTGGTGATTACGTCGTCTTCTAATTGTATATAAAATGTGCCCCTATTTTCGCAATACATCATTAAATAGGCGAATTATTTTTTCAATTGGAATTTTTTTTCAAATTTTTTAAAATTTTTTTGAAAACTTGAGAATCTTTTTGAAAATTTCATGTTATTCTTTGAAAATTGGAGAATTTTTGTTCTACATTTGTTCTAAATTTTTGTTTTTTTTTAATCCGAGTTATTTTTCAAAAAATTCGGATTTTCTGCTGACGAGATATTTTATTGAAAATTTGAAATTTTTTCGAAAATTTGAAGTTTTTTTTTTGAAATTTTAAAAACTATTTTGCTAAAATTTGAAATTTTATTGAAAAATTTGGAATTAATTTTTTTAAATTTTGAATTTTTTCTTGTAAATTTGAGAGTTTTTCTTTGTAAATTTGAATTTTTTCTGAAAACTTGAAATTATTTTTTCGAACATTTGGAATTTTTGTCCACAAATTTAAATTTTTTGTAAACTTGACAATTTTCCGGAAAATTTCAAGTTATTCTTTGAAAATTTGAGATTTTTCTGAATATTTGAGACTGGATTTTCGACAATTCGAGATTTTTTGTCCTACATTTGTTCTAAATTTTTGTTTTTTTTTAAATCCGAGTTATTTTTCGAAAATTCGGGTTTTTTGCTGATGAGATATTTTCTTGAAAATTTGGAATTTTTTCAAAAATTTGTAGTTTTTTTTTTCTAAATTTTAAAAACCATTTTGTTAAAATTTGATATTTTATTGGAAAATTTGGAATTAATTCTTTTAAATTTTGAATTTTTTCTTGTAAATTTGAGAGTTTTTCTTGTACATTTGAATTTTTTCTGAAAACTTGAAATTATTTTTTTGAACATTTGGAATTTTTGTCCAAAAATTTAAACTTTTTTGAAAACTCGACAATTTTTCTGAAAATTTCAAGTTATTCTTTGAAAATTTGAGATTTTTCTGAATATTTGAGATTGGATTTTCGACAATTCGAGATTTTTTGTCCTACATTTGTTCTAAATTTTTGTTTTTTTTAATCCGAGTTATTTTTCGAAAAATTCGGGTTTTTTGCTGACGAGATATTTTCTTGAAAATTTGGAATTTTTTCGAAAATTTGAAGTTTTTTTTTTTGAAATTTTAAAAACTATTTTGCTAAAATTTGAAATTTTATTGGAAAATTTAGAATTAATTGTTTTAAATTTTGAATTTTCTGTAAATTTGAGTTTTTTTTGTAAATTTGAATTAATTCTTTTAAATTTTGAATTTTTTCTTGTAAATTTGAGAGTTTTTCTTTGTAAATTTAAATTTTTTCAGAAAACTTGAAATTATTTTTTTGAACATTTAGTAATTTTTGTCGGAAAATTTAAATTTTTTTGAAAACTTGACAATTTTTCTGAAAATTTCAAGTTATTCTTTGAAAATTGGAGATTTTTCTGAATATTTGAGATTGGATTTTCGACAATTCGAGATTTTTTGTCCTACATTTGTTCTAAATTTATGTTTTTGTTTTTAAATCCGAGTTATTTTTCGAAAATTCGGTTTTTTTGCTGACGAGATATTTTCTTGTAAATTTGGAATTTTTTCGAAAATTTGAAATTATTTTTTTTGAAATTTTAAAAACCATTTTGCTAAAATTTGAAATTTTATTGGAAAATTTGGAATTAATTTTTTTAAATTTTGAATTTTTTCTTGTAAATTTGAGAGTTTTTCTTGTACATTTGAATTTTTTCTGAAAACTTGAAATTATTTTTTTGAACATTTGGAATTTTTGTCCAAAAATTTAAACTTTTTTGAAAACTCGACAATTTTTCTGAAAATTTCAAGTTATTCTTTGAAAATTTGAGATTTTTCTGAATATTTGAGATTGGATTTTCGACAATTCGAGATTTTTTGTCCTACATTTGTTCTAAATTTTTGTTTTTTTTAATCCGAGTTATTTTTCGAAAAATTCGGGTTTTTTGCTGACGAGATATTTTCTTGAAAATTTGGAATTTTTTCGAAAATTTGAAGTTTTTTTTTTGAAATTTTAAAAACTATTTTGCTAAAATTTGAAATTTTATTGGAAAATTTAGAATTAATTGTTTTAAATTTTGAATTTTCTGTAAATTTGAGTTTTTTTTGTAAATTTGAATTAATTCTTTTAAATTTTGAATTTTTTCTTGTAAATTTGAGAGTTTTTCTTTGTAAATTTGAATTTTTTCTGAAAACTAGAAATTATTTTTTTGAACATTTGGAATTTTTGTCCAAAAATTTAATTTTTTTTGAAAACTTGACAATTTTTCTGAAAATTTCAAGTTATTCTTCGAAAATTTGAGATTTTTCTGAATATTTGAGATTGGATTTTCGACAATTCGAGATTTTTTGTCCTACATTTGTTCTAAATTTTAGTAGTTTTTTTTAATCCGAGTTATTTTTCGAAAAATTCGGGTTTTTTGCTGACGAGATATTTTATTGAAAATTTGGAATTTTTTCGAAAATTTGAAGTTTTTTTTTGAAATTTTAAAAACCATTTTGCTAAAATTTGAAATTTTATTGGAAAATTTAGAATTAATTGTTTTAAACTTTGAATTTTCTGCAAATTTGAGTTTTTTTTGTAAATTTGAATTTTTTCTGAAAACTTAAAATCATTTTTTGAACATTTGGAATTTCTTTCAAAAAATTCAAAATTTCTTTAGAGAGATTCTTTCGAACTTGAGATTTGAGATTCTTGAAATTTGAGATTCTTTCGAATATTTGAGGTTGGATTTTCGACAATGTGAGATTTTTTGTTCTAAATTTGAATTTTTTGTTTTGTTTGAATTTTCAAGTTATTTCTTAGAAAATTCTGGTTTTTTTCTTGATAATTTGACATATTTTCTTGTAAATTTTGATTTTTCTCAATTTTTTTTGTCAAATTTTTTTCGAAAAATTCAAAATTTCAAAACTAACCTTTAATAATTTTTAAATAATTAGGTTTGGTGATCACGTCGTCTTCTAATTGTATATAAAATGTGCCCCTATTTTGGCAATACATCATTAAATAGGCGAAATCTAAATTTTGTTTAGTTCGCCATTTCATACGGTCGGCCGAATCGCCCAAAGTCGGCTCGATTCGGTCCAAATCGGGCGGGTAAAAAGTCGGATTCGGAATAATAATTTCCAATAATCCTTCGTCGACGACGGTTTTAAATTCCGATTTTAATGATTTGGCCAATTGTTTGGCGAATTTTGTGACGCCGATTTCGCCTGAAAAATGAAAAAAAATTGAAAAAAAACGTTTAAAAAATTAAAATTTAAAAATTTTCTTTAAATTCATAAAAATTTTGAATTTTTTTTTCTAAATACCCAATTTTCAGAAAGTATCACAATTCCAAGGGAAATTTTTTGAGAAAATTTCGAATATTCAAAAAATTCTAAACTTTTGGAAAAAAATTCTAAACATTTCGAAAAAAAAAATTTCAAATTTACGAAAAAATTCCACAATTTTCGAAAAAACAGGTTCAAAGTCACAAGAAAAATGATAAATTTCCAAATAAAACTCCAAATTTTCAACGAAAAAAAAGAAATTCAAAATTTTAAAAACAAATGTACAATTTTACAGAACGATGTCAAAATTTTGGATAGAAAATTTCAAATTCAAGAAAAAATTTAAAAATTTTCAACAGAAAATTTCAAATTCAGGAAAACATTTCAAATTTTTGATAAAAAATTCCAGGATTTTCAAAACTAAATTTTCACAGGAAAAATTTCAATTTTTTGGAAATAAAAACAAAAATTGAAAAATCAAAATTTCAAATTTTCTAAAAAAATATCCAAATTCTCAAAACAAAAATTCCAAGTCACAAAAAATTTCAAATTTTCTTAAAAAAATATTCAAAATTTTAAAGAGCGGATTCCCAATTATAGAAAAAAATCCAAAATTTTCGAAATAAAATTGCAAAATTTTCGAAACAAAATTTCAAATTCACAAAAAAAAATCCAGAAACTTTCAAAAAATGATGAAGTCACGAAAAAAATCCGAATTTTCAAAAGAAATTGCAAAATTTTAAAAAAATCAAAATTTTGAAAATAAATTCGAAATTCTCAAAACAAAATTCCAAAATCTTCAAAAAAATACCCAAATTTCGAAATAAAAATTCAACGTTCAAAAGAAACATTCTAAATTTTCATGAAGAAAACAAAATTTCAAATTCGAAAAAATCTCAATCTTGAAATAAAATTTGCAATAAAATTTCAAATTCATAAAAAAAATTCGAATTCCGAAAAAAAAATTTTAATGTTTTATACAAAAAATTGAAACATCCTGCAAAAAGATCAAAAAATAAAAAAAAACTCTGATTCCATCAATTTTTAAGATTTCTGAAACGGGGAAAAGCATGTTTTACACCCAAAAAATTTTGCGACGCCCATTTCGCCTGAAAATTAGAAAAAAATTCATTTAATTTTTTTTAATTGAAAAAATTTGTTACTTTTCAAATTTTTTTGCATTCAAAAAATATAATTGAAAAAAATTTAAAATTTATATCTAAAAATACATCAATTTTCAACAAAAAATAGCAAAATTTCAAAAGATAAACCTCAAATTCACAAAAAAATTTCAATTTTCAAAAAAAAGTAAAAATTTAAAAAAATAATTTCAAATGTTACACGAAAATTGCAAAATTTTCAAAACAAAATTTCAAATTCACCAAGAAAAAATTCAAAATTTTCAAAACAAAAATTCATATCCACGAGGAAAGTACCAAAATTTTGGAGAAAAATGTCAAACTTTTCACAACAAAAATTTAATTTCACGAAAAAATTCAAAATTTTCAAATAAAAATCCAAAATTTCAAAAAGGAACAGAAAAAATTCTAGAAACAAAAATTTCAAATTTACAAAAAAAATTTCAAAATTTTTAAACAAAGGATTCCAAAATTTTCAACACAAAATTTCAAATTCACGAGGAAAATTTCGAATTAAAAAAAAAACATTCAAAATTTTCGAATTAAAATTTCAAATTCACAAAAAAATGTCAAATTCTCAAGTAAAAGTTCAAATTTTCAAAAAATAATGAAAAAATTCAAAATTTAAAAAATATCAAATTTTTAACGAAAAATACCAAAATTTTTAAAAAGAAATCTCGAATTCACAAAAACAAATTGCAAATTTTCAAAAAATACCATTATTTTCGAAACCAAATTTCAAATTGATAAGAAAAATTTCGTAATTCCAAAAAAATACAAAAGTTTTAGGAGACGATTTCAAATTTTACAAAAAAGTTGCCAAATTTCCAAAACAAAATTTCAAATTCAACAAAAAAAATTCCGAAATTTTCAAAACAAGATTTCATATCCACGTAAAAAAGTTCCAAAATTTTGAAAAAAAAATTTCGAATTCACAGAAAAAATTTCAAATTTCAGAGAAAAATACCTCAAATTTTCAAAACGAAATTTCAAATTTTTTTTAATTCTAAAATTTCAGACAAAAAATCAAAATTTCACGAAAAAAGTGTCCAATTCTCGAATAAAACTTCTAATTCTCGAAAAAGAAATACAAAATTTTAAGGAAAATAATTTCAATATTTGAAAAAAAAACAAAATTTTATAAACAAAATGCCAAATTTTACAAAAAATATCAAGATTTTTAGAACAAAATTCAATATGACAAGGAAATTCCAAATTTAAAAAAAATACTAAACTTTTAAAAAACACAATTTTAAATTTAGAACAAAAATTATAAAATTTTCACCAAAAAAAATTCAAATTCATAAAGAAAAATTTTGAATTTCACAAGATACATAATATCAAATATGGAAAAATCTGAAATATGAAAAATTTCAAATATGGAAAAATCTGAAATATGAAATTTCAGATTCACACGAAAATTTTCAAACTTTCCTAAACATGCTAAAATTGGAGAGAAAAAAATTCAAATTCACAAATTATAAACTTGAACCTTTTGGAAAAATACAGAAATTTTGAAAAAGAAAATTTCAAATTCGCGGAAAAAAACACAAACTTCTGGACAAAAACTCCCAAATTTCCGAAACAAAATTTCAATATTATTTTGAAAATTCGAAATTCACCGAGAAGAATTCCAAATTTTTTAAAAAATTCTAAAATTTTGAAAACAATATTTTAAATCTATTTCGAAAAATGCAAAATTAAAAAAAAGAAATACACAGTCAAAATTTTGAATTTACAAGAAAAAATTCCCATTTTTTAAAAAAAATTCCATATTTTCAAGACAAAATTTAAAATTCACAAAAAATGTCAAATTTTTGAAAAAATACAAAATTTTCAAAAAAAAAAAGAAATCTGAAGAAAATATATACAAAAAAATGTTGAAAATCACCCGTTTCAGACATTTTCGCGATTTTTGAACCGGAAAAAGCATGTTTTATATCCAAAAACTGAAATGATATAATAAAAAATTCAAAAATTTGAAAAAATCTTCAATTTTCATCATTTTTGAGCTGGGGTAAAGCATGTTTTATATACAAAAATTTGGAAAATCATGCAAAAAATTTCAAAAACCTAAAAAAATGGAATTTCATCAATTTTCATGATTTTTGAACCAGAAAAAGCATGTTTTATACACAAAAAATAGAAAAATAAAGGGAAAAAGTTTAAAAGATAAAAAAATCTATAATTCTATCAATTTTTTACAAGTTTTCAATTGGATAAAGCATGTTTTCAACCCGAAAAATTGAAACATCGTATAAAAGAGTTCAAAAAATAAAAAAAAATATATAATTTCATCAATTTTTGCCACTTTTGATCAGGAAAAGCATGTTTTATACACAAAAAATTAAAACCTCGTGCGAAAAGTTCAAAAAATAGAAAGAATCTCCAATTCTATCAATTTTAGCTATTTTTGAACCGAAAAAAGTATGTTTTAAGCCCAAAATTCGAGATGCAAAAAGTTGGTAAAAAATCAAATCTTCAATTTGATCAATTTTGACCATTTTTGAACCAGAAAAACATATTTTTTACACAAAAAATTCAAACATCATGCGAAAAGTTAAAAAAAATGGAAAAATTCCAATTTCATCATTTATGACTATTGTTGATCCGGAAAACGCATGTTTAATACCCAAAAAACTGAAACATAATGTAAAAAGTTAAAAAAAAACGAAAAAAATCAGCAATTGCCTCAATTTTTGGCATTTTTGAGCCGGAAAAGGCGAGTTTTATTTCGAAAAAATTGAAATATCATGAAAAAATTTGAAAAAATGTTAAAATTTCATCATTTTCGAATGGAAAAAAAGGAGGTTTTATACCCTAAAATTTGAAACATCATGCGAAAAGTTCGAAAAGAACGAAAAAAAATCTGCGATTCGCTCAATTTTGGACATTTTCCGACCGGAAAAGCACCTCTTGCACGCAAAAAAGTGAAACATCATGAAAAAAAGTTTAGAAAATGGAAAAAAATCTCTAATTTTGTCAATTTTTGTTATTTTAAAGCATGTTCTGTGCACAGAAAGCTGGAATATCCTGAAAAATGTTGAAAAAAATGCGCAATTTCCTCAATTTTAATTATTTTGCGACCGCAAAAGGACCTTTTACACACAAAAAAAACCTGAAACATGAAAAAAGTTCAAAAAAATTGACAAAATCTCCAATTTAATCAATTTTTCCTATTTTTGAAGAGGAAAAACCATGTTTTATACCCAACAAATTGAAACATCGTGCAAGCAGATTTTGAAAAATGGGAGAAATTTCCAATTTCATATATTTTTTCCGTTTTTGAAACGGAAAAAGCTTGTTTTATGCATAAAAAGCTGAAACAGCGGGAAAAATGTTCAAAAATGGAAAAAACTATAATTTCAACCATTTTTACCGTTTATAAACCGCAAAGAGCATGTTTTGTGCACAAAAATTGAAACATCAGGCAAAAAATTCAAAAAAATCTTCATTTTCATCATTTTTTGCCATTTTTAAACCGAAAAAAGCATGTTTTGTACACAGAAAGTTAAAACATCATGTGAAAAGATAAAAAAATGGAAAAATCTCAAATTTCATCAATTTCTACCATCTTTGAACCAGAAAAAGCATGTTTTAAATCGAAAAAACTGAAACATAACGTAAAAAGTTTCAAAAAAAACTAAACAAATCCTCAATTTAACCAATTTTTGACATTTTTTGAACCAGAGAAAGCATCTTTTATAGCCAAAAAATTGAAATCTCCTGCAAAAAACTCACAAAAATCTCAATTTTCATCCATTTTTACCTTTTTTGAACCGGAAAAAGCATGTTTTATACACAAAAAATTGAAACATCATGTAAAAAGTTTAAAAAAAATGGAAAAAAACCTCAAATTTCATCAATTTTCGTCATTTTTGATCCGGAAAAAAGCATGTTTTATACCCAAAAAATTGAGACATCAGGCAAAATATTTAAAAAAATCTCCATTTTCATCAATTTTTGAAATTTTCGGACCCGTAAAAAGCATATTTTATGCACAAATAATTGAAATATAATAAAAAAAGTAAAAAAAAATGAAAAAATCTCGAATTTGATCAATTTCGGATTTTTGAATCCAACAAAACATCTTTTATACACAAAAAATTGAAATATCATGCAAAAATCCACAGAAAATCTCAAATTTCATCAATTTTCGTCATTTTTTCATCCGGAAAAAGTATTTTTTATACCCAAAAAATTGAGACATCAGGCAAAGTATTCAAAAAAATCTTCATTTTCATCAATTTCTGAAATTTTTGGACCGGAAAAAGCATATTTTATACGCAAATAATTGAAACATAATGAAAAAAATGAAAAAATCTCGAATTTGATAAATTTCGGATTTTTGAATTCAAAAAAGCATCTTTTATACCCAAAAATTGAAATATCATGCGAAAAACTCAAAAAAACCTCAATTTTAATCAATTTTTGACATTTTTCGAACCAGAAAAAGCATGTTTTACAAACTAAAATTTGAAACATCATGTGAAAAGCTTAAAAAAATGGAAAAAATCTCAAATTTAATCAATTTTCGTCATTTTTTCATACGGAAAAAGTATTTTTTATACCCAAAAAATTGAGACATCAGGCAAAACATTCAAAAAAATCTTCATTTTCATCAATTTCTGAAATTTTTGGACCGGAAAAAGCATATTTTATACGCAAATAATTGAAACATAATGAAAAGAATTTTAAAAATGAAAAAATCTCGAATTCGATAAATTTCGGATTTTTGAATTCAAAAAAGCATCTTTTATACCTAAAAAATTGAAATATCATGCGAAAAACTCAAAAAAACCTCAATTTTCATCAATTTTTGCCATTTTTCGAACCAGAAAAAGCATGTTTTACAAACAAAAAGTTGAAACGTCATGTGAAAAGTTTTAAAAAATGGAAAAAATCTCAAATTTCATCAATTTTTGTCATTTTTGATCAGGAAAAAGCATATTTTATACCCAAAAAAATTGAAATATCAGACAGAATATTCAAAAAAATCTCCATTTTCATCAATTTTTGAAATTTTCGGACCCGTAAAAAGCATATTTTATACGCAAATAATTGAAACATAATGAAAAAAAAATCAGAAAAATGAAAAAATCTCGAATTTGATCAATTTCGGATTTTGGAATCCGAAAAAGCAGCCGAAAAATTGGAAAATCATGCATAAATCCGAAAAAGCAGCCGAAAATTGGAATATCATGCATAAAACTCACCAAAATCTCAATTTTCATCAATTTTTGCCATTTTTCGAACCAGAAAAAGCACGTTTTATACACAAAAATTAAAACATAATGCAAAAAATTTTTAAAAAATCCACAATTTAATCAAGTTTTGTCATTTTTGAACCGGAAAAAGCATGTTTTTTATCCAAAAAACTGAAATATAAAATAAAAAGTTTCAAAGAATTAAAAAAACCCCCTAATTTAATCAATTTTCACCATTTTTGAATCGGAAAAAATATGTTTTATACACAAAAATTTGAACATCATGCGAAAAGTTCAAAAAATGAAAAAAATCCGCAATCACCTAAATTTTAAACATTTTTAAACCGGAAAAGCACCTCTGGCACGCAAAAAATTGAAACATCAACCTGAAGGGTTCAAAAAAAAAAATTTTTTTTTCCAAAATTTAAATTTTCACCTATAAAAACTACGATCAATATTTGATCCCTAGTTTCGGGCGTCAAATTATCAATCAAAGAACGTAACGTCGTCGCCAAATACGACGTTTTGTTACGTTTAACGGTCGGTATGCCTACAGTAAACTCGACGTTCCGTTTCCGTCGGCGACTTTTTCCCGTCGACGTTTTGACGTCGGCGGCGGCGGCGGCGACGCGTAACGCCGGCGTCAAACTTTCCGACGTACGTAGTAAATGCGGCATATGATCGTAGATGGACGGTAATGATAAATCGTCGAGATCGTTAATCGATGACGTCATAAAAAGTTTGTTTATCGATTGATTATTGATACTGTAAACAAAAAAAAATTTTTTTTTGAAACCAGCTAATTGATGTTATAAGATGGATTTAAAATTAAAATATTTTTTTTGAAACATTCTACTGAAAGTTTTAAATTTTTCTGTATATTTTTTGTTTAATTTTCCATCTTTATTTTTTTATTTTC
The DNA here is from genome assembly GCA_963922205.1 of Romanomermis culicivorax. NCBI lineage: Eukaryota > Metazoa > Nematoda > Enoplea > Mermithida > Mermithidae > Romanomermis > Romanomermis culicivorax. The sequence goes on along the minus strand of CAWUHX010000118.1, from coordinate 555,370 downwards.
AATTTTAATTTTTCTCTATTTTTTCTATTATATTTTTTATTCTTCAATGTTTATTTTTTTGATCTTCATTTTTTCTACGTTTCAGCTTTGTTTTTTTTTTATTTTCTAACTTTTTTTTAATTTTTCGATTTTTATTCTTTTATTCTTAAATTTTATTGTTTTAATTTTAATTTTTTCTATTTTTCAACTTTTTCTCAATTTTTCGATTTTTATTTTTTTATTCTTAAATTTTATTGTTTTAATTTTAATTTTTTCTATTTTTCAACTTTGTTTTTCATTCATTTTATTTTTCAATTTTTATGTTTTTTATTTTTTCAATTTTCATTTCTTTCTATTTTACAATGTTTATTTTTTTATTTTACCTTTTTCTACTTTTCAACTTTGTTTTTCATTCATTTTGTTTTTCATGTTTTTTTTTTTTTTTTTTTTAGTTTTTATTTTTTTCATTTTTGAAACTTTTTTCTATTTTTTCGATTTTTTTATTTTTTATTTTTTTCATTTTTGAAACTTTTTTCTATTTTTTCGATTTTTTTATTTTTTAGTATTTATTTTTTTCATTTTTGAAACTTTTTCTTATTTTTCCAATTTTTATCCTTTTTTGTTATTCAATGTTTAATTTTTTGATTTAAATTTTTCTACTTTTCAACTTTGTTTTTGATTTATTTAATTTTCTACCTTTGTTTTTTCATTTTTATTTTTTATTTCCAACTTTTTTTCTAATTTTTCAATTTTTATTTTTTTTTATTCTCGAATGTTTTTCATTATAAATTTTTTTCCTACTTTTCAACTTTGTCTTTGATTGATATAATTTTTCGTTTTTGTTTTTTTATTTTTCAATTTTTATTTTTTATTTTTCAACTTTTTTGCTTATTTTTCCAATTTTTATCCTTTTTTGTTATTCAATGTTTAATTTTTTGATTTAAATTTTTTCTACTTTTCAACTTTGTTTTTGATATATTTGATTTTTCATAATTATTTTTTATTTTTACTAATTTTTATTCTATATGTTTTTAATTTTTTATTTTTCAAATTTTTCGATTTTTATCTTTTTTTATTCTCCAATGTTTATTTTTTTTTATTCAAATTTTTTCAACATTTCATTTTACATTTCTGTTTTTTAACTCTTTAATCTTTAATTTTTGAACTTTTTCGCTGATTTTTCGATTTTTATCATTTTTTCATCCTTCAATGCTAACTTGTTTGATTTTAATTTTTTCTATTTTTGAACTTTGTTTCCGATTTATTCAATTTACGTTTGTTGTTTTATTTTTTTATTTTTTTTTCAATTTTTCTACTTTTCAACTTTTTTTTTGATTTATTTAATTTTTGATTTTTATTTCTTTCTAATTTCAGACTTTTTTCTATTTTCTTTCATTTCTAAATTTTCTAATTTCCTAATTTCAATTTTGTCATTAAAACCACATACTGTAGGTTTAAAAAGCTCACTTATTGGTCAATTTTTCTAGTTTAAAATTTACAAATTTCGAATTTACACAAACTTTACAGCGTATATTAAATTACTTTACACCCACATACTGTAAGTTTAAAAAGTTTCCTTATCAGTCAATTTTTATAGTTCAAAATTTACAAAATTTCGAATTCATCGACACTTTACACTTTTTAATAAAATTTTAACGAAGCGTAGATTATATTACTTTACACTCACATACTGTAAGTTTAAAAAGTTTACTTATCAATCAATTTTTCTAGTTTAAAATTTACAAAATTTCGAATTCATCGCCACTTTACACTTTTTAATAAAATTTTAAGGAAGCGTAGATTAAATTACTTTACACCCACATACCGTAAGTTTAAAAAGTTTACTTATCAGTCAATTTTTCTAGTTTAAAATTTATAAAATTTTGAATTCATCGACACTTGACACTTTTCAATATTTTAACGAAGCATAGAGTAAATTATTTTACACCCACATACCGTAAGTTTAAAAAGTTTACTTATCGATCAATTTTTCTAGTTTAAAATTTACAAAATTTTGAATTCATCGACACTTTACACTTTTTAATAATATTTTAACGAAGCGTAGATTAAATTACTTTACACCCACATACTGTAAGTTTAAAAAGTTTCCTTATCAGTCAATTTTTCTAGTTTGAAATTCACAAAATTTTGAATTCATCGACACTTTACACTTTTTAATAATATTTTAACGAAGCGTAGATTAAATTACTTTACACCCACATACTGTATGTTTAAAAAGTTTACTTATCAGTCAATTTTTCTAGTTTGAAATTCACAAAATTTTGAATTCATCGACACTTTACACTTTTTAATA